>LQNS02278129.1:24238654-24256912 GCA_001587735.2 Parhyale hawaiensis
GCATAGACAGGCTCTCCTTGTAATCAAACAGCAACCTCCCGACATGTGTAGCATAGACAGGCTCTCCTTGTAATCAAACAGCGACCTCCCACATGCAGCATAGACAGGCTCTCCTTGTAATCAAACAGCGACCTCCGACATGTAGCATAGACAGGCTCTCCTTGTAATCAAACAAATGTCCACTACGCTCTATGTATGGTCGCTGTTGCTTAGCAGGTCGTTCGACACTTGATGAAAACAAGGAATAAAACTGGAGCGCTCCGAGAGCGCATACCTCCGCCAAGCAAGGCAACGGTAGTAAAAAATTCAAATTGGGTCTGAAACCTTAATTTTCTTTGTATAAGCTACAAAATCAAATCATTTGTGCCATTTGACAGTAATAAAGCTTGTGCAATTTTCTTGAAGATCCGTTCATAACTTTTTGAGTTATACTGCAAACAAACGTTATGACAAAATACTGTAAGTGATACATGCAAACGAATAAACCGATCTGCACACATTTTTTTTCACATACAGTATGTCTTTTAACATTAATAACAACCCTTATAAGTTTCATGAAGATCCAGTCATTGTTTTTTGATTTATTGTGCTAACAAGCATAAAATTAAAAACAGTGAAAAACTAACGAACGAACGGATCATTACCAAAATTTGGTCATTTACTCATTCTTATGTACCTAACAACTCACGTAAATTTCATCAAAATCCACCCTTAAGTTTTTGAGTTATGGCATTGAGCAAAATGAGGCAAACAAACAAACGAATGAACATATCTCCACCAAAAGTTAATCATCTGTTCCTCCTAACATACTTAACAATCCCTGTAAATTTCATCTAAATCGGTTGATAACTTTTTGAGTTATCTTAGTGACAGACAGACAAACACGACGAAAATATAACCNACAAACGAATGAATATATCTCCACCAAAAGTTAATCATCTGTTCCTCCTAACATACTTAACAATCCCTGTAAATTTCATCTAAATCGGTTGATAACTTTTTGAGTTATCTTAGTGACAGACAGACAAACACGACGAAAACATAACCTCCTTGCCGGAGGTAATATGGAGCTGTTTAGAGAAATACCTTCAGACTACTGCAGCTCCTATTTCACCTATACTATGTAAACAAAGCCAGTTCGTAAAATAGAAACATGTGATGTCACAACCCAGTCATACAGACACCCTGAGAACGAAGTTTCTAGCGATGCCTCATCACGCCTACCAACACAAACCGAAATGGTTTCCGTGGCAACAACAGCTGTTATTATATGGACGCAGTTTTATTTTTATCATAGATCATTGCTACAAGACACTGCCTTTGCTTCAGTACGCCAATACGCGTTACAAAAATATAACGAACCTACTGCAAGGCTCGGCAGGATTGCCTGGCAATTGCACGAAATTTAGCATCCGCCCAGCCTAAAAAACAGTATATTGTTTCTGTAATTTAGCACGTTGTGATTTACGAATGCATTTAAGCAGGAAAACATATTTACAAACAAATTTTCAAAATAAACTTTTTGAAACCGCGAAGGTTAATGCTTTTTTAAACAAACATTACTTTAAACAAACATAAATTTTGTGTAGCATCACTTTGAGTTTTATGACTAACTAAAGTAATTTAAATCTCATCAAATTATACAAATCTTTGTGTGGAAAAGTAGCTGTAAGTCTAAGCAAATACAAAAACGCTAATTGTCACGATTGTTCGGACTGACCCAACCCTACAGCCGATGGTCCACCCCAGGAAGCAAAGAGCGTAACGGGAGGACTCACGAGAAACTAGTATCAAAAAGTGACATCATCATCGACGAATCTATGGCTGAGCAGCCTAGGAGTATACATATTTGTAGGGCGCGATTGGTCGATCTGCGCGATCGATCGCGTATGCGCAAGCGATCGATCGTTCAAACGCCTAATCTAACCTTACCTCACCGAACCTAATCTAACCTAACCCCATCTCGCCATCGACTAAAATTGACAGTGCCCGAAATTTTAAAATGAAAAAAAAAAAAAACAGGCCTTGCCTCCCCTAACCTACACGATATACTCAGAAATAGGGGAAAGTTGAAGAAAAACATTGATCGTCCGCTCAAAACAATCGATCGATGGGTGCGCATTCGATTAATACCTACAACATCCACCGTTTGCGCAGCCCGATCGATCGATTGTCCAAATCCATCGTTCGCTCGTAGCATATTAACTAATTTAACCAGAAGAATTGTCTTGAATTGCGAAATTCATCTCTAGCGCATAAATAAATTAAGGTAATATATACTAACTTAGCAATTATCTACAGAAAATTGCAGTGCATGCTGGTTGAAACTTACACAGCACTAGCGCCGAATTTGTTCCTTTTCGGCGACCTGATTTAACTTCTTTTTCTTTTTTTTTAATTGAAGCCTTATTTACACTTCAAATTCAGTTCACAGTGCTCTTCACAGAACTTATTTATTCCTTTCAACAAATATAAGCAGCAGCATAGTCAATTCTGTTCGCGAGAGAAACCACAGTAACAGTCAGCCTATTGCCCAAACTTTCTGTACTTGGCGACAACATTTTACGGTATTTTGCAGCTCAAGTAGCTGGAAGTCATGAGTGGGAGATTGAATGAAGTAATCGAAAAAATACGGTGATGTGTTCAAGAAAACAACATACGAAGGCCTGAGGTCCCACACTCAAATATTTCAACTTGTCGATGTGATGTAAATTTGGTACGTGAGGTTACGGCGCGTTCCCCATTGATTTAAGCGCTGCGTGAGCTCCATGGCCAGTGGGAATTACCCAATTGCTGAACTAACCCTATTTCCGAACAAACAGTCATCACTTGTTAGGTTTGTGTCATAAACCTATCACAATCTTAACTTTCATTCGAACTGAGTTGTTTATTTGTACACCAAGTGAAGGCTCTTAACCCTATTGCTCTCCAGTGCATAAACAAACGTCGCCATAACATCATTAGAGGTCCGCAGCCCCAATGTTTGCTGGCAATTTCTTTCCTACTTACCGACTAACTTAATGAAAAAAAAAAGATAAATAAGAGACACAAGGAAACGTTCTATATTTTATATCAGCACAAAATACTACTAACTAGGACACCAAAATGAATACTGAGAACCAGCACAGCTTTGAAGCGAAGACAATCACCCTATATCATGTAATTTATAATGCTCGCTCCGAGCCTGCTTGCTACTTGCTCCATGATTACAGCAGAGCTTTATCGTCATGTAATGTATTCTCTATTCAGAGCAATAGAGCACTTTTGAAACTGCTTCAGTGTATATGCTACGCGCGAAAGATGGATTTGGACAATCGATCGATCGCGCTGCGCAAACGGTGGATGTTGGAGGTATTAATCGAATGCGCATCCATCGATCGATTGTTTTGCGCAGACGATCAATGTTTTTCTTCAACTTTCCCCTATTTCTGAGTATATCGGGTAGGTTAGGGGAGGAAGGCCTGTTTTTTCTATTTTTAAATTTCGGGACCGTCAATTTTAGTCAATGGTGAGATGGGGTTAGGTTAGGTTAGGTTAGGTTGGGTTAGGTTAGGCGTTTGAACGATCGATCGTTTTCGCAGCGCGATCGATCGATCGCGCAAATCGACCGATCGCGCCCAACATATACAGTGTATTCGCTGCCCGGTAGGTTTTCCCTGTCTGGTTTCGAAAATGTATGGATAAAAGAAAAACTTAGTAACGCGGTCTACCGAATCACTAAAAAATCCTCTAGTTTCGCCTATAACGACAACATGTTTTGTTTTCTATGAAATTGAATAAGCATAGAAAACTAGTAGATGGGAATCTGCGTTGTTATGTCCATGTTATCGAACAGTCCAAGCAGGCTTGAACTTTGAAGCTGCATGTGCTCAAACATTTTATTTTTTCATTATTTTTTCTTTTACTACCTGAAAAATTCTACTTTATTGAAGTACAACAAACAGCTTAATAATCATCAATCTATCTAAACAAAACAAAAAAATTTTAAATAAAATGATCAAAATGTTACTTATTACTCGGTGCATCACAACTTCTCACGGACGGTGATGAATTATAATTTAATGGATATTATTGCAATACAAACACACAACCGAATTTCCAACATTCCCCTCCCGAGGAACTCTATATTAAAGCGATGTGAAACAGCATCATTGCGGAACGGTAGCACCATTGGGCAAAAATATGCTTGCTAACATTTTAGAGAGGCCTGTCAACCAAACCATCTTGTTCAACCTATGACAGATTTATGTTTTAAACGGAAATTTAAGCATTTATGTTTAAGTCAATATAGAAACGAATGAAGCCATTTTTCCCAATAAGCGACAACGCTTTTGTGGGATTGCTTTTAATTTATGTTCTGTGTTGTGATGTGTCATAAATTGTGAATGTGGGGATTGAAAACAATAAAGGTGTAAAGGTGAAAACATAGCGCCTACTGTAACTCAAGACACTGGCTTGCTCGGCCTGTACGATTAGGCAACACCTCGTATCGTAGCTCTACGGTGCTGACATCGTTTCTAATCGATGAAAATAAAGGACATCCAGGTTCCATGTATTTAATTAACATAAAATAATGCTTCTTCTGGATTAGGAATTTTATTTTTACCAAGCTTTCGACATTCTCTGCGAATGTCGTTGTCAAGGTGGGAACTTCAAAACTGTTAGGTCCGCTACTTATGTATCCCAATACATTTTGAACTCAACCGCAGAGTGATTTTGTACATAAGATAAATTATCTGTTTATTCCCATGCTAGTTATGCTGCACAGTACGCCGCTCATATTCTCAAGAAACTGTGTTAATATCGGGAAAATATATGTGTGAACTTTTAAAAACTGTGTGTAAAAATTATAAATTTACGGAACACTAGCAGAAATCATACATAATTCCATTAATATTAAAATATTCTTTGTTCTACAAGTACCAGTTGTATTATATAATGGTGCCTCTGTCACTAGTGTGTGAATAACGAAGTTATAAATCAACAACAATGGACCATATAACAAATTCTTCACGGTCATTCATTACAGCGCAGGCACTCTAGTATATAAAGTAGTAGAAACTTTGACTAGCGCTTCAGTGGCACACTGCCTATATCGCGCCGAACTATTCCTGTGTTTAACCACAGGCTCGTGGGCCGCTTCGGCGCGGAATTTGTCTCATTTTATATCATAAAGTTGTTGTAAGGAGAACATTATTATCAATTTTACACATAGTGTATGTAATTCGCAAAGAAACGGGCAGAGCCGTAGTTGACGTTATCCTCATGGATTCATCACAGTTTGTGATGAGGTTACATCTGGTAAGAAAAGTCTTAAGGGCATTTCTATTAAATTGGCCGCGAAGTCCGTCTGATATCTATGAAATAAACAAGCAAACCAAGAGCTAAATACACATCGGGCTTTATGACGTACAAGATAGTCTCAACCGAAAGAAACAATTTCATTTGTGTCGGTCTGCATATCGATTTATAACCGTAAACTAGTGGATCCGTGCGTGAAATAAATTCACGCAGTAATCGATATGTTTGCTCTCTACTTTGACTTTCCGTTTCCGCATTTTCCCGCTCACGCTTATTAGCAACTCTTATTTTCCTTCTCTAACCCTTCTGCTTCAAGTCTTTCTTGTCACTGTGCCCCATAGGCGCTTCATCTCTCCATTGATAGCACGTCTACGTTTAAACCATTGCAATACACTTGAATGCCCCTCCAGTCAGCTTATATGCAATGTTAGTGCTCCGTATCCATAATACCGTCGTCCATACTTAACTCTCTGCTTCACTGAAGTACTCAAGTTTCGGCCTCTGAAGCGAAATATGCACTCTCAGAGCAAGGAGCTTCATTAGAACCTCCTTGCCTCAGAGAAAGACAGTGAGCTAGATGAAATAGTTGTCTACTGCCCAGTGCCCGTGAAATGTTTCAAGAGAAAGCTACATCGTCAAATCACTATTATATAATAATTTACGTTGCGTTTTTATTTATGTATTTATAGTGGCCCGAGCCGTCATTATAATTGACGGTAGAAAATTAGCATTTTAGGAAAATCCACGCTGTCTCCTGTGCTTGTTACTGTTCAGAAGACTTCTTAAATGAAAATTCAGCATTCTGCCTAAAAAATTGGATATATATTTTGAAGCAAGTAAGCCTTCTGGGATTTTAGTTTTATTTATTTATTTATTTATTTATTTATTCATTTATTTATTTAGGGGTCTAATGAAACTAAAACCCCAGAAAGCTTTCCTACTTTCATCTCCAAAATGACCTAGCTTGGGAGTCCTCCAATCTTCGAATCAATATTATGATGCGTAGTGAAGGGACGCCACCCGTAACACCGTTTAACAATGAACATAACCAGACATGGTGAGGCAGGCAGGCTCAGGTCCCTCAGCTGGAGCGCCCAAGTGCGACCTCCGTATCCAAGATACGTACCGTCTTCGGCACCTGAATTTTCTCCTATCTCATTCCCATACAGCGAGACAGGAAAGATATAAATATAGTTATAAATAAATCAATAAAAACACGACGTGAATTATTATATAGTACTGATATTAGTGTCACTCGGGCTCTCATTCACCAAAATATTGCAACCGAGTGAAGAGAATATTTCTACGGTCATGCTTGAGTGAGGAAGCAAGGCATCACGCTATTACATGATCTTTGCCGCACTGCAAATGTCGTCTTTGTTGCATAAGTATTTGATTGCAGCGGACTAACGGTTTACAATTTTGCCCGGTCAGTCACTGAGATAGCACCCACTTGCAAACGATTTCGAGTCATAAATCCCTCCAGACATAATAATATGTCCGAAAGTTAACTAACGGCACTTGCAGAGTAAACTGAACTGACGGTAAACATTCTTGCACCATTTCATGGCAATCTCAAAGCTGTGTTTACGAGGGCTCAACATAATGTTCGGACGATTTAGCAGAGCAAACTCGTTCTTTTGACTAGCGTGGGTCATGGCCACAAGAAAGACAGAGATGTAAGAACTAACAAACGAAGGACATGTAGAAATTAGCTTTACCGTCTCTCACGACGATTTTGCGTTCACGTAAGCTTTCCTGCGCGCGCCACCACTAAGATAAACACTACCTAGGCCAACCTAACCTTGCCTAACCTAACCTAGCCTAACCTCCTTACCTAACCTAACCTTACCCAACCCAATTTAACCTTTCTAACCTTACCTAATGTTACCTAACGTTATCTAACGTTACCTAGCGTTATCTAACGTTACCTTACTTTACCTAACCTTACCTAACATTACCTAACGTTACCTTACCTTACCTAACCCAACCCAACTTAATCAGTGATACAGCGAGCTGCGTGGCGCACCAACTTGAACACCGCTCACGCACACACGATCTGCGTACACAAACACGCACACATCTCCGTCGTGAGAGACGATAGCGCATCCCGGCGGCGCTATCGTCTTTCACGACGGAGAAAATTATAGGAATTTTGCATTATGCCAAGGGCGACAGATGAGCAAATGTTTGTACTCATAAAAAGAGAATTTAGGATTCCAATTTTCCGGTAAGATTGCTTTGTTTGGCGGATGTATGCGCTCTCAGAGTGCTTCTCTAGTTCTGCATGATAATGCTACTTACCAGTCAGCCAATGCATAAATATACTCTGGTCATCAAAGGAACACAGCTCATGACTTTGCTTCCCCCGATCTAAGCCCCCTCTGGTTGTTGAATCATACGAGCAATCTCTTGGATCTTCGCAGTGGCAAAGCCAACGCTCCTGTCTGGAGTCCCTGACAAGTCGAGCCTCGAATTTCAAATTTTGTTGTCCAATCAAACACGTCGGATGCATGGAAGTTCTTAGCAGATGTTCATACATAGAACAGCACTCTACACAGTAATTACCTCCACCAAGGAGGTTGTTTTCGTCGGATTCGTCTGTCTGTCTTTCTTTTTATCTGTCTGTCACCGAGATAACTCAGAAAGTTATGTACGGATTTTGACTAAATTTACAGGGATTGTTAGGTATGTTAGGAGGAACAGATGATCAAATTTTGGTGAAGATCCGTCCCTCCGTTTGTTTGTTTGTTTGTTTGTCAGCCTCATTTTTCTCAATGCCATAACTCAAAAAGTTATGGACCGATTTTTATGAAATTCATATGAGTTAAGTATATCACAAAGGGTAGATGACCACATTTTCATGATGTTCATTCGTTTGTTTGTCACTGTTTTTAATTTTATGCTTGTAAGAACAATAACACAAAAAATAATGAATGGATCTTTATAAAATTTATAGGGGTTTTTATTAATGTTAAAAGACATAAATGATTAAATTTTAGTGCAGATCGGTTCGTTCATTGTATGTTTGACTCATGTTTGTCATAACGTTTGTATTCAGCATAACTCAAAAAGCTATTAACGGATCTTCAAGAAAATTACAGAAGCTGTTATTACTATCAAAAGGCACAAATGATTAGATTTTGGAGTTGATACAAAGAAAATCATGATTTCAGAGCCAATTTGAACTTTTTGCTGCCGTTGCCTCGCTTGGCGGAGGTATGTGCTCTCAGAGTGCTCTAATTTATATTGTGCAGATGTTCTGCTGTCGTCTGGAGCCTTAACATCGTGCACACGGAAAGATGTATGTATACATTGCGGTCATAGCAGGGCTGAGAAAGGCGACGACTTGGACGGCCATAGACGTTAGTAGCTCATTACCTTCATCAGTATTTAGGCTGAAATAGAACTCTGTTATCAGTAATCCGTATACATGTAGATGTGCCACACACAGTGAACACTAGAGGCTGATTTTATTCAATGAGTTAAAAAGCAGGGCTCTGAGAACGCAGACCTCCGGCAATCAACGCAATGCCAAATACATTTTGAAAGTGCTCTAGATTCCAGGATATCATTCTCAACATTACCAAAAACTCATTATCTGCTTATTGTAACATTCCTAATAGTCCCTATTTATTTTATTACGAATAATGAATTGCAACCACAGATAAACGATGCATGGGTGGATCGTCAGTAAGATTTAAATGATCGCTCCTCGTGACATTCGAACAGCTCCTTTTGACTTCAACTGTGTTTTTGGCGTTAATTATAACTAGAGCACTCTGAGAGCGCATACCTCCGCCAAGTAAAGCAACGGTAATGAAACATTCAAAATGGTTCTGATATTATGATTTGCTTTGCAACAACTTCATAATCTGATCATTAGTGCCTTTTGGTAGTAATCGCAGTTTCTGTAATTTTTTTGAAGATCCCGTTCATAACATTTCGAGTTATGCTGCTAACAAACATTCTGACGAACATTAATCAAACACAGAAATAGACCCACCGATCAGCACTAAAATTTAATCATTGGTTTATATCACTATTAATAATAATTCCTGAAAATTTCATAAAGAACCGTTAACAACTTTTTGAGTTATTTTGCTATCAAACATAGAATCAAACGCAGAGCCAAGCAAACGAAAAAGAGAATATCCCAAAATTTGGTCATTTACGTACTCTTCGTAACATACCTAACCTTGTCATGTAAATTTCATAAAAATCCGCCCATAACGTTGTGACTTAGAGCATTGAGAAGAGTGATGCAAGCAAACGGATGGACCAATATTCACCAAAAGTTGATCAACTGTTGTTCCTCTTGAGATACCTAACGATCTCTGCAAATTCTGTAAAACTCTGTTCGTAACTTTTTGAGAATTCTTTTAGAAGTAGACACTGCACATATAGGAGTGCAAACTGTGAAACGTTCCATGTTTTTGGAATAAAAACCTGAGATCGTCGCCCTAGCTTAACGTGTTGGAACATCACCTTACCATAGACAGGCCTAATTTAGGCAATTTATTCTCACTCGAAAATAAATAACATAATCGATACTCAGCAGGTGGCATGCGCTGAGCAGCAACACTGGCACACTGCAGGGAAGATATTTAAAATATTTTGAGGCCGAGTGATATCAGGCCTGCCGAAGATATTCCCATGGCATTCAGCATGGAGACACGTTTAGGCCAAGGTATTTTGCCTCCCACGTGGCGCACGCCTTAGAACGAACAAAGGCATAACTCACTCGGTCACGGGATAGTGTGCTGTGCAGCTGAGAATGCGTGTTACGTTCCGTCAGTTAAGAGTAGGTTCACTTCACTTAGGTGAGTCAAGACTTGATTAGATTTGATAGGTATAGGTTGGGTCAGTTTAGAATAGGTTAGTTGAATATTAATGAATATGTTAGAAAAGGCTAGGCTCGTAAAAGTCAAAGCTTCGTCACTGCTGCTTGTTAGAACGTACAAACTGGATGTGTTAGATTAGAATAGGTTGAACTAGATTCAAAAAATTCTGAGTTTCGACGAAGGCAGAATAATTTGGCAATCTTCAGGTAGAAAAAGCACCTGAGCTAACTTATACACTCATATAACCGTATCTCTCAATGTCAGATCGGCCATACCATACACTAAACAGGCTCCGGTCACCTCCGTTGCGAGAAGCCATTCGCCTCGGATCTTACTGCGGTCAGTTCGCTGTACACGTTCACTTACCTGCTGCGTGGAACAATGCGCGGCTAATCCTTAGTAAGAGAGCAGCTCACATACAACCGGTCGCACTGCGAGTAGAACGACAACTGAATAGGCCCAGGCTTGCCGAACGTATTTTGATGAAAGTACCAGATTTGGCAATATAAAAGTACCAGATTTTAACAATAAAGTACCAGATTTCTATTTCTCACATATTGCTATTGAAATAGGTGGAAAACTATGGAAATAATGAAAAAACCTCAGTCAAAGGGTATGAGAGGATTGAATACTAACCAATATTCATGCTTAAGCTTGGCGCTAAGCTCGCTGCTTGGCACATAAGAGGAACAATTGGCATCACGAAGAAGAATTTTAAAGTGGAGGAGGGCATATATTGTAGTCGTAGTGACTTTAGACCTATTCTGTACTCTGATGTTATTCAACACAGAAAATTTTCTCTTAGCATCAGCCGATAAATGCGGTAGCGAGAGGAGCTATAACATAAAGTTTGGAAGAATAGGGTATTGAGCTTCGCATGCACATTTTACCTTGGAAACTTCACACCAAAATTCTTCTGGCGTGGTAGCATCTGTTATGGGAACAGTCGCTTGGGCGTCAAGTTCTCTCCATTCTCTATTAAAAGCTTCTAACTGATATTTTGTGATATATTCACTACAATATCACCGCAACCGAACGCTGCACTGTCAAAGAGTTAACTGTAGTGTGTGAACCGTGCACTGGCAGCATTGCTTGGCGGGGCTGTTTTGAACCAGTTTTATAAGAGTTCACAACGGGAATTAAATTGCTTCACATTCAGCGCCAATCAGAAGGAAGCTATGATGGTATCACAGATTGGTTGCATAGTTTGATCTAGGTAGTCGATACGATCATCTACAACAGAATAATTTAAAAAACTGTTATATATGACAATGTTTAGTTAACATATTATTAATAAATTCTTGCAAATGACCGCGAAAACAAAAAGTACCAGATTTTCATAGCGGCGTACCAAATGTACTCCAGCATGAAAAAGTACCAGATTTGGTACTATAGTACCAGGTTTGGCAAGCCTGAATAGGCCTGGCTGGCGCTTCCACAGTTAGGCGGCCATGCAGCGGCCTGTGCGGGCAGTAGAGTTCCGCGCGATGTTGCCACCACGAGGCGGTAGAGACGCGAGCAGCAGCACTCGGGTGTCATCCATGGGCTCGCAAGAGTCGAAATGAAGCCCACTTTCTCTGACTCGTTCTCATCGTCAGAAAGTTGCCGTGCGTTGGCTTCGCTCCTGTTGGACCGAGTTTCATGCGTTAACCCAAATCGATTACTACATAATTCACGGTGGTATATAAAGCCGATAATCTGCACTAAAATTCTTCAAAATCAAACTTTGTGAAATTCGACTTCACCGCGTCAACAATTGATATCTTTCGTAGTTTTGCATAACCTAGTACAAGCTAAATTTTTAAACCTAATGTGTTTCATATGACTATAATGTGCCTGTTGTGGTGGTACGTAGAGAGTTACTCCAATCTTCGTACGATGACGGCACCAGAGAGGAGCAGAGAAATGGAGGAACATAGTCGAAGGAAGAGTTATAGATGAAGAGACTGAGAGGCCCTACGCAAATATGTAGAGCGGTGTGAGCACTGTTTGAAGAAACTTGTGCGAAAATGATGCGCAAGAGGCTGTTCTTTCATAATAAAATTCCACACAAGAGCACCGTTTTAAGCGATACTTTAACTCACCCGTGGAAATTCTACGGAACAAGAAGAATTGTTCCTCATTATGACGCCCTCGGCCCCGTATTATGCATACGAAGAGTGCAAAATGGTCCCGGTCAGGCAGTGAATCTTCTACCTTAGACCGGCGAGCTGTAGCAGCTTAAATTTCAACTTGACTCATTCTCCTGTTGATCCCTTTCTAGGTAAGATCTAGGATACTTCAGAAGTGACCGCATTTTTCTCTATCTAATACTGATGAAAGCGCCATGGTCCTACTAACTAAAGGAGGCACAAGCTGAAGTATAATATAGATACGTAATAATAGGACATAATGGATCGGTTGGGAGTGTGATTCTGCATTTATAGGATGCAAGTCATGCAACAGACTAACATACTTCATCTAATCCTAACGTGCCCTGACTAACCCTAACACATACTGCATTCTCTACCAAACAATCGTAAAAACTACAGCTACGTAATCGATGTTGACGTAGACCATTGGAGAATGCTCAAAATGATGACTGCACAATCAGAAATTTCCTTTCCAAGCTGCCTAAGTGGCCTTACTTCAGGGACTAAACTTGGTAAATTTCACAATGCACGAAGCCATTAAGTTTCGTTCAGAATCTGGCCAGTTTGAGCATTGACCAAACGGACACAGATTGCTAAATTCGATCATGTGACCGTCTGATTCTAAGCAAACCAGACGTACAGAACGTATAGTTTAGAGGCGGCGGTGAAACTCATTACTTCGACGCTCTTCGCGCTTGTTAGCCCACAAAGTAGAGCAGAATATAAATTGTTATCGAATAACATAATTTCCATAAGCAAGTCAGTTGCTTCTGCCAACCATCGAATGAGGAGTTCCCAGTAGGCCTACCACCGAGCTCCGACTCCACAGATGTTCACTAGGGCTGTGACCATATGCTCTTATTAGGGCTGTGACCATATGCTCTTATAGACTGAGAAGTCGGTGACAACTCCAAAACAACGACAAGAAGCTCAAACGTAAAGCTATGACGGTAACACAACCTGCAGAAGCAGTTCACTGTAGGAGCCTGTACTTAATGCAATTTGTTGTTTATCACCCGCGAACAAAGTGAGAGAGGTGATAATGTTTTCGTTTAATATTTAAGTATATATATTTGTATATAGATGTTCTGGTTGTAGATGACGTACATATTGATGTCAACGAAATATTCTTCACCATCTTCGATCCTCACACCTGATGAGATGAGGTTACAGCGAAACGCGTCGTGGGTAATAAAATGTCAACTAATTGATTTGCTTCTCATATAATTTCAATATACCGGGTGTCTCCATAAAAAGTTACATTTTTAATTGGCTGCTGTTCTAATACTATTGGAGTTAGGATCATGAAACAGGTAACAAACAAAAGATTAGATCCTAGATTTTCATTCTGTGTTCAGTTTATCCCTCAAAGTGCCCCCCATTAGCCATGACACACTTATTGATACAATGGTGAAAATTCGCGACAGCCCGTTGAAGTGTGTTGACATCGATGGATCGAATTACGTCTTTTACAACACTTTTTGATTTACCAATGTTTGCTGGACGAGAGTGAAATACTCTCGCCTTGACGAATCCACATAAATAAAAATCAAGGGAGAGAGATCTGGAGATCTAGGGGGCCACTAGCTGAAACTCAGAGCGGTAGGAAATTAGCCTTCGAGGGAAATTTTCGATTAACCAAGCCATAACTTCACCAGCAGTATGGGCTGTTGCGCCATCTTGTTGAAACCATTCATCAGGATGTGTTACCATGAAAAGTTTCTTTTAGCATATCCAAATAAGTCGCTCTGTTTACTGACTGTGCTTCCATGGTATTGGGATCTTCGAAGAAGTAAGGGCCATATATCCTGTTGCCGCTTAGTCCACACCACACTGTTACTTTGGGAGAGTGAAGAGGTTTTTCCGCGATCATGACAGGTTTGGTTGGTGACCAATAACGAAAATTTTGTCCGTCTGGCGTTCCTTTCAGGTAAATGTGACATTCGTCGCTGAAAATAACGTTTGTCAAAGATGACTCATTATTCATGACCATATCATCATCTCGTTACAAAACAATAGACGCCGATCTTTATCAATGCCCGAAATCTCTTGATGGCATGGTAATTTATACGGTTTTAGCTCAAGGTCTTTTCGACAAATGCACTGACAAGTTGCTTTGCTTGATTGGGCTAACAGCAGACAGTTCTCTAAGGGAAATATTCGGGTCAATCATAATGTTAAGACGCACAGCATCAATGTTGCCTTCTGCACTTCCTGTTCTTGGACGTCCCGAATTCCCTTTATTTAATTTGTGAGTTCTGTCTTTTTCTTTCCATTTGTTGTAGACTCTTTTCACTGTGGGTCTTGCTATTCTTATTCCGAGTTTTCGCTGAAATGAATGAAGAACAAAAATTTTTTTCAATTTTATGATTTCGTAATGACTCCACTGTGAGATTCTTCGTTCTAAAGTTAGCTGCATTTTGAGGGAAAATCATGCAATAAATTTCAAGTTAGGTGCGCCATACTATATGGGTTGGGAATGCATTTTATACACCGAAACTAAACTTTGGAATCTGCTGTTTCGAATGAGATCCATTTCATACTCCTAACTATAATAATATTGAAACAGCAGCCAATGGAAAACGTAAAATTTTTTGGAGACACCCAGTATATATATATATGTATATGAGTGGTCGAAAGAGTTGAGCAATCTTTATAGTTTTTTGTAGAGAGTTTGGTGGGCTGACCTAAATGTGACCCATGCCAAAGAAACTATGCCTAGCTGGTCATAAAAATGACGGAGTTGAATTTTCTCCACCGCGACAGATCGTCTGGAGAACGGGGCGTTCTATTTTTTCCTATTTTATTATAGAAGAGCTAATCTCTGGGAAGGACAGGTGCTGTGCCCTAGCCTCGTTCATCAAAAATGACTTCGTTGAATTTGCCCCCTACCGCGGGTGATGGTCTTACGCCGCCGAGGCGTTCTAGTTTGGAGTTATCATGGACTTCTTTGTCTAGAAAAGCATATTGTCACAGCCCTAGTAATCACGATGCTACGCAATTATCACTACTAACTATGTGCGAATAAGCACTTCACGATAGCAATTTTTGTCAACAATGAAGCTCTAAGCTCAATTCTACTTCAGTTTTACGATCTCAACTTGCTCTACGTCAAACTTTTGTAGACGAAAACTGTCATCGTTTAAAATCTGACGAAACAATGAACTTTAAGACGCTTGAACGAAGTTTTAGGTTACTGTTTCAATGGGCCCAAACGATGATGCCCAAAGTAAAAAAAAAACATAGTCAACTCCGACTGTACTGCGTCAGCACGAGACTACACACAGTGGCCTGCCACGCCATTAACTGCCCTGAGACTGTACTTGCTGAAAGGATCAGGAAAAAAATTCACCAGCCGGAGCGGCATGCCGTGAATGACCTCGGATCACAAGCATGGGCGAACTAATATAAGGTAATCCCTTCATGCGATTAACTAATGGGTGACGTCACAACCAATCAGCGGAGTCGAGACTCTTGATGTGGGGACGTAGGGATAATTGGTTGGGTGTGAGGAGCTGTGACGCAATCTACTTCTGTGGCACCTGATGAGGCAGCCACGGGATGAGATAAGCCTATGTCAGTTCAGCCTTGGTTGCGAGCTGCTTAAGATTATTGGGGGGGCCAGGCCCACCCAATAATCCCGGGTGACTTGAAATTTTAATTTCCTAATACTGATATTTTCTTTGAAATTTTTTATACTAAATTTACAGAGATATAAAAGAAAAACACGAGTGAATGATTATTACCGTATATTTTACGTTATTCCCTACTATAATGCATGTGAACTGCCAGTGAAACATTTTAGATTTGATTATGTACTTGATGTCAATGAGCACAGTTGTTATTTCTTTCTAAGATATATTCAGGGCAGACTTTATGCTAAGGGAGGCCCGGGGCAAGTTGTGGTGGAACTGTCCCTTAACAAAAAGACCAGGGAGCAAGTTGAGCTAAGGCCCCTTTACTAAACCAAGCTCAGAGCATGTTAAGCTGAGGCCTCTTATCCAAAGAAGCTGGGGTTCTCTTTACCACAGGAGGCTCGGGCAAGTTAAGCTGGGGTTCTCTTTACCACAGGAGGCTCGGGCAAGTTAAGCTGGNTTTGGAACAGCCGGTATCATAGTTACACCTTCCTATGATAACCTCTCTAAATTTCACAAGATTTCAAGAACTAAATTTAACAACTTCGACCCTCCCACCTGATGAGCTGGAAAACAGCGAAACGCGCGTCGTGGGTATCAAAATTTCTTCAATTGCTTCTAATCGATCTATATATATATGTATATAAGTGGTCGAAAGAGTTGAGCAATCTTTAGAGTTTTTTGTAGAGAGTTTGGTGGCTGACCTAAATGTGACCCATGCCAAAGAAACTATGCCTAGCTGGCCATAAAAATGACGGAGTTGAATTTTCTCCACCGCGACAGATCGTCTGGAGAACGGGGCGTTCTATTTTTCCTTATGTTATTATTGAAGAGCTAATCTCTGGGAAGGAATGCGGCTGTGCACTAGCCTCGTTCATAAAAAATGACTTCGTTCAATTTGCCCCGTACCGCGGGTGATGGTCTTACGCCACCGAGGCATTCGGTTTGGAGTTATCATGGACTTCTTTGTCTAGAAAAGCATATTGTCACAGCCCTAGTAATCACGATGCTACGTAATGATCACTGCTAAGTATGCGCGAATAAGCACTTCACGATAGCAATTTTTGTCAACAATGAGGCTCTAAGCTCAATTCTACTTCAGTTTTACGATCTCAACCTGCTCTACGTCAAACTTTTGTAGACGAAAACTGTTATCGTTTAAAATCTGACGAAGCAATGAACTTTAAGAAGCTTGAACGAAGTTTTAGGTTACTGTTTCAATGGGCCCAAACGATGATGCCCAAAGTAAAAAAAAACATAGTCAACTCCGACTGTACTGCGTCAGCACGAGACTACACACAGTGGCCTGCCACGCCATTGGCTGCCCTGAGACTGTACTTGCTGAAAGGTTCAGGAAAAAAATTGGCCAGCCGGAGCGGCATGCCGTGAATGACCTCGGATCACAAGCATGGGCGAACTAATATAAGGTAATCCCTTCATGCGATTAACTGATGGGTGACGTCACAACCAATCAGCGGAGTCGAGACTCTTGATGTGGGGACGTAGGGATAATATGGTTGGGTGTGAGGAGCTGTGACGCCAGCTACTTCTGTGGCACCTGATGAGGCAGCCACGGGATGAGATAAGCCTATGTCAGTTCAGCCTTGGTTGCGAGGTGCTTAAGATTCATACATAAACACAGAAGTTGTAACAATAAGACACAATATGGGTGAAGCTTTACAAGTGTGTAACTAGCTTGTAAAGTTTGGCCTTCGATGTATTTTGCAAGTCAGTAGTTAAGCGCAGGGCAGACCAAAAAGAGCGGAAATTCATAAACCCGAAACCACAGGTGCGCCACCTCAGTACCTAGAATGCCGCAATAGATGCCTATGCGGCTAAGAAGCCTTAAAACAGGAACTGCGTACCATTAGTTAACTGGAATCGCTGTTAGTTCAGCCAATGCACTCAAAACTACCGTTACTAACACCGGGAGAAGGCCATCGCAGCTGGGCTCAAGTTTGGTTAGTTAAACCGGGAAATAAACCCCCTTCATCTCCTTGCACCGACACCCCTGACATCGCACCATAGCAGACACGAAGAGAACATCCATTCCAATGATCAGCAGGGCCTGTACCCCTGATAACAGCGGCCGCTAGCTTTTGTTTAACCTTATTCATAAATACACCGTCGGGCCCTTGTTACATACCAGCGCATTCTCTTTTAGTCACCTCTCTAGTTATTTTCTGTGTTCTATGTTTTTAATTTAGTTTTCTGTTTTAATCGCCGTCTGACTTATACTTAGCTTCAAACCTTATAATTTATTTATTTATTTATTTATTAAACATTTGTGTCTCCACAGGCGGGAGGTGTTCTTCGATTATTATATTACAGCTTACATTAAAAATT
>LQNS02278129.1:24329365-24341303 GCA_001587735.2 Parhyale hawaiensis
ATCCGCCTTTAGAGTGGCATTTCCTCCAACTCAGGGGCTACCCAGAGCCCCGAACCCAAAGCCAGCTCATACAAACGAAGTGGCGTCCGGTGGCCGGACAATGGGGGCGGCCTGATAACGTGCAGGCCGTCGCAGGTAAAGTCAACTTAGACCACACCCTCACCTGGGAAACCCACATGCACTGGTTTGTGCTGCGGGTATAGGCCCACTGGCCCCAGACGAGCAAGTGTAGTCGCAGTCGCCCTCGGGTTACGNGGGTTACGAACTATGGCGCCAATTTGACGGAAGGAACAAATAACCCGAGACCCCCCACCCCCCTCATCTCTGAGGAAAGCAGTTCCGCCACGGCGCCGAGCATGCACACACAACTGCCGAGTCAGCCCACCAAGATCTGCAAAGAGCTCGTGTGCCTCACGGGGAATCGAACGAGCGACACTAGGTGTTAGAGCTGAGAACGGAAGCATGCAGCTACCGTGGCGATAGTATAGAAATGATTAGCCTTCTTGTTTTGTTCATGGGAGGCCAGGCTCACCATATTTATTAAGCAAGTAACAAGTATTAACTAATTAACACTGTTTGCTATCTATCTCTCCACCTGACGTCACAGGAGTGGGCGGGGCTTAACACCTACCTGCGCGTGAGTTAACCTGATCGTTGTTCAGGCATGGGTCAGACAATAGATAGCGGAAGCTTCAACTCGCAAGAAGCTTTGATTTCCGCTGGAAGGAAGTTCAACAATATATAGCGGTGTTCTATTCGCTCGCTCCTGAAGAAATTTTCAGCTAGTTTTGGAGTAAAGACGTTAGGTTCATTTTACACATATCCTACAACTCGTACCGATTTTCATAGCTGTCAAACTTAGCGGTAACATTGGCACGCAAGTAGTAGCCTACTCAAAGCTTCAAGTCTCCTCCAGATAGTTTAACTCAAAATCGGAGTTTTGGGCATTTTGTCATTCGTGAAAACCGATTTATTTCGAGTTTTTCTACCTATGTTTGAAATTTGTCCGCACAAAAAAAGGTATGTATATATATATATGCGTTTATATATTTGTATTTTTCTCCAATGCCTTTTTCGGAATTACATAATATTTCTTTTAATGGTTCAGTGCTGGAATGGGTCTGAGATTTTAAATAACTAGGACTGATACTTGACAAGCAATTGACTTTTGCGGAACATATTGATCATATATGTAGTGGTTTGAGCACATCTCGTGGTGTCCTACACGCTCTAGTGAATATTTTACCGACCAATGCCCTACGGACAATATTTTACTCCTTGTCGTACTCCAAGATATCTTCTACTGTCCTATTTTGGGGTGGTGTAGCAGCCAATTGGGAATAATAAAGTGCAAGTAACAATAAATGCGACGTAGCCATCTATATTACGGGTAAAAAACGACATAAATAAAGAACCTCTAATGAGCAATAATGAGCTCTATAAATCTATTGGAATTTTAAAGTTGGACGAGGTCTATAGACTCCATTTGTTAAAAGTTATCCATGAAGCATTATATATACTGACAATCATCTTTTTCGTGAAATGTTGGCTCCTCTCGTTCCCAGTCATCCATACTCTTCTATAGATTAGATTAGATAGGCGGCAGTAGACGAACCAAGAGGCCCATTCCCAAAGAGACACCGGGACTTACGCCCCGGCTCTCTATCAGCTATTGCCATTATGTTAGTAGGATGTAGAGGACTGGAGAAACGAGAAGAGACAAAAATGGAGGACGAAAGAGAAAAAAATAAAAAATAAAAAAAAGAAGAGGAAGAAGAATCTCCGCCAAAGAGATGGTCATGAATGCCCGCAAGCATGATCGAATAGCCGCTGATATGCGGAGCTTAACCCTTTGCCTCCTGAAATTCAAATAACGTTTTTTTCACTTTTTTTGTTAAATTTATGAAAAATAGGTTAGTTAAACACATATTTGAGAAAAAATTTAGTTTTACTTGCAAAAAACAGTATTTTTTTGCATCGGCTACTACAGATACCGTCAGTGTCTTGGGTAATTTACATGATGCATAGCTTTTGTATAGGGAAAAATAGAGACTGGCATCTGATGATGCCGTCAGGAGACAAAGGGTTAAATATATAGATGGAGCGGAAGTGCGAAGAAGTTAGCTTAAAATGGCCTGGGAAGCTTTGGCCGGCCGTTAAGTGCTTGCGACTCGTGGAGGAGGAGTCCTTAGCTGTGGAGGATGTCTCTCCTAGTGTATGTCAAGACGATTTTTAAACGAGTTGACCGACTCCGCACCAACAACGTCGGAAGGGAGTCTATTTCCAATGTTAGGAAAGTTTTAAGTCGCCTCATTGAAATGCATAGATGTATATAAACAAAAAAAAAAGGATGAACGTGTCTAATTAAATTTCTAACATAAGATAATAAGAACAAATTATCATAATTCTCAAATTCTGTGCATTCTAACTTTGCGGAGATTATTTTCAACGCATAATCTGAATTTTCTAACGTAAGTAAAATGGAATGCAAAGCATTTCCTCAACTTAACAGTTGGTGCAGCTTAAGCTGTTCTGTCATCCCGGACATTCTTCTCGAACATTTCCGAAATCTTAGAACAGCAGAATTTGAGAACTATGATCATTTGTTCTTATTATCTTATGTTAGGAATTTAATTAGACATGTTTTTCCTTTTTTTTTGTTTATATATATATATATACATTTCAATGAGGCGACCTAAAACTTTCCTAACACAAATGCTGACTATGAAATAGGGAAAGAACTGCTGACTTAAGGTTGTTCTTCGAGCTTTATGCTTGAGTTTTTGACCGTTGTTTTGCAAGCGATCATTGAGGTCTCTTTCAAAGAGTTCCGTTATGGGTACGTCGTGGAAGCCATTCAAGTACTTGAATGTTTCTATTAGTTGTCCCCTGAGTCGTCTTTGCTCGAGAGAGATCAGACCCAGTTCATTTAGGCGACGTTCATACGACTTGTTTCTCAGCTGCGGTATCAATTTCGTTGCTCTGCGTTGGACTCTCTCCATGTTATCGATATCTTTACAGAGATGTGGCGACCAGAATTGAACAGCAAATTCTAAGTGTGGCCTCACTAATGCATTGTACAAAGGAACGATGATGTCCTTGGACTTGTATTCGAAGTTTCTGGTGATGAATCCGAGTACTCTGCTTGCCATTTTCACACTCTTGTCAACTTGCTGACTGTGTTGTAGTTTGTTGGTAATAGTGATTCCTAAGTCACGTTGTTGGGTGACAGTAGCCAATTCCGTCCCATCCATTTTCAATAGGGTGGAAGAGTTCACCAACTCTACGTGCATTACTGAGCATTTGTCGACATTAAAGTGCATCTGCCACGTTACGCTCCATTCCATGCGGTGGTCAAGGTCTTGTTAGAGCTCGGCTCTTTTCTTTGTAGGATGACATAGTTTTGTATCATCCGCAAATTTACAGATTTTACTACGGATGTTAATCTCGAGATCATTGATGTAAATTGAAGAAGTGGGCCAAAGCTTAAGCACGCTACCTTGTGGAACCCCTGAGGAAACCTGTGTCCAGTCGCTCGACTCTCCTTTCAAGCTTCATTCGCTGCTGCCGACCCGTAAGCCATGCTCTGATCCATCGTAAGTAGTCACCCTGAGAGTATAGACCTAATAATCCATCTACCGGTCGGTAGTTAATAGACTGGAGATTAAGAAAAACGGCCCTGTTTTCCAATGTATAAAATATTTTTATGAACTCAATTCCTGATATATTGAAGGGGCCCTGTTCTAAATTTACAGAAAAGAAATTTTAAGCTTTATGTGTTTAGTCAGTATTGAATGACCTATTATATCGTGTCAATGTCATAGCTTGTATTTGTTGTATCTTGACCATTTTATATGTGCTTTTAACTTCTTCTGTGTGCAATAAAGGTGTTAAAGGTGTGTGTGTTAAAGATGAAAATTGGCCAGGTTGCAGATTTTGCAATCAAGTTGCATCTTCATGAAGATCGATGACCATGTTGCAATAAATTGCGAAAGTGGGGTCCTTATACCTTTTTATGAATACACTTCTTGCAAGAAACAGTTCGATCTTGGCACTGAAACAATGAAGACATTTCCAGTTTCTTTTACCGCCTCCATGGAGTCTGATTTTTACGACTTTCCCAACCAATGAAACATATGTTTGCTCTCAGTTCACGACGTATAAATTCATTCACTGACCAGCGAAGCACAGACACGATTTTTTTTTTCCTTCAGCTTGCTGTCTTCCCTTGCCGGAAAATTTTCACTTCAACAGGAAAACTTAGATGTACGGAAGGATGATCCGTCGGTATCTAGGATACGCGACGGGGATTTTTTTAAAATCTTTAATAGATTTTGCTGTACCTCTTCTATATAATGGGGGACGATTTTGCTGCTATAGATAAATTGGCAGAGAAAGCAATCACTTCTTACTAGATGGCCTCCGTAGCGTGTTTCCAGAAAGATATTAGTAGGGGAAGTATGTTATTTGGAGACGTGTCTTCAAAAAATCCTCGCTATAATTTTTGACATCGCGGATATTGTAGTTATAAATAATGACGATTGAAAGCACAGGATCACTCATCACAAAATTTTTACCGTGCAATATGCAGGAGGTAAACATCATTTTGGTGATTATCCACAAGAGAGAAACATTTTGATATATATGGAGGGATGAGACTAGCAACTCCCAATAAATCCCAATATTGTTATGTTATGAGCATATTCACAATCACATTTCAAGTTCTCATTCATTCAGCCGAAAAGATTAATAACACAATTTATTCTACGATCCAGACCTAAATCTTATTGTCTTAACCTCTGCAATTCTCTTTTCATGAGAGCCCAAGCAGAGAAGAGGTTTTCACTCACCTGGAGGCACGTGAGGAGGATATTCTGGAGTCCATCAATCAATTGAACATGTCAAGCTCTGCGGGTCCAGATGGGAGGACCTGCCAATTTTGACAGAACTGTAAGCATTCTTTGCCTCCGGTGCTTTCTCTTCTGTTCAAGAAGTCTGTGAACATGGCATCCATTCCAAACACTCATAAGATGGCTCATACCACCCCTCTCTTCAAGGGTGGAGACCCCAGTGACCCTGGCTGTTATAGACCTGTTTCTGTGACTTCCAATGTAGCCAAGGTGAGTGAGAGGGTTACAAGGAAGAAGATCATGAAGTTTTTGTTGGCAAGGGGACTACTCCCAGCTCATCAACGTGGTTTCTTGGAGCACCATAGTACAACGACCCAACTCATCGAGCACTTGGACAAGGTATTAGAGCTCTTGAGAGATCATGAGAGTGTGATGATGTGCTATATCTTGACTTTTCCAAGGCCTTTGATGAGGTGGATCATAGGCTTCTTCTTCAGAGGCTTGAAGATCTTGGCATCGGGGGCAGAGTTAAGGCATGGATAGCAGCCTTTCTCATTGGCAGAAAGCAGAGGGTGAGGGTCAACGGCATACTCACTAAGGAGACTGAGGTGAGGTCCGGTATACCTCAGGGCACTATTTTGGGACCTTTGCTCTTCATCCTTTTTATAGCACCAATGGCCAACTTGCCTCAACACAGCAGTATCTCATCTGATGCTGATGACACTAAACTTACCTATGACAGAGAGAAGACGACCCAACCATCATTACAGAGTGACCTTCATGCCATCTACAACTAGGTAGAGCTCAACAACATGGCCTTCAATGGCACTAAGTTCAAGTTCATGTCTTATGGAGAGAGTGAGCCTTCCCAATATGTAAACCCCCTAGGAAAAGCCATAGAGCAAGTGTCCACTGGAACAGACTTAAATATTTGAAACTTTTCAGTGTATAAAGGAGAATGGAGAGGCACAATATTGTATAAGTATTCAAATGTCTCCACAATTTGATTCCAAACCCTGGCCTAACTGGTTTACACTCAGAGAAGAGGCATAACATGTAATGCATTGGTCCCTCCTAGCATTCAAAAGCATTGTTCTATAGAGCTATTAAAAACCATTTAGTTTTGTATCGAGGCCCAGGTCTCTTCAATGCCATGCCTTCAAATATTAAAAAAAATGTACACTACAGCCAACCCCCTTGGAGCCTTCAAATCAGAACTAGATCAATATCTGTGTCAAGTGCCTGATCAACCGACTTTTAAAGGCCTTCCTACACCCTCCATTTCTAATTCTATCTTGGACCAGATTTATTACGTCACATGAACATTTTTACCACTCTGACTTGTTTGTGTTGTATAAACCTGTAATTTTTAGGATGTGACACCTTACCCTTCGCACTGTAAATTTTATTTTTTTTTCTGGACCCATTCAGAAAAGTGGTTGAAAATCCGCAAACAGCTGTATTGTATTTTTGTATTGTATACCCCACTTATATTGGTATTTTCCTGGTGATTTCATAACTTTTTTCTATTTGTTCTTTTTTACTTTTCGTAACTTTTTATTTACAGTTCGGGTACGATGACATTGGTGGCACATTTTCTTAAATTTCTTGGAATCTCCAAGAATTGCTCATCTAATTTGACATGAGTTCTGCATGCTTCAAATTCCCTATGCTAGTACATACCTAATGCGGCAACACTCGCATCATGTCAGTTTTGCTTTCAGGAGAACCATCGATCGTTGGAGCTCTTTGGTGAACGAGAGATGTTGACGAAAATTTCCACCGATACAAAACGTTGCGCAATCCTCCGGTGGGCAATGTTTTGCGAAGCTCTTGACTGCACAGTGCATACGGCACGCGTACGAGAACTCTAATGATGCAACCCGCATCGCAAGTGAAAGACAAACTCTTAATTATTGAAGAAGCGCAATGTGCCCGCATTCCTGCTAAATCTATGGTCTGACCATTTTAGCAAGGCAGTTCGGTCGTGGTCAAGTTCCTCTATAGCGGTGCTAGATCTATGGGTATTTCTGAGACTCCTCTATATACAGGTACTGGGCAGAGCTAAGATATGGGCTCATATAGACTTGGCAATGCGATAGAGGAATTTGAACTGGACCGACTCGCCTTGATAAAATGGTCAGATTATAGTTGTTTAGGGCCCGGTGATTAACGACGTTGAAATTTAGGTAAAAAAAACTCTCGGTGGAGGTAGTGGCGAGACGACCTTGCCGAAGACTCGTCCATGGAAGTATACCGATTTTCCGGTGGGGATCTTAATAGTTGAGAAGCCACGGCAGTGGCTTTGGAATCCCAAGTATTCGGCGTAGCTATATGCTCATGAAGAACTGACTTGTTATGTTTGATCTGATTTCCTACAATTGTTCTTCATCGCACTACTTCATTGAAGATTTTTTTTTGTTATCAATACCGAGAGAATAACCGGTTTACTTTACAGCTACATAGTGTTTAGCGATTATCTATAGAAACTTGCAGTGCATGTTGGTGGAAACTTTCACAGCACTAGCGCCGAATATGTACCCTTTCGGCGACCTGATTTAAATCTTTTTCTTGATTGAAGCCTAATTTACACTTCATATTCAGTTCACAGTGCTCTTCACTGAACATATCTATTCTTTACCAACAAATATAAGCACCATTATAAGCCAATTCTGTACGCGAGAGAAACCACAGTAACAGTTAGCCTGTTGCTCGAACTTTCTATACTTGGCGACAACATTTTATGCTATTTTTCAGCTCAAGTAGCTGGTCAGTCATGAGAGTCATGAGTGGGAGATTGAATGAAATAAATCGAAAAAATACGGTGATTAGGAAAGAAAACAACATACGAAGGTCTGAGGTCCCACACTCGAATACTTCGACTCGATGTGATGTAAATTTGCTACGTGCGGTCACGGCTATGTTTTATTTTAGTCCTATTGAATCCTCCCGTTGCATTCTCTGCATCCTGGTTATGCCGATGCCACACGCTAGTCAAAAGAACGAGTATCGTCATCTTTTCGTCCGTATGTGTAGATGTGCCCATTTAAATAGCCCACACTTGCAAAGAACTTTGAGTTATAAAGCCCTCCAGACATGATGTCCGAAACTAACTAACGGCACTTGCGGAAGAAACTGAACTGACGGTAAACATTTTTACACCATTTCTTGGCAATCTCAAAGCCGTGTTTACAAGCGTTCAACATAACGGGCGGACGAAAAGATGACGATACTCGTTCTTTTGACTAGCGTGTGCCATCGGCATTAGTGAGCTTCATGCTGCGGCTCACGCTGAAATTGGCGCAAACCTAACGACGACAATCACGATTGAACGATGGCAACAGCGTAAGACTCCACGCGAGGAGACCCTCGTAGTGTGTTCGTAGGAGCCTCTGTTGCGCAACGTATAAACTGTACTGCACTTGTTGGCACACACACGCACACGCACCGCGCGTACACGATCACCATCACCATCACTTACCATCACCGAGAATGTCCAGGGTTCAGACTCGTGCTGCCGGGAGACACCGTGCGTGAACTTATTTTCCCTAACTGCAGTCACACATTGTAAGTCTTTATGGCCAAGGGATAGGCCGAAGGGTTAGGTTAGTTTAGGTTCGCCCATCCTATGTTATGGGGCCTGGCGATCCCAAGGGACTCGAGTGCGTTACCTCAGCCACTAGTTAGGCATTCGCTACAACTGTTTTTCGTGCCCACTTTGCTTCTTTCCCAATTTCATACTGCTATTTGCTCATACTTTATTATGTTCTTCTTCTTTTCCCGACTTGCTGTTCCCATGCACGTTGTTTCAAAGTGGGAACTCCTTCGAGCATGCGTTGCCCGTTTCTATCGGCATAGTATATGTCCCTTGTTCTTTTCTCTGAGATATCGTTCTGTTCCGAAACGGAGGCTTAAACTTACTCACTGTGACTAACTAGACTGTGGTATTGTAACATAAAAAAACAAAAGTACGATGTATGAGGTACACGCACAGAAAAGCACTGAGTGTGAATTTATTTATTTAGCATCTATTTCTTTACAGGCGGGATGTGTTCTTAGATTAATAACAGCTTACATTAAACGTTTTCTGTACATTCATTTCTTAGCAATATCACAGCTATGAATTTACAACCTAATCAACAAGGCTCAGTGCCATCACATACCAAACTAGTTCACTGAACTGGCACTGCAATAGTACTACCTAACGATCACCCTCGCAGTATACTAATGTGTGACTATGCTAATATTACAGCTTGTTCCGTCATAAGTAAGGTATACAAAAATGCCGTCATTTCTTCCCGAGGAGAGATCTGCATGGCTTAACACTATTTCTCCTGATTGACTAAATAGTACTAAATACAATATCATCCAATAGGTATGGCGGTACCCTGCAGCACGACCTACAGAACGAACATGTAATTCGAAATTCTGTATTTATACCTCATAATAGGACGGCTTTCATCCAGTGAATTATTATTCCTTTGGTGAAAGGACGATCCGCACAGTGATGCTAGTCGGCCAGGAGGCGCAATTAGGAATATCCTATCTCGACATCGGCTTTCCTCTGCCATATAGTACAAGTTGGCTCAGTGCACTACTACTGACAGGAAAGACGCACAAAGAAGCACTCGAGTAGACCGCGAATGTAAACAAACAACAGATTGTGTGGGTAAAAAATAAATCTTAAGCTGGTAATATCTAAGCTTTAAATCTGCCTTACTCTCTGTTGGTTCTCTCATTTATTTTCTGTAAATATCATAATTTAAATTTATATCTTTGTGCCTAGATGGCTGAGGGCCAAAATCCCTTCAGTGCACAGACTAGAAAACGGAATAGAAAAGAAATGCAGCTAGGGCATCTAACTTAAATTTAACAACTCACCCCACACAAGCTCCCTTTATTCTTGTTCGAAGACAAGCGAGGAAGCATTTTAATTTTATCTTCATTTTATCCCCCGTGGAGTTTACCTAACGCGATACCTGAACAAGTCTGTCAGCTCAGCTATTCTCCATTTTCACTGAAAATCTGACTACGTATAACCAGGTCGGCATGCAAATCCCTCCAGCTTATATTTATTGTTTTGGAGGACAACTAGTCCACCTTATCGTTTACTTCATACAATAGTAAGTTCCTGATTAAATCATATCTTCAATAGGCAGTGATGGGTACTGAAAACATTAAACGTATTTCAGGACTGAATACATCGTCAAATTAATTAAATACCGAATATAAATTCTAGCAATATTTTAAACATGTAGTACTATTGAATACTGACTATCAACTAAAATCATAAAATATATTGATCAATACATTACATGATTTCATTTTAAACCCCGAATCCAGCCATATTTATAGTGATCATGGGTTGATAATACAAAAAAGTTCAACTTTCAGCTCACATTCTGAAAAAAGTCGTAGATTAAATTCTTGTAAACATAATTTAGGAAATACTAGACTTGAGACGCAAGCGGATCCAAAGAGCCTATCTATGTTGTGCGCGTTTGGTGGATCGTTCAAATTTTTAAATGGAAAACAAAAAAACAGTCCTTTCCTCCCCTAACCTACCCGACATTAAACCCGAATTTAGTCCAACTTACCCGAAATTACGGCCTAATACCTACAACATCCACCAAACGCGCGCAACATATATACTCCGAGAGCGCATCCAACTTAATTGACATCCTCTGAGCACATCAGATTGGGTCGTCAAGTGGCTAAGCCAATATGAATTGTCCCAAAATACAGACAGGAGCGTTGGCTTCGTGTTGCAGGTGTTAGCAGCAGCTCTGTTTTATCTTGCCGACTGAATTTTCCATTTTGGGGAGTAGGACCCAAGTGTCCCAGGCTACTGATCATGAATCACTGCCTAAAATATGAACCAACTAGCGGAAACCAGGGCACTTGTCTGGAGATGTTGACAAGTGAAGCCGCAAAGGTTTAATTTAGCTGCCCAATCGAAAGCGCCCCAGGTTAATTTACCAGATTCCTTTCGGTCGTGTCTCTGACCGGTGTTGATTTGGGGAGCATATGAGAATATGTGATTCACAGTGTAGTGGGGGGGGAGGGCGGAGAGTGCACCACTACAACAGCAGCATGTATATAATGCTTGATGAAAAAAACACGATTCATAAGCGGTATGGTGTGTTTAAGTTAGGTCTGGTTTATGATTTATTTTGATAACTGATCAGGCAGCTGCACTGCTCCTGACAGCAACATTTAACTGAGCGAGCGATTGGTCCTAAAAGGAAGGCACAAAGTTCGCTTTTAATACAAGTAATCTACGCATGTAAGGTTAAATTAGGTTAAGCATTGATAGGCAATGACAAGTTATGTAAGGTTAGGCTAGGTTTAGTCCTGTTTAACGCATTTATTTTGACAAATGCTCTGGCAACTCTGTTGCCCCTGACAAATACACTGGCCGTGACAGCAACCTCTCCCAGGTACACGGCAAAAAAGTACCCTCCTCACTCAGCGGATTACTTGGTTCTTACCGCCTGACCGCCACCACCCAAAACAACCATTCAAAAATTGGCGCGGCCTCAACACCAGCAAACCCCCGGTCGATAGAGCGTCCCGACAGACGTGCACTAAAGGCAACAACTGGTTGGAGACTTGGAGCACCCAAGCGAGTGCTTTCGTGCATACGTATGATTTATGGAAGTCTTCTCTGTCAAGGAGCTTAGATAAGCACATCTAAGCTTATTCTCTGTCACACATCCGTGCCTCTCTCTCTCTCTCTCTCTCTCTCTGAAAGTGCCAGATACCGCCTTTCTACAGACCATTCTTAATCTAAACAAGTTTATTTCGAAAAAAAAACATACAATGGTAAATGTTATACACTTATATATTGCTGTCGTCATGATAAATAGAGGGAATACGATTGGTATTTAATTCTATTCAGGAAACATGAAATTATATTATACAGCCCTGTGACACTGAACGAACATACAGGAGTGTCAGTAGCCAAAGCAAAAAAATGTATTACATTTCGAAATTGTTCGTTTCGCGTCACAATGGTTCGATCGTCATCATCCGAATAATACACTGCACAGAGAGCAATAATTTTCGTCAAGAAGAATGCTGTGGTT
>LQNS02278129.1:24355246-24367911 GCA_001587735.2 Parhyale hawaiensis
AAAAAAGCGACAACAGTCGCCAGATTTTGTCTAAGATTTTCATTCGATCTTCGATTACCCAATTTGATTGCTAGCTATACGCCCGAGCAGATGGTGTTTCCAATGGTTCTTCCCACTATACATTATGCTTCAAATGAGAAAATCTTTTATACGTTTAAAAAGTTCCATAGTTATCTATGTAATCGTGTGGTTTCTAACACCCGCAACACGTTTCAATGTTTCTGTCTGAAGTTTTGTCAAGTCGAGCCTCTTGGGATTAATTTCGACGCCTTACCAATCGTACTTCACCGTCTATAGCACGCCTCTCAAGTTATTCGTTCATTTAATTGTTGTAAATCCTATAAAACATAGAGTCCAGCAATCTCTCTCCTATAGGACAGGTTCACCAGATCATTTTCAGCGCACAGCCTGCTGGCTGAACTAACAAGTCGGTCTAGCAGACGCAAGTGTCTGTCAGCAGCTGAAGCCCAGACCGGTGAGCAATACTTCAACACGGCAGCAAGAAACTATTAAAGTAGCTAAAGGCCATGGTTACAGTACAGTGAAAGGTACTGTGGCCATGGTGTTCTTTCGTAAAGTACTACGTAATCGTGTGGTTCCTAACACCTGCAACACGTTTCAAAGTTTCTATCTGAAGTTTTGTCAAGTCGAGCCTCTAGGGATTAATTTCGACGCCTTACCAATCGTACTTCACCGTCTATAGCACGTCTCTCAAGTTATTCGTCAACCATACAAAGAGTTCCACGTTTCCTAAAACGACATACTGATGTACTGCCTGAGCGATAACACATACTTCTATACTTACCGAGCGTGTACATGGTAACCGGAATAACAAACACCAATTAGATCTATAAGAAGCAAATATATTTGCTTTTTGGAAACAAAATTGAATAAAAAATAAAGCATGGATAACTATGGAACTTTTTAAACGTTTAAAAGATTTTCTCATTTGAAGCATAATGAATAGTTTGAATTGTGTCATCGATATTCATACTACAGAATGAATAAATTATGGGTAACTAAATGATTAGTAAATACGCCACAAATTTTGCACGTTGACTAGGAGAGGATGGTGGGCCGGCCAGGCTCTGAGTCAAGAGTAACCTGCAAAAAGAACTGGACATTGCATCGGTTGAGCTCCATCAATAGGAAGATGCGATTTAATGATGAAAAAACATTACCTCTACCAGTGAAACTTTAGGAACGCCAACAGTAATGTTCTTATACCTCAATAAAGACGCTCTATCAAAGAGTTTGCTGGTCCTGAGGCTGCGTAAATTTTTGAACAACGGGTTTAGGTAGCGGCGGTCAGACGGTGAAGACGGAGTCATTCGTTAGTAAGGTACTCTCTGCCCTAGCCGGGCTAGCCCCTAGTTGTCGTGGGGTGTTGCTGTCAGGAGCAGTTGGAGCCGGCAGAACTAGGCTCTTATAGCTGACAGCCGGAGTGTGCTCTTCTCAGTTACACGAACCCATAATCTTTAAATTTGCCGATGGAATTTGTCGTTTTGATGAATACATCATGTCATTTTGACACTACTAGTCGTTTTCTGCACAATTTTGTTTGAAACATTTCCTAAACATAGCACACACAGGCTCTTACAATGTAACTGGGAGGAATAGTCTTTCAGGCACTCGAACCTATTAGCAGCGAGCAACTATCGTCAGCGTGCAATATTACCGAACCTATCATTGACTACCCGGCACCCACGTTGATGCATCCTGCCAACGCGAACGTTTCGTCACACAGCTCAGCCTTTCTTCTCTACGATGACTGTGCGTCATTCTGCAGAACTTTCTTCACATCGGAGTCCATCTGTATGATCCAAGGGTTTTGTTACGTAGGTACTGCGTAAAGTTTAATATTTTTCGCTAGAACTTATTTCTGCTTTGCGATGAAAAATTAGTCCCTCATTTTGAAAATATTACTTAACGCACCATTTTAAATCAGCTTCTCCACTAAATGATGAGTACATGTCATTAACATTATCACTGTGTTACGTTATGTTCGCCACATTCAACTGTAAAGAAACGTGCGTCTGTCAGCTACATACTAGTACCAACAGCAACTCCTCGCAGCAACAAAAGCGAAAAGAATCCCAATGAAGTCCTGAATACCACTACTTTATAATAATTATATACTTTTAGCCATTGTATTATAGTACCACTCATATTTCATACGAAATAAACGAGACCTAAATCGTGATCGAGGTCTAGTGTATATGGTTGGTTATACTCTGGTTCCTCCCATGGGAGGGGCGGCTCCTCCCTACAGGCAGACTAATGAATCATACTATTTTACGGTGGAATTATAATCTTAAATAGCAAGGCTCCAATTGGAGGACAACTTGAAATTAATTTCTATAGCTAGTAGACTAAGTAGATTTCGTAACGATGATGCTGTCCCATTCAATGCATTTATCTAATGAATCATACGTCTTTAGAAACAAATAATTTAGTTAGCAATCAATGAAATTAAACGTTATTGATATACATTTTCATATTATTTAGAAAATATTCAAATTACTGTTTCAATTTTTGATTGTTTAAAAACGATAAATAGTGACAATTGGTAAGTAGTATTAACGAAATGTTGGTGACTTATCCAGTCATTTAATAATTTCAGTTTATTGATTTATTGAGTTTATTTTGGGTCGGCATACTCATTTTCTCCCCGAATTCATGATGAAACGGCTGTAATAATTGCAAACGCCTAAGAATTCTTGAGACCGTGAGTGCGGTCGTAAACTCTCTCGCTTGATTGAAAGACCGGGATCTCCCGCAGCTGTACCTGTCTACCGGTCAGACTCCATCCGGGTGACTAGTTTTAGAGAATCTTTTCTTGGAAATGGGGAGGGGAAATACAGGGCTTATATATAAAAAAAATTAGTTCTGTAAATTGTATACTACGCGCTTAAATTCAGCGTGTGCTTTCGCATAGCAAACTCACTTGCAGAGCTTGTACGATTGGGTCCCGAAACTGAAGCTTCGAAGCTTGACTCGTTCGAAACTTCACGCAGGTGCGTTGGTTTGCACCCACTGGATTGAGTTTCAGGCATTGGCCCTCCACGTGGTATCCTTGAAACTAGCGGAGTTTTGAACGGCATCTACGTAATTGCGTTGTTTCTAACACTCGCCGCTACTCGTTTCCAAGTGAGAACGGTACAGTACTTGCATTTTTTACACCGATTTCGTTCTCAATCTGGTGGTGCGGGTGTATCAAGACATCTGTCTAATAATAAACTTTATTCAATAATCATGGACACTTAACTACATTGAAGTGCTAGATGCTATGTAAACAAATTCTACATGACATGGCGGCACATGACGTGAGCGTACATGCCAAAACATTGAAACATAACATATTTTGAATGATTAATAAATTTATGAATAATTATAATAATATATAATTCAGAGACTTGAGAAATGCTTAGTTTTAAAAATATTGCTGTGCTTTAGTATTGTATCAGTTTTGGGGCCCACCACTGCACGACGCTGTTGTGGGAGTAAAATGTCGCCCTAAACTGTGGTTTCGTTAACAGAACCAGTTCTAAGCTCTTATTCTGAAATAATAATGCATCATTAGGTATAAAATATACTGATTTATGGTTCGTAATTGCTAAAGATGTCCGCAATATAAGTTTATGGTAAGGAACTGCTACCTCTAGTTTTTTTTTAATTTTGATTTGTTGAGGGCGCCGGACGTCGCAGTATAGAATATACATACTTGTAGCCCAGGCTCTAGGGGGGTGTCTGTGTACATTTCTCTTTCACGGCTCTACCACGTATTTTCCTATTCCATATGATAAGGACATTAAAAAAAATGTCGGGTAGAACTTTCGCAAGTGGTACATTTTTTAGGGGGGCATGGGGGGGTCAAAAAATTGTCAATTGTAGACTGATTGTTCTTACACTTGCTCAGCATATGTATTTCTGAAAAGAAACATATTTTGTTCATACAACTTTTTTATTTAGGCCTTAGTTTTTGAGATAACGGGGTTTATATATAAATATAGATGTATGTTTTGGAAATTTCAAACGAATAGCACTCAATGAGTTTTCATGCTAGAAAAAAACACCAATGGCAGTTTTGGAATCCTTGAAACTTTCGTAACAAACTACAGAGCTGGATTTTCCCGGCCCTTTTTGCCCTCATAATATTTATTTTTTTTTTTTTTTTTTGTCGTAGCTCGAAACATAATTCCTTAATTTTTTTAATCACCCGCTGACGAAGTGAGAGAGGTGATAATGTTTTCGCTTAAGATTTAAGTATATATATACAGTGGAACCCCGTTTTTTTTTCCTGAATCTTGACTTTTCTGGACTGTTAAACAAATTTCAAAGTTTTCCCGGAAATACTAAAGTTTTCTGGTATTCCGGCTGGGTTTCAATTTGCTCAACAGTTCAGAAAAGTCAAGATTCAGGGAAAAAGAGACGTTCGGGAAAACGGGGTTCCACTATATATATATATATATCATCTGTTTGAGAAAACGAATAAAGATATTTTAACTAAACAATACGACGTTCTATTTAACCAAACATGTATAAAGAAGGGTTGTTACCTAAATATTCAGATATATATATAAATATATATATATATATATATATATATATATCGGGTTTTTAGGCGAAAATTTTTCAACCATAGGTCGAAATACTCAAATCGATTTTCATGAATGATAAAATGCCCAAAACTCCTTAGTTTTCGAGTTATAATGATTTGAAGAAATTTAAACCTTCAAGTATTTTACTCCGTGTGCGCCAATGTTAGCGCTAAATTTGATCGTTCAGCACGTTTTCAGACTACATTCCTGCCCATGCGTTTGCGCTGTATCGATTTTGATGCTTCTTTGGGCGAATGACATGAGGATTATTAGGATTGAGCCTAATGATGAGTATTGTGAATGTTAGAAACCCCTTTGCGAGTAAAATACGCTTCATCTGTGGAAAAGAATCAGCTTCCAGAAGTTGGGATCCCTTGTTCTCTGTTGCATGAGCCACTCTGAAAATTGTATAAAAGGTTCAAAATCTGGTGGCAGTAACCCTTGCATTTTTTTTAACGACACGGATGTAAACTCTGACGACGTAGTCTCCGCCATGCAGTAGTGTGATTACGTCAAATGCTAAGTTAGGAACAAGCAGATATTTTTTATAACAATAAAATATCTGCAATTTTTATTGTATAAATAATGTAAACTGCTTCGGTGGGGTCAGAAACGTGCTCAACTATCAAAACTTCTGCTGACATTGGCGAGCACTTAGTAAAATACCGGTACTTAAAGCTTTAAATTTCTTTAAAATCATCATATTTCGAAAACTTAGGAGTTTTGAGCATTTTATTATTCAAGAAAATAGATCTATTTTGAGTTTTTCTACCCATGGCTGAAATTTCTCCGCCTAAAAAACACCCGGTATATATTTATATGTCTGTCCACCCAAAAAGTGGTCGAAGGAATTGAGCAATCTTCATAATTTTTTTAAGAGAGTTTGGTGGGATGCCCTAGATGTGACACATGACAAAAAACTGGGCCTAGCTGGTCATAAAAAATGACGGCGCTGAATTTTCTCCACCGCGGTGAACTTGCCTAACTACACCGTGACAGATCGTCTGGAGAAAAGGACGTTCTATTTTATCCCCGGATCGAATCCTGACTCAATTCTTTGTATTTATACATATATATCTGTCCACCCATTTAGTGGTCTAAGGAGTTGAGCAATCTTCATAGTTTTTTGTAGGAAGTTTGGTGGGTTGCCCTCGATGTGACCCATGCCTTAAAACTGGGAATAGCTGGCCATAAAAAATGACAGCGCTGGTATTTGTTCTCCACCCAAAAACAGGTAGAATTTAAGGTGTTGAGCTATGCTCATGTTTTTTTACAGGGAGTCTGGCGGGCTGTCCTCGATGTGACCCATGTCAGAAAACTAGGACTAGCTGGCCATTAAAACTGACGGCGATAAAATTTGCTGCCACCGCGGTGATGGTCTTACGCCACCGAGGCGTTCTAGTTTTCCTATGTTATTATTGAAGAGCAAATCCATGGAAAGAATGCGCCTGTGCCCTAACCTCGCTCATCGAAAATGACGTCGTTGAATTTGCCCCTACCGCGGGTGATGGTCTTACGCCAACGAGGCGTTCTAGTTCCCTACATTTTAGTTAGCGGTCGCAACGAAATAGAAAATGGAGAATCCAGTTGTGATAAAAGATATTATGAAGGCAAAAACGGAAAATTCAGCTCAATAGTTTTGTTAGGAATGTTCCAAGGATTCCAAAACCGTCCTTGCTTTTATTCTAGCATGAAAATTCATAGAGTTCTATTCGTTTGATATTTCCAAAATTTACTTATGTTTATGTGTAAGCTCCATTAGCTCAAAAACTAAGGCTTTAATTAAAAAAAAGTTGTAGGAATAAAATGTTTCATTTTTTTTAAATACATTCGCTGAGCAAGTTTCAGAACAATCCGTCCACAATTGATAATTTTGGGCCCCCTTGCCCCCCTCAAAAATGTACCAGTTGCGAAAATTCTACGCAAATTTTTTATTGTCCTCATCATATGGAATAGGGAAATACACGGTAGAGCAGTGAAAGAGAAATGAACATAGACACCTCCTAGAACCTGGACTTATTTGTAGGTAGTAAATCATGAAGGTTAAATAGAATTTTATTAAAGCTCCTTATGTTGAGAAAGTAATTTCTATTATAATTCGTTGCTTATCATATTTCAAATTATTTTCAAAATAAATGGTATCGTATAACACATAAAGACATGTGAGCCTTTCTTCTGAAATAGATTTGAACCGGAACACAAAACCAAGGAGATAGACTTAATCCATTAAATTTCCTTGCTTAACACGACACGAGCGCCACCTGGCTCGATCGGGTGCTAAACCCAAGCGATTTGTCTTTGAGTTCCCTCTCTTCCAATTAATCTCAAGACTCTTTGGTAGGACAAGTTCATCCCTTGCAGACTTAATTAATGGCGCCAAATCGTTTACCTCGTGATGATCGATGGCCATGACTCTCCAAAACATTCCTTGTTTAACATATAATAACTTATCCAGCTATGGCCAAGTTGGTGGTCGGGTTAAATCTAAAAGAAGAAACACATGTTTTGGACAGGAAAAGGTAAAAGCTGCACATCTTCCCAATCGGAAATTCTTAGGCACTTATCCGATGTTATTCGATACCGTTCGCTATTTACTCGCCGGCAGCAGATATATGCCTACCTATAAATTGCCGATTGGGTTGAAGAAATTGATGAAAAATGAAAAAAACATACGAAATTTAGAATTTAAAAAATCTTTACGGTTATGTTTGGTTGTATGTTTAACAAAACGAGAGATTGATTATATGAGGTTACGGAATAAGTAGTGAATTTAACAAATACATCGCATTCCCTCAAATTATTAAATTTGTACTAAATTTTGCATACTATTTACAGTATTCAAAAATCGTAGTATGAGGAGCATTGCGTAAGCCGCGTCTACACGATCACAACTTCATTAATCACAAATACAAGAATTGACAAGCAATAACACACTTTTCTTTGTCCCAACGGCATCAAACAGAAGCCACGAACACTTCAAGGTCACGATACGCGAATTCAGCATTCCATTACTATCAATCGATATTCCACCCTCACTTTATCGGCCAGATATTTTTTTAGTTATAGAAGTTGACTGGCTGGTAAAATTTTATTTAAACTAGTTAAAAATAAACTTACTGGTATCCCCTCACATGCAGAAATGAAGACGATAGAATAATAATCTCCTATTTTTTATTATTGGTTTCTTTAATTTCTATTGCAACTCACTCTGTATACATCTGTTTCTTTTTAAAACATAAATCGTGCTCCATTATTGTTCTTAATAATGAAAAGCAAAAGAAACAGGTGTAACTTCGACGAATATGCTACAGTAATTACTTATTGCCAACATATGGTGGCCAATTGCTTCCAGCTGTCCAGAAGTTTGAATCAAACATAAACAAAATTCGCTATGCTGGTTTATTTAAATAAAAAAATGATGCTTCAATTACTGAATAATATAATGAAGCCACGTACATATATTCACAAAGCGACATGTAATCGTCGATCTTTTTGTTTCATTAACGCCAACGTGTTCGTGTTGAAGTTTACCCACCACTATTGGCTAACATCAGTCACAAACTTCGCAGGCTCGCCGCGTGTATTTATCCAAAGCGTTCCACGCACACTAACTTTCGACGAAAAGATGGATCGTGTAGACGCGGCTGTAGCGTATGACGGTGACGGTGAGCCGATCAAGCTTTGGTGACCTTTGGTCTTAAATAGTGTTGGGTGAACAACTGCCAATTTATCTTTACGGGTAGTATAGACTGAGTAGATCATGTTACGCTGAACTGTCCCGCATCAAAGTATACAGATATGCAATATACATGTTTAGAAGCGAGTAATTTAGTTAGCAATTTAAATGAATGATTGACGTCAACACGCTTTTTTTTAGGAAGAATTAAGCTAAAGCTAGACGCAGCTCCCATTTTCCCCTTATCTCTTCCGTTCTGCTTGAATAATCAATCAAGGTACTTCGTTTTGGTATATTGGTCGTAAATAGCTAAGTTTGAATGGGAGGACAATTGAAAATTAATCAGCATAGCTAGGAGTATGCGCAGATTATGTAACAGTGAATACTGTTTCCCCCGCTTGCGCTTTACCAATGCTGTAATTGCTTTAAACAATCACTTCAAATTTAAACATTTTGCACTAGTTTAAACCCAACCTGTATAGCAGTTAACCATTTTGCAAAACTACTTACACAGTTATTTAAAACGTTTAAACTGTTTACAGTATACACTGTAAACAGTTGAAACGTTTTGGTAACTGTTAACAGTTGTTTTGCAAAATGGTTAACTGTTTAAACTGGGGCAAAATGTTTAAATTTGTGGTGATTGTTTAAAGCAATTACAGCATTGGTAAAACGCAAGCGGGGGAAACAGTTTGTTTTAAAGCAAATAGTTTAGTTATCAGTGAGAAAAAGTTACATTAACATAAGTTTCCGAGGTAATATAATCAAATTTATACGACAAGTTTCAGCTGCATCAAATCATTTACCAGTGTTTCTTTGGAAAACAGAGAGGGTTCGTCACATAAATGATTCACGAGTTCAATAATCTCTAATTATTCATATTAGACTTTATTTTTTTTTTGTAGACCCGACATATATTTTTCTATGCACTAGTGGTTGAAATATTTATTGGAAACCGTCAGTACGGTCGCTATTGCTTGTGTGCATATGAACATGGTCTGCTATAGCCGTGTCTTTCGTTGTCAATGATCTGTCAGACCCCAGGAAGTAATAATAATGGGAGAACCAGACAAGCATACGAAGAACAAGAACGCTCGTCATTTTTTTTTTTTTTTTTCATTTTTGATTCAGCGGCCACAGCGGTCGCTAAACATTATGTGAAGATAATTATTATATTGCTGGTATTGATGTGCTTTATCGATGCTTGTTTTATGGAACGTGGTATTATTGCTCATTGACTGCTTCCTATAGGTAAAAAATTATGAACTAAGAGAAATAATTTTTAACAGGAAAACGAGCAATAGTGTTGCGGCTGCTGGTTCCAAAAAACAACGTCATTTGACGTGCGTTTCTTTGTACGGTGTGATTGGTTCTTCCGTTGTTATTACTAGCTGGTCGCTAGGTTGAATTTAAAGTAATTTTTTTTGTAGGGTAATATAACGAAAAAATTATATATATTGGATACGACACGCTTAAATTCAGTGCATTACAGTATGCCTGCATTCACATTGAAAAACGCACTGCGCTCAGACAATTTCAGTTCTGAGCTATTACCGCCAAGGCGTGTTCGATTGGTCACAGAAACTAAGCTTTCGATACTTGACTTGTTCGAAGCTTCACGCTGGCTTCGACCAACCGAATTGAGTTGCAGGCACTGATCCCCTACCGGTTATCCTTGAGACGTCCAGAAACACAATCTTGTGCGTGCACTAAAGTTTTCCGCTGGCTCGACGTAATCGCGTTTCTTTCTAAAGCCCGTTGCCGACGATAGGTTTTTGTCTTGCGTTTTCACTTCAGCTCGTTCGAAAATATTTGTACTGTCCTTGCAAACACGACGGTGAGCCTCCCAAAAGTTTCGATAAAATGTTTACTGTCGTATTCTCTGGCTTAGCCCGTGTCACTAGTGCAGTGTCTTTTCTAATATTTAGCGAGTGCCGTCTCAGAAAGCAGTGCTCTTTATTGTTGTTTACACAGACACAACAACGCATTCGAACGTTGCGAAGTGAAAACACCGGACAAGAGACTTTCGTCTGCAGCGGGCTCAACACTTGCAACACGATCGAGAGTAACAAAGCGTAAGTTTCGGTCTGGTTTCTGACAAGTGTACGCATCGAGTCCCAGTGTTGTAAAGGAAATGGGGCATTACCATGCTAAACTAGGACGCCCCGTGGCGTAAGACATCACCCGGGGTGGGAACAAATTTTATCGCTATCATTTTTGATAGCCAGCTAATTCTAGTTTTTTTTGGCATGGGTCACATCTAGGTGAACCCACCGGACTCTCTGCCAAAAAATGTCAACATTATTCCACTCCTAACACTTTTAGAGTGGACAAACAAATATATATACATATATANTATATATAATTAAATATTCAACGAATGCATTATCACCTCTCTCACTTCGTTCGCGGATGAGACATATGTTGGGCACGATCGATCGCGCTGCGCAAACGATCGATCGTTCAAACGCCTAACCTAACCCCATCTCACCATTGAGAAAAATTGACGGTTCCCGAAATTTTAGAATGAAAAAAAAAACAGGCCTTGCCTCCCCTAACCTACCCGATATACTCAGAAATAGCGGAAAGTTGAAGAAAAACATTGATCATCCGCGCAAAACAGTCGATCGATGGGTGCGCATTCGATTAATACCTCCAACATCCACCGTTTGCGCAGCGCGATCGATCGATTGTCCAAATCCATCTTTCGCGCGTAACATGTATAGGAGCGTTTTGCAGGTCCGCCTGCAAAGCCGTGTAGGTTTCAAGAGTGCGTGCGGGTGGGACAACTACCCCTTCTCAAGACGAAAAGAACGTGCCGCAGATCGCGCAGCGTTAAACCTAGATCATACCGTGTTCGACAGTTGAGGTTTGACTTCTGACAGTATGTCATAATTTGGCTTACAATGTAAACCATACAAAAATTACACGTTTTTTACGTCATACTGATCAAACATCCAAGAATAAACATGCGATCGGGTTAGAAAAATATAGTTAGATCTGGAAGTTGAGGTAATATTGATGTTCATTTGAAGTAAGAGATACAATTCAATTTTACTAAATGAAGTGTTTGGAATCAAAACTTATTTGTAAATTTTCTATTAAATATTGATAAAGTTATAATGTGAGTAAAACCGAGAAAAAAAACATGATTGCAAATTTTATGGATAACTACACAAGTAGTAAATTTCTTGATCGCAATCTTCATCCCCTAATTTTTTATTTGTATTAAATTTTATTTAGCAATAGATAATATGAGTAGCATCAGCTAGCCCACATCTCGCAGGTTGACTTTGTGAGGTGACGGTGAGCCGGCTAGTTAGGCTCAGAATTAAACCGAACACACAAAAAAAACTGAAAGTCATGCCATTTGTTTCGTGAACGTGGATGGAATCCGTTGAACTTCTGGGAAAAAAGAAGAGATTAAACAATCAGCTGTACGCGTGCGAAACTAAATGAATACCAACGGTAATGTTCCCATACNCACACAAAAAACTGAAAGTCATGCCATTTGTTTCGTGAACGTGGATGGAATCCGTTGAACTTCTGGGAAAAAAGAAGAGATTAAACAATCAGCTGTACGCGTGCGAAACTAAATGAATACCAACGGTGATGTTCCCATACGCCGGTCGCATTCGAGGCAATAGCTGGGTGGAGCACAGTGCAATGAAAGCTTTACTTTACTGTGGGTGGAGCACAGAAGCGAGTGCGTTCGTGCATACGTATGATAGAAGCAAGGTTCCTTTCCTGTGTTCCTTTCCTTTCAGGAGTTGCCACATACCGCTATTGTATAGATCATTCTGAATCGAAATGACAAGTTTATGTAGATAAAAAGCGTATAATACCACGAGTTACACAATTATATACTGCGGTCGTAAGTGTCATCCCGATAAGTATATGATTTTTAGCATTAGGCTTGTTTTCATTGGTATTTTTACTTCGGCCTGTTTTCCTTTTGTTCGAAATGCTCTAGGCTAGTCTCTCACTCTCCACGTGTCGTAGCTACAGCCACAATAAAGTAAAGGTAATTACTTTACTGTGGCTACAGCAAGCTCAGTGACGTATAGCGGTTCTAACATGGAGGAGTGTCGTGTGCAGAACGTTGAAAATTTGGAAGAAAGTGATGGGTGTAGCAATGGCGCAGCCTATATATGTCGAGTGCCGAAACGGCCTTCACTAGATCTTTCGTTGCCAGATAGTGTTGTGGAGAATTTTACTCTTCCAGCTTCATTTAATGGGAAGCAAATGCCAACGGTTTCGGGGGTTCTGATACAAGTAGACATTGACAGTTATGCAAAATTAAAAAGATGGTTAAGGGAGTTTTCAGAAAGCAATTTTGTGGCATGGAGATATGCGTGGCGGAGCCTCAAAAACGTGTCGGATGATAT
>LQNS02278129.1:24608534-24624914 GCA_001587735.2 Parhyale hawaiensis
GTCGCAAACTGCGGCACCACAGAAGACACCCAGCAGAGTGACTCCACACACGTGGGGTGACGTGAACAACGTCACCTGGACTTCTTCCGAAGACTCTCAAGGTACTCAAGGTACTCAAGGTACTATAATGTTCTCACTTTGTACATGAGTCACTTTTAACGAATTTACTGTTTCAACGTCAGATCAAGGACGCTTTACCCCCCTGCAGCGGTAAATGCTTCACATCCTGTTGATTTGCATGGTCCATAGTTCTGTTTTCATCATCCTCGCCCGCGTCAGTTTCAGGCGTTGTGGCATAGATTAATTTACCCTGTCCTGGTAACACTGATTTATCTGATATGATCCCTTTAAAGTTTTTTCCATCTTTATCAGCGGTTATCATAGACGTCATAGCTCTTCCGCTTTTAAAAGCAGCACCTCTAACTTCACTGTATGCAAGAATATTTTTTTTATCACATAAATCCTGGTCAAATCTTCAGCACTGAATATATACTCATCATTATTATGCGCTGATCCCTGCTTCAAAAATGACATACCCACGGCTGTAGGCTTCCGGGCAAGTTTCAACTTTGATTCACCTTGTTCCGCATACAAGTAAATTGTGTCATCTATGGTAGAAATATAAATAGGTATGCGCAAAGCTAGAGGACTAATTGAAATAAATTTCTTGGTAGTGATTAGTGCATATCTATCGTAAATCTCATCGTATCGCAGAAAACCAACACTTTCCTGAATGTCCTGATTTTCACCTTCCACTTTGCAAGGTATCTCAGAATCCTCACACCGATCTTTATATTTTTCAAACAAACGGAGCGCGTTTCCAGTAGAAACATGACTCGCTCTCTGACGTAGCTCTAAGACGTCCCCACATTTCTTCACAAAAACTTCTCAGCGTTCTCGACTTATTTTCAGAAACGCGTTTTCTGTTAACTTTGGAATAAATTTCAGGAGTTGGCCGGATGGGAGATATATCGTTAGAGTATCTTTACCCACGATGGTAAAATCACCTTTCTCACCTTCCGCAAATATAACACACTCCTGCTCACCAGCCATGTTGCACACGTCTATTAGGAAAATTTACAATTGCTTCATTTATATCCACATATCTAGCGCTATCTAACAACTCTTTTTCTCTTGTCCAATTAGATTCATGGGAAGTGATGCTAATCCGTTGGAAGACGCGGAACAACCATCCATATCCATACCAAGGTTTGATCATGTACGAACCGGTACATTTCTGATTCTACATCCGTGGGTGTGACATTTTTGAAGCAGGGATCAGCGCATAATAACGATGAAAAAATCAAAAATATTCCTGCATACAGTGAAGTTAGTGGTGCTGCAATTTTTACAAGCGGAATAGCTATGACGTCAATGATAACCGCTGATGAAGATGGAAACTTTAAAGAAAACATCAGATAAATCAGTGTTACCAGGACAGGGTACATTGATCTATGCCACAACGCCTGAAACTGCTGCGGGCAAGGATGATGAAAACAGAAGTGTGGACATTGCAAATGAAGAGGACGCGAATTATTCATTGCTACGAGATGTAAAGTGTCTTTGATCTGACGTTGAAACAGTCAATCCGTTAAAAGTGACTCATGTAGATAGATAGTGAGTACAACATTATAGTGGAAAAGTGGGGCAGTCAAATTAGGGACAAGAATCGCCTTATCATGGAGAAGAAGGAATTGGAGGAGATGAATAAGAGATTGACAGCGAAAATAATGTGGTGTGAGATTGTAGAGAAGAAGTTGATGGATAAAATTAGGGAAAATAGTCGTCTTATGAGGGAGAATGAGGAATTGAAAGAAGTGAAGGAAGAATTGACGGGAAAACTTACAAGGTAGAATGAGATATTAACAGATTCACAAGAACGTGAACTTCATTTTAAAAGAAAATGCTGTAAGATGTGTATTTTGTAAGGTAATGAGATATATGTTTGTTTGAAGTAGAAATGGATTATTGTGGCATCGCTCGTGCGATGACTGATATAGCGTAGAACAGCTTACACCTTGAAGTTTAGTTGAAATATAAAAAAGTATAAAAAATACTAGTTAAACCCACATGGCTGGTAGAATACTCCAAATTTGAACGGTTGTGCGGTCATATTAGCGTTTGAATAGAAATATGAATATGATTTAATAACACTTGGTAAAAAAAGAACAGTCGTGAATTGATGATATCGTCTTGAACAACAATTTGTAGATAAAATTTCTGGAGTAACATTCACTTTGCTCATTAAACGTAGAAATTTCATATAATTAAAAATAAATTAATAAAATAACGAATTTTCAAATCAAAATGACGAATTTACATCATGAAATTAGATGTTCCGCACCGTATTCCAATCGCTGCTAAGGCAGAACTTGCAATAATATGGGAAGCGGCAGATATGTTTGGTGAGGAATGCATATGAAAATTGTCCCCTACCCAGTAAGGTAAAAAAAATGAATAAATTACCGGACCCGATATCCCGCTCCTAAAATCGTGCTAGGTGGGAAGGAAAAACGCCACGACCTGGGAGGAGACCGCAGCCGAAACTCCGCTGGAGGGGGAGCGCCGGGAGGGGGGCTACGAGTCGCTCCGCCCCAATTACCAAAACCCCGCGGTTATAAGTACTCATGTCCACATTGACGACCAAAAACGTGTTTGTTGCACGGGAACTCGTTTCTGGCTGTTTACGACCACAACACGCAACTTCATTTTCAGTGCGCTTCTCGGTCTTGGTTGGGACGTCACATGTGCTTATTTACAAAGTAAAGTTGTTGACTTGGTGTAGAATTCAATTTATATGCGGCTAAAGCATTGCTATAGGCTATGTTAGGCTGAAGTTTACACCTAAACAGCGTTTATAGACCGGAGTGGATACTTGTTTGTTGACAAGGAAAGCTCGTCATGCTTGTCGTGAGACGGCGCTGAATACCGTTTGATGTCCATATGACTACTCTGGCTGCTAGCCATTAGAACCATAACTTTGTTAATGGTTGCGCAATTTTATTTGTTCACGAAAGCACGCCTCAGGATTCGTGCCAGGCCGCGACAGGTTCCCGCTCGCCAACCTAGCTCAGTTATCCTTCACAAGCAGTGGACTCCACCGCGAGGTTCTTTCACCCGAAGTTGGACATGGTCAAGGATGATGAGACATTGAGACTACACAAGGTTAACCCACGGGGCGGGGCCAAGCTGCAGTGCACCATGGGTAAGGGGCTTGTGACGTCACAAGCCTCTTGCCCATGGTGCACCGCAGCTTGACCCCGCCCCGTGGGTTAACCTTATGTAGTTTCATCATCCTTGGGACATGGCTGAGTGCACCCATGGTTGAATTCAGCTACCTCTTCATTTTGTATTTTCTTCTTGTATTTCATTGCCCCATTGTATACTAGCTAAGAAATTGCAAATGGGTGTGATGTATGGAAACATTAATTAAGAAGCACGCGGAGGAAGGCATTCCCCGTCGGAGCACTGGAGCACGTGGCGGTTATGGGATAACATTCCTCAGCGTTACCACATTCATACACACAGTCGTTGATGTGTTTCATTTAGTGGTGAGCACACGAACACAACACTAAGAAGTAAATTAGTTCAGTAGGACAGAACTAAAGACCTAGTGCTTTGGTGGCATCATAATAACACAGGAACCTAAGGCCTGTAAGATAGGACTGAGACTTTAATGGTGCCGTGACGTCATAATAACTAGGGCTTACACTTCTGTCTAAAAACTTTCACAATCTTACTAAATTTAAAAAGACACACACAAGTCAGTTTGTTTCAAATAATGCGGGAATAAAACTTTGTAATTCCGTAAATTTATGCATGCTAGGAATTACTAGAGCTGTGACGATATGCTTTATTAGACATAGAAGTCGATGATGACTCCAAAACAACAAATTGCATTAAGTATAGGCTCCTATAGCGAACTGCTTCTGCAGGTTGTGTTACCGTTGTTTTGGAGTCATCACCGACTTCTCTGTCCATAAAAACATATTGTCACAGCCCTAATAATAACACAATAAACTAAGGCCCGAAGGACGGGACTATATAAGGCTCCCGTGGTACTGTGACTTCACAATAACACAGGAACCTAAGGCCAGTACATCTGGCAGAGCATTGCTGCCGTGCAACGTGACTGCATGAGACATCATCCTTTAAACCAACGGAAAGAGCTCTCTCTTTTTTTTTTCACTCAGTGGGTAGTGCCAAAGGCCATGGCTGAACTTCGCTACTTATTTAGTACGGCCGTGACACACGCAGACACGCAAGTGGCGGATGTAATAAGTGCAGGACGGAAAGCATCAGAGGACAACCAAGTAATATCCTAAGTTGGAATACCGTGAAGATGAAAGCAGCCTACTATATAGTGTCTGCTGGAATACATAGGAGTTTCAGCAGATGGTACGTGATACATGTCGATGATTACATCCAGCAAAAGCACTGAAAGCGAGGATATACCGACGGCAGTTTAATATGTGCATGTTTGCATTAAACTGTTGATGGCCCTCAGTGCCAATCGCAATATTGTCGCGTGAGGTTGCGCTATACTGTGGGTTTTAGGTTTCTGTAAGGACGGTATTTTTTGCACTTTTTTTGTCTACTCTCAGTGGTTTGGCAGGGGTTCCGAAAAAATCGAGACCTGGGCATCGTCTCCACTCCGGCAGTGGGCGTCTATATAGGCCGGTGTGGTCCCATATCTAAATCATTCTAGAATCATACCCCCAATGGTAGCCCATGTCCCGTAGAATAGCACGACATCACGTGACAAGTGTATGACAGACGATAATTAAGCCATGGCCGTCTAGACACAACTTAGACTGGGCCTCGAACAGATATTGTGGACGCACACCACACTGTTGGTTGTCTAGTCATACTCGTTTTCATGTAGTTACAGCGTTGTTGAGTTGCCTCCAAGAGGGCGGAGTTTGAACACCACCCTCTCTGACCGCATTGAGGAAATAGTGATGGCGTTTGATTCTGCAGGCAAGTATTGCAGGCCCTGGTCCACGTTACCATCTAACTGGGGCCGCGCCACAATCGGACCATATTCCTTAAGGGACCAAAAAGGGGAGGGTTTGAGTGAAGAGCAGTGGGCCACGCCGGACCAACACGGCAGGACGCGCCCCTGGACACGCCCTCGCTCCTCCTCCTCCCACGCTCCCCAACAAGCCACCAAGTAGGCACAAGCCACCGCTCTGACCCGACATTGCCGGGTGCGCGGAACAGCAAGGCACGCCCCGCCCAAAGGCCGCCGGAGACTGAGATAGAAAGCAAGCGCGGACGCGCCCCACTGCGCGAGCTCGGCACCACACTGCATCACTCCTTGCTGCATTTGGGGGAACTGCCGTCAATGCAGCAAGTTAGGTACCGTTGCTGGTCAAATTCTCAAGGAAAGTGTCCATTAAGCAACAAGTAACGTTTGCTCTAGCCCTTGGGCGGTGAGGCTTGCATATAAATTACAAGCCCATCGAGTACCCAGGGCAGGTAGTTACAGCGTTTGATAGGGTGAAGACTAGGTCATGTAGTACATTAGGGATGAGGAGTTCTAAAACCACCAAAGATTTCTGCTATGTACATACAATTGAAATGGTCAGGCCAAGCAGTCGAATCATCACGCGTCTTCTAGTAAAAGCTCTTAGGTGTTCGATCGCCATACTGATGAAAACGAGCGCTGTGTATAACGCAACGTGACTGCGCCAGAGATTGGGGTTGAATCATAATAAGTAATTGGCGTATTAAGCAAGTAAGATAAATTGTAATGGCGGATTTCTTCGTTAAGATTCGTGTTCCGCCGTGGGAATCTGTAGGCGCTCAAGGCAGCTGTGATTGGAATTTTTAATGGTTACTAGACGACCCGTGACCCGTTGGGTCGCCATCACGATCGTTTTCGCTTTGGCAATAAAAGCAGGTGTTATTTAGCTGGGCTGGGCTATTCGGCCCTCCTCTTCTGCCCATCAAGAAGCGGCCCGTTCGGTTCATTATCAACAGATTCTTTGCTTCTATAACGAATATTCAACACCCAGGCTGTGAGCAAAGTCAAATTGTTATATATAACGTATTTCAGTTGTATTGCCCATGGAACCGCTGAATTGATCATGCCTGTTCTTGAGGCCCAGCTTTGTTCAACTTCCGTATCACAGATACAATCGAATTAAAGAGCTAATCCATGCCCCATAGGATAGGCCATAGGCCATACCCCCCCCCCCCCAGAGGACCATGGAATTTATTCCCTATCAAAAAGTAAAGAAACTGTGTCAAACAAGATCACAAGTAAACAAGCAAGACCGGTTCACAGACTTTTAGTATAATATAGATAGATATTCGGCGAAGTTCCGAACGTCCTGATCTTGCCCAGTGCTTCGATCTGGTTTTTATTATCCATCCATAAAATGCTTATCATTTAACTTCTGTACTAATTATAAGGAGTTTGGCACAGTGCAACTCCTACAACGGTGACAGGAATTTCATCTCGGTTCCATATGGAATCCCAGTTTTGAGATGAAAAGTTTCGCGATATACATACGTAACACAGATGCCCTTTGCCAACAGATCCTTCGTCTTCCCTGCACCTCGCGTTTTTAATACAGAAGAAACACCGCGAGCAGCATGAGCCGTACAAAATGTTGAAGTCAGGCTGCTAAGCTCGACCTCGTCCACTATATTCACCGGACCTTACCCCACGTGATTTTTGTTTTCTCTGTCGTTTACTGGAATATGTCCAAGGAATTATTAATTTTCCAATAAATACGAAGAAAAACGTTCATGGACAACTGCTTGGCCACTAAATCAACTTAATTAAACTCATTTCTAACAGTATATGCTCAATAAATATATACTTGTACAAAACGGAGAGTACTTATAACTCGATTCCATAGTATTACACGGCCAAATATAGCATGTACAAGAAGTTTTGTACAGTGCAACTCCTACAACGGTGACAGGAATATCATCTCGGTTCCATATGGAATCCCAGTTTTGAGATAACAAGTCTCAAGATATGCTTATTTTTTCTACATTCTGAAGCATTTTCTTTAGGTATCACAGCAGGGAAGCGTAGTGATATCCACGGCAGTTGAATATATTGACAACTAAGTTTTATTGCGCCTTCGTGCTGGTCATGACTTCGGCTGTTGCTACTATCTCTAACAGACACCTCTGTATGCATTCTACTGTTCTCAGGATTACTCCGTTTTCAAGGTCTCCCTTTCAGTATTTTTTTTCGCTTTCAGAGAATCTATTTGAGAAATTCAACTCTAGTGTGAGAAAAACCTAACTTGTGCACCTACCAGTGCGAACATTCGACCTTAGGCTGTGCACTTGGCTTTGCCATGGCAGTTGCCTTGGGAATGCACTCAATGCAGTATTCTGCTTCCGAGGCCAGTGGCCAGGCCGCAAGAGTGACAGGCCGCAAGAGTGACAGTGACAGACCACAAGGGTGAGAGGCTGCAAGAGTGACAGTGACAGACCACAAGGGTGAGAGGCTGCAAGAGTGACAGGCCGCAAAGTTGAAGGTTTCTACTACCGTGGCCAGGCCGCAAACGGCCGTAGGTGGTCGCAAGAGCCCCGCTCGACCAAAGAGTCAGAGTTGTGGAGGCCGAGGTTTTTGGGTTGACGTGCGTTCCACCTTCCACTTCCGTAACCCAGCTAGGCATAGCACGGTTTACATTCTAGTGTGAATACGAAAAGTAATCACTTTGTGGGATTTTCCTTATCATGCTGGCCCGCGACCTGCTCCCAAAAGTTTCACCCGACCCTCACTCAGAAAAGGTTGCCGCCGACCCCTGGTTTAGAATGTGACCGAAGTGTCTTTCAAGGCGGTGAAAGTGACAAACAACACACAAAATTTAGCACATTCTCATTAAACTATTTTCTACATATCGGCTCAACTCTTGGAATATGAAATTCCTACCAGATACCAATCTTGTGCTTGGTTCTGGTAGTATTAACAGTATCTTATTCACGTAAGTATTACCTCGCCACATGTTCATTTTCTCCTTAGAAATACTAGCGGAGAAAAAACCCTTTCCGCAAAATGACGTGTAATAAGTACCTATAGTATTGCTGAGCATAGAATACACTATATAGACGGACCGCTCAGAATACCAAGTAGGTCCTGCAGCTGATCGATGGAACTTTAATAAAATGTAGTAGTAGTACTGCAGTAGTATTCTCCTGGTTTAACAATCACTGCCATCCAGGCGATCCTCGCAGTGAGCCGCGGTTTCGTTTAAAGTGAAGTTTTAGGCAGTTTACAAAATATTTTGCATGTGACACAAGGACCGTCAACAAGAAATACAGGAAGTCATAATTTTTTTTTGCTAAAGTCAAACCAACGTAAGGAGTCCGATGGGCGTAGGTGAGGCCAACTTTACCAAATCTCACATAAGCGCGTGGTATAACTTGTCTCAATCGATAAAATTATATTTATATTCGAACCCTCAAAGTGCATTAGTTAATAGATTAGATTTGGCACTGCTGCGTTCAATTCAGCCCCGCCCCTAAGGGACTGCTTACGCTGGTTTGGCTATTCACTATAAGTTGAAAATTTTCGCTTTCCGGTACTCGATGTGCAAGTAGGTATGTCACTTGAATCAAGAAAGCATACATAAAGTTTCGACTTATTCATACATGAAGCGCGTAGAAGTAAAAACTTTTAACCTGAATAAAAAAAAAGTGCGTAGCAAAAGGTGGCTGACCTTCCATCGTGAAGATCATGTAAACTTTTGAAATGACATAAAAGTGATCAAAATGCGTTTCCCTTCACCATTAACCAGTACTTTTTCCCTGAGTCAATACTTTTATGCAAGTTTCCTGACGATAAATTCGTTCCTTGCATAACCGTGAATACTTACCTCCGCTGAGGAGGTAATGTTTTCCTCGCGTTTGTCGGTCTCTTTGTCTGTTATTCTGGTTGTCTGTCTGACACCGAGATAATTTAAAAAGATGCAGACGGATTTCCATGATTTTTTACAGGGATTGTTAAGCATGTTAGAAGGAATAGATGATCAACTTTTGGTAAAGAACCGCTCATCCCTTTATTTGTTTCCTTGTTTGCCTGCCTCATTTTTTGGATGCCATAGCTCAGAAACGTAGAGGCGAATTTGCATGGAATTTACATGTGTTGTTCAGTATAGCACAAAGAGTATATGAACAAGTTTTTTTGTGACGATCTGTTGGTTCGATTTTTTTTGCTAGTTTGTCGTTAATTGTAATTTTATGTTTGTTAGCATAATAACTCACACAAATGTGAATGGATATTTATGAAACTTATAGGAGTTGTTAGTCATGTTACAAGACATAAATGATTCAATTTTTTGATGATCGGTTGGTCCGTTTGTGAATTTGACATATATCTGCCAGAATGTTTGTTAGCACCATTACTCAAACGAGAGAGCACTCTGAGAGCGCATGCCACCGGCAAGCGAGGCAACGACAACGAAAAATTCAAACTGGTTCTGAAACCATGATTTTCTTTGTATCAACACCAAAACTTATTCATTCGTGCCTTTTGATAGTATTAACAATATCAGTAATTTTCTCTTAGATCCGTTCTTATATTTTTGAGATATGCTGCTAACAAACATTATGTAAAACACTAGTGGACCCGTGCGTGAAAAAAAAATCACGCAATAGTCGATATGTTTGCCCAATACCTATAGGCCGGTCCAGAACCTTCTCTCACTTTCTTCTTTATTTAATATGCAGAAGTAATATCTTTAGTAAAACATTCCAATAAATTTGAGTGTAACTGCAGTCAGGTCAGTTTATAGACAATGAGAGCGCTCCGTAGCAATGATACCATTGATTCTGTCTTTCGAACTGAAATATCTACTTTATTTGAAGTACTGAAATTTTGGCCTATGAAGAGAAAACTGCTTCGTCAAAAGAGAAAGCCAGTAGGTTAGAAGAATTAATTGTCTAATGCCAGTGAAACATCATCACCTCCAAAGCGCTTCGTTGACCATCTGCTGGATTTCTACGTCGTGACCTGAGAGAAAAAATGTTATAAAATCGGACTCCAGAAGCTGCATACATATTGTTTCGATTTCAAGAAGTGTTTCAAGCAAGAAGTGTCTTCAGATAAAGGGATAAGGATCAACCGTCGCCATCTTTTGCAACCTGGTCATCGATTTGCAAAAAAAAAATCTGCAAGCTGGCCTATTTTTCGCCTATTTCCTTAAGAGCGAACACGAAATAAACAAATTCACTAAACGTTTTATTATATTAGGATAAGTCAGACCCAAAACGGACCAACCAATCATCACCAAAATTTAATCATCTGTCTTTTAAGATTACTAACAACTCCTGTAAATTTAATAAAGATCCATTTAGAAGTTTTTGAGGTATTGTGTTACGCAGTACTAAATTAAAAGTCACAATAAACTAATGAACAGAGAAATCATGACAAAAATTTGGTCATTTACTCTTCGTAACAAGCCTAACAACTCATGTAAATATCATGAAAATCCGTCCGTAGATTTTGAGTATGGCGCTAAGAAAAAACAGGCACTCAAACAACCAAACGGATGGACAGATTTTCATCAAAAGTTGATCATCTCTTACAGTTAACATACCAAACAATCCATGAAAATGCGTAAAAATCGGTTTATAACTTTTTGAGTTATCTTGGCGACATACAAACACGACAAAGACATAACCTCCTTGGCGGAGGTAAAAATTACCAAGGGATCGTTGAAAAAAATCATCAAAACTGTTAACACTGTTGAAAGGCGCAAATGACTCAATTATGGTGTTAATACAAAGATCTTGGTCTAAGAACCACTTTGAATTTTTGTAACCATTGCCTTGCTTGGCGGAGGTATGCGTTCTCAGGTTGCTCTAGCTTATTTATTGTTGCTTGTGCCTCAAATGTAAAATTTGGATTTGGTGTTTTTTCTGTAAAATTTTAGCAATAAATGTCCGCGCCCGTTTTGTGGGAACGTTCCACCTTAATGGCGTACCGCCACAGAACCATTTCCTTACGTTCCAACAGTTGGCGCGTTCAGATGGCTAATTATTCAAATAGGTTAGGTTAGGTTAGGCTAGGTTAGGAACTAGGATTCTGCAGTTGGAATATTGTTAATAAAATATTGAAAGACCAAGTAGTAGTAGTAGTAGAAATTTTACTAGGCTTGAAATTTTGAGAGCCTAACAGTTGGATTACGTTGATTGGAAAAGATATATCAAAGTTTCTTCAAGTAGCTGCAGGACGTAATAGGTAGGAGTGGGCCATCAATTACAGGGTTGTCTATGGGTTAAGTTGTTACATGTTGCACGCACAGGAGGTCACGTGAGCAATGTAGCAAAACGATCCACCACTACTCCATTCGCAGGTGCAGTTAACACGCCACCCTCAGTGCATCAAGTGAGAGACGTGCCCCACGCTTGGTGACGTGCACCTCAGTCTGTGACGTCACACGCGGTGCCGACGATGTCACAAGCCTAGCCGGTGACGTCACAAACGGTGTCGCCGGCGTCACACACGGTGGACAACTTACAGCTCAACCTACTTTAGGCAGCACGTCTGTCGTCTCTGAATCGTCGGCTGTCAGAGAGGTGATGGAGCTCCGGTCGTCTTTGATGGTGGCCGTATCCTCCTCTGTAAGTAAACAGTTGGTAAAAGTGCGCTGCGGCGTTGGGGGGGGGCACAGGAGAGCCTAATGAACTAGTTTCCGCATCCCTGCGTCTGAATACATTGCCGTGTCCTCTTCTGTAGACCTAAGTCATTGACTACATCATACTTGAGCACCTACTCCAAACCACAAGTGGGCCCAACGGAACAGTGATAAAACGTCGGTAATTTTTTTTTTTCACTCTACACAGCGGCTTCAGCTACTAAGTAGACTATTTATGGAGATGCAAGAAATGCGTTTATCAACAAGAAACACGAATTTTTCCCTAGATGTCAACATTGGAAGACGATCATTGAATTTAAGGCTACCAAAACAGTGATATAAACTTGGTCACTGCTCATGTATGCGTGCTTCATTTAGTCTTCAAGAAAAGTTTATTTATACTTGAAGTCGCTATAACTACTGGAAAATAGTTCATCTCAATTTTATCACTTGGGAGGAGCGGATTGTCGAGTATAGTGTGGACTATGGCTCAGCTTATTGATTTGCATTAGCTACTAATATCGTTGTGTTTGGTCCAACCCGAGGTCAGAAGCTAAAGGGAATTTATGAGACTTGTTTGTAAGCAACTGCATGGGAATCAATTGTCTGGCCAAAATAGAGTTAGCGGCTTTGCTTGCGGTATTCGCCAGAAGTGCCAGGCTGGGGAACCGCAAGGAATCCGCTGTAATCGATACATTTCGCCTCGCAAGGGTGGAGAGCGAGTGAGTTCAACACAGAGCTCGGTACATGGCTCATTTCGATGGACGCTCAATGCTGAGGTTCCCTCTTAAGCCAACACGTCTTGACTTCTCGGGACTGCAGACAGGAGCGGTGGCTTCGCCATTTTTGAATTGTATTGCAGGCGTTGAAACCAGCCCCAGTACGCTAGAAACTCCTGGAAGCTCCATTTTACGCAGCAGTATTTAGTTTTCATAGTAACATTGGTACCGGTAATTGGTTGTGGGTGTCTACCTAACAGACGATTCAGCGAGGTGATCCAGCCGGAGCGCCTATCTGAAGTTGCGAACAAGCCAAGTCCCTTCGGTTGCGTTTCACCGATCAAACGACAGCAATTCCACAACTCCTTAGAATCGAGCCGTGTTCACGGTTACGACTTAATCAATGCTATTAGCAGAGAGCCTACTCAACCAAGCCGATAACGTTGTGGCGACCACAACTTGAGGTCATAATTAAAGAGGCTACAAATATAAAACTCTGCGAATATTAACTTGCTCAAAATTAGGAGAGAAGGTTGAAAGGTAGCGATTACCACTTGCAATGGCGCAACATAGAGATTTAACACAAGTTTTTCATAGTTTGACGTCAGCATGTTGACGTACAGCGGAAAATTGGGGATCAACATGCGGGAGCTTGTGGCTCCCTTGTCCGATTAGACAAATTTAAAAAGCTAGCGGTTTGCAATGGTTCGGATCTTAGGCTCCTGGAATCTCTGTACATATTTAGGCAGAAACCCATTTTAAATGATCAAAATAGTGCCCAACCACTTTATATTGCTAATCATTAGTGTTTTCAGTTATTTTTATTCAAAATTCATCTATATTTGAGCGGTATACGACATTAACTCTTAATTTAAATTGTACTTTTGTATATTTTCAGATGTACTGAAGATGGGCGAAGACCCGATACGGTTACTAATTTTAATTTTTTGTTGATTTCTGTTTTGCCAATTATTTTAGTATCAGATCTCATTCGAGTAAAATGTTTTCATTTGTGACGGTTCTAGCCGTGACTTTTATTTACTCAGAGGACTTGGCAGGCGGAGCGCGTGCGCACCAGAAAATCACCGGTTTTTAGCCTCACTGCCAGGCGGTTTTGTCTCCTCCATCTATGTTTACTCCCACATAAAAAATAATAAAACAGCAACTGGTGACACATATGGACTCGGCTCACCTGTGCTGGACTGCCGGCCGTCGATGGAGCGACATTCGATGGCTTCGCTCAACTCTCCCTGCAAACACAAGGGCATTAGAAATAAAACTAAGCACAGCACTACTGTGAAAGCCTCTGTGCTTTGATCCGGTAGAGTCAAGATTATGATGACCGAACGCTATATAATTTTCGAGTTTTTGTATTGAAATTGTGATGTCCAATTCCTTTCTTGTCTCTTTGCAAGGTAACTACCTAGTATTTTCAGCTTAAATTATTCGCTTGATAAATAAGTAAATCTGAGATCTTTAGAAATACGTAGCTACTTTCTTGGTGAAATTTAATTCCAATTAGCTGCCTTTAAGCTAGTTTTTTTTTTTTCGGAGGACTTTAGAGACGTTCAGTGACGGGGAGTAGGCAGTTCCGTCATCAATGAGGCTTTAGACCTGGCAGATCCTCAACCTCTGTCCTGCCGCTCCTAGCGCAGATTATTGATGTGGGCTCCTTTGTGCATCGTTGTGATGATCGTAGATTTTTCCAAGGTCATCGACGTGGTTAATAATATTCAGCTCCACGACAATGTCCATTCATCTACTTAAATCGCAACGAAGTTCGCTCTCTGCATGGCGGCCTACTTTTTGGGCAGACCGGCCTGCTGCCGCTATGGTTCGTTTACCTCACTATTTCTCTGCATTCATTGTGGCGTTCCTCAGGGTTGTGCCAGTTTCCCTCTGCTCTTCAGTCATTTCACTTTCAATATTCCCATCTCCGCAACCCTCACCATCCCCTACGCCGACTAGTTCACCATAGCTGAGCAGTGGCAGAAGGTGGATGCCGCGGCCTTCCGACTCTCGTCCCGTGCAGTTGAGGTCGCCGACTGGGACGAATAGCACAAGCACAACCCTGTCATTTCCATCGAAAACCAAGCCTACACTTTTCACCTGAAACATCCATCAAATTCACTGGGATCCATATGTTACTCTGTATCATTCTCTTACCGGAGAGTCAGCCAAACATCCTAGGCATCACCGGAACCCCACTCTCAATTTCTCGAGACACTACGCTGCTACCTGGCTGGCAGCACTTAGGAGCAACAGAGAACAATTCTGATCGCAAGCTACTGGGCCTCATTAAGTTCACCAGAAGTAACCTTGCCCGCACTTTGGTACTAAAATTTTCGGCTTCCTTCATACAAAAACCGCAAACACTGCAAAATTTGGGTCGGCGTGTGGCCAGGGGCGCTAGACCTATGACTTCTCAAAGCCATCTCCGCCATGAGACTCAGATGCTCCCTGTTAATTGGTCTCTTAATCTAGTGAGCGGGCTGAAGATTCTTTAGTCCCTGTTCCCCTTCCAACCGGCCCACAGTCTGGTCACTACAGACAGCGGCACTCTGTCATCTATTTGCTTGCCATCGGTGTTACACCCGCCCAATGGCGGCGTCATCCCGACCGCCTCTCAGTCGGTGGCCTTGGCGTCGACTCAGAGGAAGGTGGTGGCTTCCGCTATTACTAGCCTCTGACTGTTACCTCTGACCGAGGTGACATCGCCTCACCCCTTCCGGACAGCACTTTTGCGGTTGCGATCTGAATACTATACGGCCTCGTCTCCCTCAAGTAGAGGATGAGATCCGGCTTTAGAACTTCTCCATACTCCCGCTCTGCACGACGAAATAGTAATCCATATCTTATCTGTTTTCTTGCAACTAGAACTCCTTGGCGTCTATCTCTTCTTACCGATCCATCTTTTAAGTATCTCCTCCCACTCACCCACCTCTGCCAGAATCTCTACTGAATGAGGATCGTAGTTGAGCGTTAATGCAACAACAGCCAGTGTTCCGTAGATTCCCCCCCCCCCCACTTACCCCGCTCGCGGACTCCACGAGTGTTTCGTGCTTCTTGGCGCTGCGGAGGCTCCGGAGGCTGCGTAGGGTGCGTATGCTGCTGCTTGCGCTCGGCACTGTTGGGCAAACCGTTATTTATGTATAATTGAGCATGCATTTCTGAGGCATTTATCTACTGTGAGAAATATTTTATTGATTTATATTGATGTAGTTAATTATGGTAGTTAATCAGTTATTTAATTTGTGTGGTATATGCCGAATTTATTTGATATCAAACTAAATACAGTAATACGTTATATACGTAGTTTACACGGCAGTTACGAGTTCTATTTGGTATTTAACCTTATGATACACTGTTGGTCTCATTTATCCAGTATACTAGTGGACCCGTGCGTGAAGAATTGTCGCAATAACCTATACGTTTGCCTAATGCCTCTAGGCCGGTGCGGAATCTCCGCTTCTCTTATTTGCTTCTTAGTTTTCTTTTTTTCTTCATTGATGCTTTGTCGTGCTGTCATCCTTAGGTCTTCTATATAGACAGGCAGAAGTAACATCTTGAGTAAAACACTTCAACAAACTTAAACAAAATAGAAGCTTATATACAATGTGATCGTTCCGTAGCAAAGACACCGTTGATACCGTCTTTCCACCTCAAATATCTGTTTCATTTGAGGTGCTCAAATTTTGACCTTTGAAGAGAAAACTGCTTCGTCAGAGGAAAACAGTAAGCTAGAAGAAATACTTGTCTACTGCCCGTGAAAGCTTGTTTCATCGGTTTCGTTGACAAGTGCAACCGAAACTTCAGATATCTTCTGTGCGACGATTTCAACTTCGGCAATGCAAGAAGTGCATTCAGACATAAGGTCGCCCTATACTTTGCCGTAGATTCGATGTATGGAGAAGCTACTACTCGTACAAATCAGACTAAGCCGGCGATGTCTTCATTGTTGGAATTTCAACTGTCCCTGCTTAAGATACGTTTGCCATCTTCTGCAACCCGGCCTATTTTCTGCCTATCACTTTCAATGGAGCTTGAGA
>LQNS02278129.1:24675693-24688255 GCA_001587735.2 Parhyale hawaiensis
GGTCAGCGAATTCCTGTAGCAAACATGGCTGCAGGTCAGCGAATTCCTGTTGCAAACATGACTGCAGGTCAGCGAATTCCTGTTGCAAACATGACTGCAGGTCAGCGAATTCCTGTAGCTAGCATGGCTGCAGGTCAGCGAATTCCTGTAGCAAACATGGCTGCAGGTCAGCGAATTCCTGTAGCAAACATGACTGCAGGTCAGCGAATTCCTGTAGCAAACATGACTGCAGGTCAGCGAATTCCTGTAGCAAACATGACTGCAGGTAAGTCCTACGGTATTGATTTTAGCACTTTCCTTGATCGTTCATAAATTAAACTGCGCTTTCTGGATTCAGTGGAAATTGCACAGCAGAGCAGCGATGTGCTTCAGTGATATCTCAGACCCGAGTCATGCATTCCAAGTGTAAAAATATGTTCCAAGTCAGACAACGAATCTTCTGCCTGTGACCTGCGAGCAGTAAATAGCAGCTTAAAACATAAACAGAATCATGTTACCCTAATTTATTCCTATCTTATACTGATAGCGTTAAGTGTCGTACCAACGAAGGAATTAAGAGACGTTGTCAGGGTAGTAATGAAAGTAGGCAGGAAAAAGAAGAATTGCAGAATATTTATAGTCGAACGAGCGTAAGTAGTCCTTTTAGCACGGGGCTGAACTGAATGCAGCAGTGCCAAATCTAATCTATTGACTAATGCACTTTGAGTATTCGAATATAAATATAACTTTATCGATTGAGACAAGTTATACCACGCACTTAAGTGAGATTTGGCAAAGTTGCTGTGCGTTTCAAGTTACGCCCATCGGACTCCTTACGCTGGCTTGACTAGAGTGCTAGCAGCTGAAAGTCTTTGTTTATTTGTCAAAGATCCTCTAGTGCATCACACAATCGGTGCAAAACAAGTGAATCCAATTCAAGTTCAACACGGTACTCGTTGAAGTGCAGGCTGACGCGAAAATCCGACGATTATGGGACTGTAACCAAAATTCAATTGATCCTCTCTAACGAAGCTGCTTCTCTTTCTTATTGTATTTTAAAAGGGAAAGAGCCTTGGCAGCAGGGTATCACAACCTGCCTTAATATAAAATGAATTCACCAGTCGATGTATTGGGTGTCGGCGTAAAAGTCCCACGCGACTGGGAAAAATCCCACAAGAAGCAGCCCGCATATCCTGCCAGCCGAGGCGCCCGTATCCGTGGCAACGGCCCTGCAGAGTCACGCCGTATCTAACCCAAATGGTTGCGTGCATGCCTCCGTTCTCATAAGAATTGCAAAAAGGAAAACCATTTGAGGCAGGCAAAGGCAGCCTGCAGTGCGTGTGCTGGTACGTCGACAGGACTCTTATTGCACGCTTTGATCGGCGGCGATTTCGCTCAATCGAGTGGTGCGCCTTGTGGCTGGCGTTATTTTTAGGCCCAATTGGCTTCGAGCACGTTATAGGTTTAATTTACTGGGAACTCAGGACAGATGCGCCGGCTTCGACTTTTTGAAAAGGGTTTCAGGCATCGGCCCTCTCTAGATAACCCTTGAGACTGTCTGAAAGTCAATTTTGCGTCGCAAAGCCGAGTTTCGAGCAGGCGCAGCGTAATCGCGTTGGTTCTAAACATTTGCAACACGACTCAGAGTGGCAAAGCTTAAGCTGCTGTCTGAAGTTTCGCGCAAGTCAAGCTACGAAAATTTAACTTTGGCACCCAATCGAGTGTACCCTTATTACATTATCCTCTCAATCAGGAAAAGGTTAATCTTTTTAATTACCCCTGTATAAATCGAGTTGTGTGATTTTATTACAACGGTTCCTTTTCTCTTGTATTTATATATAATTGTATACATATTTAGCTATTTGCATTTTACCATGAATACAGATTATGTTGATACTGACTGCGTTTTCGATCCGACTTGTCCCGATGATATAGTTGATATTCTTAAATCGTTTTGCAATAAGCGCTGTAATCGTGATGAAATCCAACCATTATTGCTACTAAAAGTCGTGCATCACATTGCTAATCCTCTCTGTTAAATTTTCAACTTGTGTTTTAACTCTAATATTTTATAGCATGCCCGTGTAATTCCTATCCTTAAGTCCTGCAGTTCATGTGATGTGATTCTAATTATAGGCCTATATCTACCTTGTCTATCTTAAAAAAAAATGTAGAAAAAGTTATTCACTCTAGATTATTAAATTTCCTTTCATCACACAACATAATAAGTAGTATGCAGTTTGGTTTTCGAACAAAATCTAACAACACGCTAGCTATATTTCATCTTGTAACTGACCATCTGAAATGCTTCCATGATGAAACATGTGGTACATGTCTCTTCGTTGATCTCATGAATGCGTTCGATACTGTAGATATAACTCTTCTACTAAAAGAAATTTTATCATTATGGCTTTCGAAACGCTGCAAATGCACTGATAAAAAGTTACCTGTCTAACAGGGACCAATAGATGCTCTGTAACGATGCCAAATTTCACACATTACACAGTACCTCAGGTGTTCCTCAAGGAAGCATACAAGGTCCGTTACCTTTCAATATTTTTATCAATGATACAACTATCCTTGGCATGAATTGTGCATTATATGCGAATGATGAGATTTTTTACATCAATAGTTCTAATTTTCAAGTTGCTATCGCCTACATACAAAATGTATTGTCCGAATGATTAATACAAAATAGGTTAACAGCCCGCGAAAATCAAACCAAAATAAAGCTTTACTCTCCATGTACTCACCCCCAGCTGCCACCTATCTTCTTTAACAATAATAAACTAGAGTGGGTGCCTCAGATAAGGTATCTTAGAATGATTTTGGATTTTGGGGTCCACATCGAGGAAGTAGGGCGTAAGCTGAGCAGAGTTATCTATGCAATATCCAACTATGTTGACCGTGAATCACTAAAAAGGGTTTATTACTCATTAGCTCACTCGGTGTTGGTCCGGATATCATCATCTGGGGGTCGAGCCCCACGTTGTCATATTCATAAACTTGACGTCATATTGAACAATAGACTAAGGCGAATACTTCGCGTTAAACGTTACGCTAACGACATTTCTCTAATGAATTGCAGGGATATGTACTCTACTCTGAAAATGTTGTAACTTCAGGATGTTTTCAACTATTCCTTTGTTAAATTTTTTCGATTCGTGTTAAATAATCATGCCGAAGCATTTCATAATCATTTCAGTCCACTTATTCCGCAACAAAATTACGAAATGAGACGTTCTGTTCTCAATCTCCATAATGTGCGTGTTGACGATGAAAAACGCTCAACAGTTTTTTTTTTTTTAAATTGCATTGCTTCTCAATAAAATTCCTTTGTATTTACTAGAACAAATTTCTGACAATCTATTTAAGAGCCGTTTTAAAGAATATATATTTCAATTGAATTAGCCTTTGTTTTTATGTTTTCCCAAAAATTTATGCTTAACTTCTAGCGACTATGCAGATACATAATTGTCTCTTACATGAACACATCACTGTGATGAAGAAATACAGGCTGCCTGGTAATAGGGCACGTTTGAGTAGGTCGTCAGAGTCGATCTAAGCAGAGTCGATCTAAACAATGACAGTTGTTTCTGTGACAGGCCGCGCCCACCTCGATCTGCAGTCGAGCAGGTTACCGTAATGCTGGGACCCCTCAAGATCGACTTCCACAAGAACAACCTAATGCCAGGATGGGCAGCTCGAATGTCATTCATGCCACCGTATCTATGCTACCATGTTTAAATACATTTCAAATCGACGAATAAGTTGCTCATCCTCGCCTTCTGTTGCTCGTCTGAATGCATCTTTGGGTTCGGCAAAAGAAGAAGAAGAATGTCGTGCGAGTACTTTCCTGCACATTGTATTGCATAGCTACTTTAGCTCCGTCTCCAGGCATATGAGTGGATGGACCTCATGATTACACAGCACCTGGCACTCAGCAAGTCCGTAAGTACAAAGCGTGCTGAGTATTTCCTTATTATTTATGCACGGAGTTTGGAGCAGGGACAGTGCTGCCTCCACGGCGCGCGACAGTGTAATTCTTATTCGATTTACAACAGTGCGCGGCTGTGGTTCGATTCGTGAGTTTTTATTACCGCTCACTAATGCGGGTATTGATAAACAGCATGTGCAGTTTAGAAGAGCAGCGGCGTAGCTGTGCCCTGCTTGCCGAAATTAATAACCAGTTATTGATGATCTGTTAATGAGCAGCCTGTCTGTCCGTCTGCCTGTTTGGTTTAGAATGAGGCTGGAGTTGATATCCGTTTTCTGGGTGTGCTATTTTCGTTGGGTAATGTAGTTATTGAAAGGCAGTTTGTCGATAGGAACTTTGGCGTTGACATTTGAAATTGTGTTGCAGGTGTTAGAAGAACCCTGATAAGGTCGATCCGACTGATCATGAACTCTGCAATATACTGGGTAAGATTGTATCCTTGGACGTTTGACTGAGAGAAAAAATTTCCCTATTATTATCAACTGCAAACAAAGTGAGAGAGGTGATAATGTTTTCGTCGAAGATCTAAGTATATTTATGTGTATATTTGTCTGTTCACCCAATGGTCGAAGGAGTTGAGCAATTTTCATAAGTTTTTTGTGGGGAGTTTGGTGGGTTGACCTAGATGTGACCCATGCCAAAAACTAGTCCTAGCTGGCCATAAAAATGACAGCGTTGGATTTTCCTTCACAGTGGGAGTTTGTCTCACGCCCCCGAGGCATCCCATTTTTCCTACGTTTATTAAGAGATCTTCACGGGGCGCTCAGCGTAGAGATAGCATTGTTGGACACAGCATCCAAACGAGAAACTAGGATTAGCTCACCAAGAAAAATGACTTGGTTAAATTTGCCCCAACCGCGGGCGATGGTCTCACGCCATGAGGCCTTCTTGTTTGCTTAGGTCTTCAATTCTTATAGAAATAAAACTACGGCCTCCTTATTCTTTCTCATGGGTGGGGTTCGAACCAGTGTGTAAGTGCTCTGACCGCTCCGCCACAGGAAGATATGACCGGATACAAAAGGCAGCTCTTCGATTGGTGGGCAAGGAGGATTTTAGGAAATTAATAATGAAACAATAATTTATTCTCCATCTTCCGCCCCCCTAATTCCACAGCCACAGGCCCCACTAACACCACAAACAAAGAAAGACACAGACGCACAACTTCTTAAGCGCGCCTCGGCACTGCCTCAAGACAACTGTGACGTCACCATTGTCTCACTGAGCTAGCAGCGGTATCGCTATAGACAACAGCTACAGTCTCGGCCATTTCGATCGTCTACGAAATCTGTTCTGGCTTTAGATACCCACGTAACTATATAGTCAATCCAGCGTAAGGAGTCCGATGGGCGTGGCTAAGAACGAAAAGCAACTTGGCCAAATCTCACTTAAGCGCGTGGTATTACTTGTCCCAATCGATAAAATTATATTTATATTCGAATACTCAAAGTGCATTTGCCAATAGATGAGATTTGGCACTGCTGCGTTCAATTCAGTCCCGCCCCTAGAGGACTGCTTAGGCTGGTTTGACTATAGTATTTTGGCTTTTAATGTATATTGTAAACATCGACTGTGACGTCATCGTTGTTATTTTTTTCTCGGTGAATTAGTGAAGAACCGCTCGTCTGTGTTTACCGTGGCCGCCGCCGCCGGTCGGCCGGATCAGCTGCGGCAGAGATGAACATAAACAGACCGCGGCGATGCAGGTGCAGCTGAAGCGTTCGATCGGCCGGGGTCAGCTGCAAGGGGGCAAGGTCAGCCCCCCTTACCGTCATCCCCCAGCGGCGTCGTTTGCCCCTCTATCACTTCACAGGTCCTAATCATTAGCTGCCGTAGGGCGTGCAATTTTGGTGAGGTGGAAGGGACTGTGGTTTGAGAAGTGGGTTGAAAGGCAAGGCCAGTTCGAGGAGCGGGGCGGATAAAGTCCCGTCCACACTACCGCTCATAAGCGCAAAAAACGCTTCAGCGATTTCGCAGAACGCGGCGAAAATCTCGCCACAGTGTCCACACTGTCGCATGGTCAATTGTAGCGACGCTTGACTATTGAGCGCAGATGTTCAGCAAAACTTTGGTGCTCACGCTCCTTGGTCCTAAGACGATGCAGTTTGTCGATTGGATTAGATAGGCGGCAGTAGACGAGCCAAGAGGCCCATTCCCAAAGAGACACCAGAACTTGCACCCCGGCTTTCCATGAGCTATTGCCATTATATTAGTAGGATATAGAGGATAGAGAAAAGAAGAAATAGTTTAATTCCGTGGAGTATCTTCAAAACTATGAATAAGTAATGATTCTAAATGCAGATGCTACTTCTATGCGTTCTTCAGCAAAACGCATCAGTACTGCCAACTGAGCTTTGGTTGACATTTTCATACACTTTTCTTTACTACTCGGTATTGTTTTCGAGGTTGTCACGTAAGTAAATTCTTAACTGGAGTTCCTCGACAATTTATGTTCCCCATACGTAGAGCAAAATGTTCGGACATATTATTTTGTCTTAAACACAACTGTGTACCCACAAAACGACGATAAAATGTTTACCGCCGACTCAGTTGTCGTCACAAGGGTCACTACTGCAGTGAAGTTTTAAATTTCTCGTCAAGTTTGCCGTGAATTAGAACTCAGAGACGCTTAGGGCTTTTAAAATGTCTAGAAAGAAGCAAGATAACCTCATGTAACGCCTAATTTATTCGTATTGCGTGAGAGGAACAAAATACTTTAGGGTGAGCCTGCTGTGTTCGCAGCCTAAATCGCGCGAAAATATCCAGTAAGTTGCACGGTCACGAAAACGGGAAAACGACGAAAATTCGCTGCGATCAGCAAAATCGCCAAAGTGTGGACAGATTTTGGCGGTAGTCTGGACGATGCCTTACATGAATTTCTATTGTGAGTGATTTAGTCAGTCTGTCGGGGAGAGGGTGCCTCAATTCCTCCATCGACTTTACCGAAGTCCCAAAATAAGATCAACTTAACATATCTTTAATGTCTGTCTTCATTTAAACATCGTCTGACATCGTCAAGCAACTAAATTGTCAGGTCGGTCATCAGCGTACAAATTCCAGCCACTAGCAACAAATATGAAGCTGTGACATCACCAAGGTAGGCCAGCATAGACCCCGTCCTCTTCCACAGGCTGCAGTGCGGCCCCACGCCTGACGTGGAGGAGGAACATTCAGAACTTTCACTCCCAGGCCCTGCAGCCTCAGAATGCCTGTAATGTAATCACGCTAATGGCCCCTCCAGCCGCACTGACACGCGCTTCCCAACCATTTGTTCTTCCTCGCTCTAAGCCAAACCGGCTTAGAAATAAATAGGTAAGACGATCTATGAACTCCTTCGTGGGCGGCAAGTCGTGTTGCTGGTCGTCTCCGTAATTGTTTCGTTGTTGTTTTTCCGCGCTGCGCATCTGATTGCGTGCTAACTCCAGATGTAATCAGACGACGGGTAAATGCCGACAGCAGAGCACTACCTCCTCTGGAATTGAAGATGGAAGGGGGCGGTTTAGCCCCAGTAGTGTGTGTGCTCGTAGCTAACCTGCGTATATGTACTGGGAAACCACGAACATTTTATTAGCTTAGAACTTATACGCATATTATTGCTTGACCGTTGAACTGGTTTGTGATATGTTTATGTCTGCACTACTTTTACACATATTTATAGAAACACCCCAAATTCGAGGGATAATTAAGGATATTTTAAGGGTTTCTGTTCCCCTAAAATGAAGCTAAGGACGTCCATCGAAGCCAAGTCCACTAATCCAAAACCTTAGACTAGAGCGTTGGTTTCGTTTCTTTGAATCGTGTTGCAGGTGTTACAAGCAGCCTAAGTACGCTTGAGACCCCTGGAAACTCGATGCTATGGATGTAATAGGAAATGCTCAGGGTTAACAAATGGAATTCGTTCCACGGGTGAAGCCAAGGCCCCTCCTAATCGGAAATTCATAGGCATTTATGGGCTGCCTACGAGAAAATTTATAGGCATTTATCGGCTGCCTACGAGTAAATAGTCAGCGGAATCGGATAACATCGGATAAATGCCTATAAACTTCCGCTTGGGTGCAGCTGTCTGATATATCGGACGACTGACTTGGATCAATTTTGACGAGCCAAACGAGCGAGCCCTGCTATAGCCACGTTCGGTTGGGCGCTGAAGTTAAGCCCTCGAGGGCGAACTTATCCGAATTTTAGATAAAAGCTTTGGGATTTGTCACGGTAGAAACGCAATGCAAGTGCTAGAAGCAAAGCGATAACGTTCAACCAGGTCATAGCTCTATTTTAGGAAGCAAGATTGAATTTATGGAAGTTTCAAGGGCAATCGAGTAAGGGTCAGCCAGCGCCTGAAACTCAATTGAGAGGGCCGAAGCCAACGCACCTGCCTGGAGTTTCGGACAAGTCAAACTTCGAAGGCTTAACTTCAGTGCCCAATTGAGCATGTACTAAATAAGAAAAGAATACCGCAGATTTAACTCAGCCACTGGCACCTAAGCGTCTATGAATGCTACAGCGTGCAGCCTATCATCACAATCCCACTGCTCTATTTTTTAGTAGAACGTTTTCAATGACGAGCTGAAACACCTAACATTGACTTTCCGAAGTGCGGCAGGCGGGGTCGGAAATGCCCAAGTGTTGCCGCAGATGGCGATTTGCTGCGGGAAACCCGCTACACATCCGGTGTAGGGAGGGCGCTGCCCTACATCGGTGTATCTAGCCGTACGTTGACACGTGTTACTGTATCCGTCACTGGCCTTTGTCTACCTGCCTTCTATTCGCCAATTTCATGCATAGCGCATATAGTGATGCGTGGTATTGGTAAAATGAGCTGCATCGAACAGGTTAAGATTTAGCCGAAGTTTGCTGCCCTTCAGCAACATACTTCAAAAAGTTACAGAAGCAGCTAAGTGGAAATTACATGCATTACTGCTTGGAAGGCCACTAGATTAAATTTTGGCGGTGATCCGGTATAGAACCGCTTAATTGCGGAGCGTTTAGAAAGTTTCGTTAGCAGAGGTAAAGATAAAGTGAACTTTGACTGTACCCTTCCCTGAGAAGCCCACATGCAGTGGTTCGAGCTGCAGATATAGGCCAACTGGCCCCAGAGGAGTAAGTGGAGCCGCAGCCGGCCACGGGTCGCTAAGAACTATGGCTCCAAAACGGAAGGTTCAACGACGCGAGCACCGAAATTAAGTTTTCGAGGCTTTACTTTGCCAAAAATTTCACAGGAGATTAGTCTCCCTCACTTTGAATTGAGTCTCAAGTGTTGGAGAAAGAAAACAGCAAAATTAACGTTGAGTGGGCCGGGTGCTCAAACGCCTTGTTAAAAGTTACGAGCACCGTAACTGTACAGCTGCAGGCACGAATCAACCATGTAATTGCTCAAGTTTTACATTTTTACTTCTCGAGTTGACATCTGAGCCTGTCAGTTATTTAGGTTTGCACCGGTTGGAGGAACAACAAACCACTTTGATCATAACTTTGTGTGGATCGGTGTAAGAAAGGGACAAAATCTGAGCAGCGACATCGGTACTTCTTCGAGGAACTGTACAGTTTACGTTACCGTAACTTTACGAGACGTTTGTGCATCGGCTCCTGGAAGGCTCAAAGGCAACGTATTGAGGACCAATGCCTGAAATTCAGTTCTGCCTTCAAGCCTTAACTGGATCGAAGCTGCACGCCTGTAGGCTGACTTCGATTCGTTGAATTGAGTTTCAGACACGGACTTTCAATTGAGTTTCAGACACGGACTTTTAATCATCTACCCTTTAGGCTGCCAGAAACTTAATCTTACGCAATATAATGGAGTTTTTAGCGTGCTTAACGTGATCGCGTTGCTTCTAACCCCTACAACTCGGTGGAAAGTGGCAGAGCCAAAATTTTTACATTAACCTTCGCACAAGTCAAAACTCAAAGGCTTGATTTTGGCCTACAGCCGAACTTGCCCTGACTCAGACTTTCTCTGAATCACTTTGCTCCGCTTTTAGTCGATGCACATTATAATCTGAGAAATAGCAGGATTAATTTACCAGTTGTACGACTTGAAATTGAGAAATATTCGGCAATATTTCAGTGTATTAAAGTTTTTAATGAACTTCCTTCTGAGCTCATCGAACCAATGTCTCATGTTCATTTTAAGAACCTGTTTAAGATTTATTGTATTAGGCAATATTCTTAATCAAACGACATGTGCCCTATAGGCGATTAGGGACTTTTATTGGGCTTTTTCTCTATGCATAGTGGCACTAGATATAGATTTGTGTTTTATGCATGAATTTTACTCTTGTTTTGATTGTACTGTGGTTTCTATGTGATTTGAGAACAATAAAGGTGATAAAGGTGACCGTCCCTCCTGTGAGTGCATCCGCGACCTGCCGGCATTTTAGGACTTATCTGCATAGAGATAAGACCCAGATACTCAGCAGCAATGTCAACTTGGCGCTGGACCTGAGCCTACAGTTTAGCTGGGACAATCTCCCTACGCTTCATCACTGCACGCTAAGTCACATAAAAGTGCTATTGACGTAACTTTAAAACTTCTATTGGAACATCTATTGACTTTTCCACCTTCAAAATGTCATGCTGATTCTTTGACAGTATTTTGATACAAAGTTTTAAGAGGAGCTATTAGTTCACAATCAAAATTTTAATAAGTTATGTTAGTCAAGTAGGTAGGTATCTATTAGACCAGGTATACATTCATGAAATCGTGCATAAATTCATTACGTGACGTGGTGTCACTGATGTATTGAATTCACGATGGCACCCGTCCTTATGCCTGCAGTTGACAACACCACAACGAGGGGTGTGGCGTTGCTCAATATTGGGACTGGAAGTGTCAAGCAATAATTATTGTGAAAGATCAACGCTGAACGCTTTCTCGATCGGCCTTCGCCATGCAAGGTTGCCGTTCGGCAAAATTCCGCAAGGACCAGGAAGAAAGATCTTGCTTGACTCTTTACAGTAACCGTTTTGGGCGAACGATAACTGTGAGAACTGGACACGATGTTAAAAATGTGTGAACGATACTTCAACGAAATGCAAACGCATCAACCAGAAGGAATAGCTCAAAGTTTTCGAAATCTAACTTTAACCGCATTGGTAAAAAGCTGTTAGATGGTATCCCTATTACATGAATGTAGATTTCAAGCTCTTCGCAGCGGTTTTTACTCGACCTAGAGAATTCTACGTCTGGATTCTGGTCACACAAGCCCGTTTTTAAAAAAATATAATATAATAGTTATTGTCGACTGGGCAGGATTTTTTATGAATGGAAGAACTATCGGGGATAAAATGAGACAAAGTAGGACCCTGAACAACCCGCCGGAATTTAATTTCGTTAGGAATATCTTTCTGGAGCTGCTGTCTCCTTGGAGTTGAATATACGCGGAAATTTGGCTCCCTCAATGGCCCTTTTTTCCGACAATAACTTGCTTTTCCTGTTTTTTTATAAGCAACAAGCAGTGCAATACAGTCAGCGTGGGAGAGCGTGGTTCTAGCAACGTCTTTACTATCTAGTGGTATAGGGGGTGTCCGCGACGGTGGTACCACTGCAAGTCCTGGACTCGACACCAGTGTTTCATCCTATTTAGTTATATGTACAGCTACATATATTTAGTTCAATGTAATAAATGGTTATGAAGAATTTCAGCAGAGGCATTATTTTTTTTTTTGTGTCAGAAGCATTTCCTGCTTTTTAAAATTAACCTGTGTATATATTTTCTGTAAGAATTTCAGCAATTTTTCTTCTCTATTTACTTAAATATATACTTAAATACAATAGTGAATGCACCGTGTTGTCGTTATATACCAATTTATTTTTATGCTCTTAGCTCGGATGTGGTGGCGAATTATCCGCGACGCATCCATACAATATCTTGTTTTTTTTTAGTGAAAATTTACTTTAGTAAGATCCATTTTTTTTATAATGCACTTCATCTTTGACGTAGATCTTAAATCTGAAGTCCGTTTGCGGTGATCGGCTTTAATTTTCTTCGAGATATTTGATTTTGAAATTCTATTTTGCATATCTTATACTGAAGGAAAAAAAATTAGGGTACCGTCAAAAACTTTTTGCAAAAGGGGCAAGAGTAAAATTGATAATGAAAGTAGGTTAGGTTGGGTTAGGTTAGTTACTACCAAAAAACCTACTTTCATTATCAATATTACTGTTGCCCCTTTTGCGAAAAGTACCTGAATGGACCTTAAAATCTTTTTTCTTCACTATAAGAAAGGGAAAATAGAGCGTCAAAGTCAAATATCTCGAAGAAAACTAAAGCCGATCGCCGCAAACGGACTTCCGTTATGAAATATCTATCATAAAAATTTAAGTAAATTAAAAAAAAAATCGGAAAAATTGGACGCTACTAAAGTAAAATTAATACCCTTTGTATGGGTTGCCACAATATACCAATACTGCCGTGTTTCAACTGCGTTGTAGTGCAATGTTATTTTGAAAAAAAGTGCCAGATTTGCCATTTAACACGTTTCCTGCGAAGGGACCCACCGGTGGGTCCCCTGAATCATATTTTAGCGGCGAAGGGACCCACCGGTGGGTCCCTCCTCAAAAGTAATAACTTTTACAAAATCCCTAAATAAACA
>LQNS02278129.1:24698352-24708830 GCA_001587735.2 Parhyale hawaiensis
AGGAAGAAACGAGAGACGAACGTTTATTGTAGATTCGAGAAAATAGTAATTCAAAGTATCTTATACCACATATTAGTGCCAATCAGCATTTAGGGGTGAAATTTGAAAATGTTGGATTCCTTATCTTAGCTGGGCTGGGAATTTTTCGTTGATACTGGGAGTTTTTAGGTTACCGGGCTGGGAATTACTCAAATCCAAGAAACAGCTTTCAGTGTCAATCGAACCATGAGTGTGTGTGTGCGAGTCCGCTCCCGCCACCGCGCTTGGAAAATCGAAACGCGATGTGCAGTGCTACGATCCTTGTCGTTGGGAATATTACCTGTAGAGTTTAGAATCCTACAGTATCCAGTTACTGGGGAGTGATGCATTACGAAAATGAACTGATTTGGTGTTTTTATGGTAAATGTGGGCAGAAGAAGCGCGGTTTTAGTGCGAAAGGTTAAGTTTATTAGTTATTGATATACACACTCGGTAAATGTAGGTGACTCCTACTGATCAGAGTCGTGGCGTAGAAAGGCGTTCAACATAATGAAAAATAGTTGTCACTGTTCGGAAAATATTAACAGTGGAAAGAGTTCACTGCTTCATACTATCTTAATTATACTACTTATGCTCAAATTTTATCCGTGAAAACATTAACTGTTAAGTAGGTACTATTGTTGAGTCTGCTTGTGACATAGCCTACTCTGTGGTTTTATGCACGTTATATTTAATGCTATGGCAACGAATCTTCGTGGGTCATGTTCGTTGTCGTGATTCCCTCTTCGGCAAATTATTGCCAATCTTCTCCCGAGGTGGCATAAAATGAAGCAGGAAATTTAGAACACTATGCTTCGACTTGGAAAGTACGTAGGTTTTGGGTAGATAGACGCATGCACGAACTGCATGCATCCATCATTATGATACATCGGTCGTATTGGACGGACGTAAATACAACGTCAATGACTGAGGTTTCTATCTCGATACAGTTGCTAGTGTATCAGACCATCAAAATGACGCCCAAGTATTTGTGATTGTATTTGTTTCTTTGGTCCTGCTGTCATTGTTACATGCTTGTGAGCGATGAATGGCAACTGCTAATTCAAATGATCAGAAGAGATGAGCTCTCTCAAGCTGCAGTTCTGCTAAACAGCTCAGTCCGCAACACCGGACAAAAACTGACACATTAAAATCAGAGAATACCACTCAATCAGCAATTTTCCCGTACTTCATAAGTTCACAAAGTGAATATTTGGCGTTAGACTACCCTCGAAAGTTGCCAGAGCATGGACACTCAACACGTACAAAAATTGTATGCTTGGCTTGAGTCAGCGCCCCCGCAATCTGCTGTATTATTGTGCTCTTTTCATCTGTTGTGGCGGTATTGCGATCGTTGATCGATGACCGGATCAACTTTAGCAATAAACTGTAAAACGTTTGTTTCGAATGCGACTAACCAACGTCTCGAGAAGCAAAAGTAATCCAGAGACTAAAATCAGATCCAAGTATCACAATTGCTAAAGCAGATAAAGGAAACGTAACGGGGATTCTCAATAAAACAGATTATGACCAAAAAGTCGAAGAACATGTTAACGATGAGACTACCTATAAGAAGATGGCCACTAATACTACAAAATCTGTGGAAAGCAAACTCTACAGCGCTCTGAAAAACTTGAGAACTAAAAGACCTTGAAGAGAGGACAATCAATACCTAAGGTTATACAGCTCAACTTCAATAACGCCAACTTTCCACAGTTTGATCAAAATTCACAAGGAAGGAAATCCCATTCGGCCTATCGTCTCCTTTGTCAACTCTCCAACCCATGAAACGTCAAAATTTCTTTCAAATATCATAACTCCCTTCACAAACCTAGCACTTTTAAAATTCAAAAATACTATGGACGCAAAACTCGCTCAGGAAGGTATCAACATCCCACAAGATCATTTGCTGGTATCGTTCGACGTCAAATCACTGTTTACTTCACTTTCGATAGATTTGGCCCTGCAGTGTGTGCAGACAAAAATGAACTAGCATCAAGAATTAATTAAAGAAAAAACAAACCTCAAACTGGAAGATGTTTCGACTCTTCTGAAAATCTGCACTGACGCTAACGTGTTCAGATGGAGAGAAAATTTCTACAAACAACAGCACGGTATTCCAATGGGATCTCCTACTTCTGTGGTTTTGGCCGAGTTGACAATGCAGCACATAGAGGAATTGATTCTATCCAGCGCACCGTGCCGAACTACGATCTGGAAACGTTACCTCGATGATATTTTGACCATCCTTCCTGCATATTCTGTCCAAACCTTTCTTGACCACATCAATGGTGTTAATCGATTCATCCGATTCACAGCAGAAATTGAAAAAGATAATCAGTTGCCCTATCTTGACCTACTGATAACTCGTAACGCAAACGGAAAGGTGAGCTTCAACATCTACAGGAAACCGACCAGCTCCAACAATTATTTGAAATATGAAAGTTATCACCCAACTTCAACTTATCGAGCTATAGTTAAATCATTGATAGACAGAATCGAGAAATATTGTTCATCAGAAAATAAAGCAGAAGAGCAAAAAACAGTCACCAACATCCTGCATGAAAATGGATGTCCAAAATAGTTCGTAAAATCGACTATCAAGAAAAGCCACCGAAGACCCGCCCAGAACAATCAGCAGTTAAGTTATATCAAATACGTCTCTGCTCCTTACATAAAAGGTGCAACTGAAAAAAACCAATTCAGTACTAAAACGCCATAACATTCGCATTGCCAGTAAACCAACGAATACGCAGTAAAAATTCTTCAACAATAGCAAAGCAAAACTCCCTCTCGAAGAACGAAATAACGTTGTGTATCAAGTTGACTGTGAAAACTGTGATGCTGTGTATATTGGAGAGACGCGTAANAAGAATGAAAGAACATGCCAACAATATTAGACAAAATATTCAAGCATCTCTTGTAAACGACCACGTAAAGTCAACTAATCATCAAATGTCCCTTGATTTTCCAAAATTACTTTCCAATGAGTCAAATCCAAAGTTTAAAAACCTTTTAGAAGCTTTCCATTCCCATTGCAATCCAAATTCAATCAATAGACACGTTCACTTTTCCGGAACTTACAGCCGCGTCTTACAATAATACAAAAGCTGAATTTCTGTGTCATTCATTTTATTTTGTTATAATAATATGTAATTACCTCCGCCAAGGAGGTTATGTTTTCATCGTGTTTGTCTGTCTGTTTGTTTGTTTGTCTGTCTGTCACCAAGATAACTTAAATAGTTATGAACTGATATGGACGAAATTTACAGGGACTGTTAGGTATGTTAGGAGGAACAGATGATTCTGTTTGTTTGTTTGTATGCCTCATTTTTCTCAATGCCACAACTCAAAAAGTTATGGATGGATTTTTATGAAATCAACATGAGTTGTTCGGTATATAACAAAGAGTATATTACCAAATTTTGGTAATGATCCGTTTGTTCGTTTGTCACTGTTTTTAATTTTATGCTTGTTAGCTCAATAACTGAAAAAATAATGAATGGATATTTATGAAATTCATAGGGATTGTTAGTAATATTAAGAGACATAAATCATTAAATTTGGTGCACATCGGTTTGTTCGTTTGGAGGTTTGACCCATGTTTGTCATAGTGTTTGTTAGCAGCATAACTCAAAAAGTTATAAACGGATCTTCAAAAAAAAAAAAAAAAAATGCATAAGTTTGTTAATACCACCAGAGGGCACAAATGATTAGATTTTCGAGTTGGTACAAAGAAAATTATGGTTTTAGAGCCAACATGAAGTTTTCCGCCTTGCTTGGCGGAGATATGCGCTCTGAGAGTGCTCTAGTTTATGTCATATTACTGCGGGTAAAGTTGTTCCTGACACCTCGTATATGCAACAGATTTTTCATTTTTGCCTAACTTTTAGAGCTGTAGGCTATAGCCCTTCTCTCTGCATTGCGATTACAACGACAAACCAACCGAAGATAAATTTAACCAACTTCACTGTACCAGTTACGAGTAATGCTGTACAACTGCAGTATAGTGTCAAACAACCACTAAAGTGTAAAACAACTTAACTCTACACTGTAAAAAAGTTTCAGCGTTTCAACGGGTAGAAACTAGAAAAATGTCTGTAGTTTTCTCCGTTTTGTAAATCCACCTAAAGCGTCCGTCGTTTCGCTGGAAGAGCCTGTACTTCACATTCAAGTGTCTTTCTTATAATGCAAGGCAAATTAATGCCTCTAATTACGTAACAAAGACATCATAGTGGCCCTTCACAGAGTTGATAGGCGTGTTACCGGAAAGTTTTCCTCGTGTCCGTCAAATTCCAGGTCTAGAAGTTCTATGTTAGCGTGTTTATCCAATTTGCTTGAACTTCCCGAGCCATTAACTGTTACAGAGTTTGCAACACCAACTGTAGAGAGCACTCTGAGTGCGCATACCTCCGCCAAGAAAGGCAACGGTAACGAAAAATTCAAATTGGTTCTGAAACCATGATTTTCTTTGTATCAACACCAAACGCTAATCATTCGTGGCTTTCAATAGTTATTAACCGTTACTGCAATTTTTGTGAAGATCCAATCAATCAATCAATCAACTTTATTAGGTACTCATAGGGGTGATACAATGGTTATATTAAACATAGCTTATCACTAAACTTAAATCCGTTCATAATTGTGTGCTGGATACACATGATCCTCTTTTGACCACTGAGTAGTCCGAGCTTTGATAGCTCGATTGGCTTGGGCGCTGCCTTCAAAGTTTAAAGGGCGTGGGTTTGAATCCGGCCCAGGCACCTTGCTTTTTTCAAATGAACCTCAAACAACGGAATGAAATTTCACAATCTGTATTGTACCGGGAAGTTGTGTTTGTGTCTGTTACAGGAAAGAATCCGCTTATTGACGGAACTTCTAAATACTTCCTGGTACGATTAAACAGAAAGTTGGAAAGTGTCCGGCGAATGGTCTGCCGGAAACTTTCTATCATTTCACGTAAAAATTTTTTACAGTGTAGTGCAAAGCAACTGCACCGTAGGTACCTTCCTAATGGAAAACAACTGCAAAGTACTCTAAATCCCGTGCACTGTGATAGGCTATGAAGCAACTACGGCTTAGTAGTGTTAGACTACTGCAACTTAATGTAAAACAACCCAATTAAGATAAATGTAAGACAATACAATCAAGATTAATGTAAAACAACTGAAAGAGAAATTGCAACAGTCGAAAAATGATTCCAGTCAACTGAGGCTCGTTATAAAAAAGTTGGAAAGTTAATTACACGTCTTCACATCAGAAAGGGCAAGGCGTAAAACATTTATACTATGTCTCAGTCAAATGCAGTTCGTAGGACGCTAGCACCAGCAAATCGCTTGTCAAATACCATCTCTAAATAACTAAAAATGCCGGTCATCATCCGCTAAGTAGGCACCTTACAACATACTGCCAGGTTCAAGGAACAGGGCACATCTCATATAGGTCATGTAGGTACCAGCATCTGACCTTTTCTTTCAGTGGTGGAGCAGCTGCTAAGTCACTGCAGTGACACACATATTAAGTCACGGGCTCATAGACAAGTTTACTTGTACAGTCTAACGATCAAACGCTCTTATACGGGCCATGGCAGAATGTTAGAGTGTCAGCCTCTTGCATGCGTACGCGTGCGGTAATCATTATAAGCAAGGGGATACTTGCGGTAACATGTGCGCTCAACGGCTGGATTCTTGGTTTCCAAACTCTGCATTTCCGGCATTCTGACGCTACTGCGGGAGTACTGCCCCCAACCACCAATGGGGATGTTTTTGAAGGGGAGGGCACAGCTGTCGCCTAAGCTTTCTCTGCCTCTGGCGCCATAGCTCTGACATTTTGTTGTCGGCTGCAACCCTGTACTATTCTGGCGCCAACAGGCTTTTGAGTGGTAGAAATAAGCTTAGGTCTATTACATATTTCTTATTCTATCTAAATTTTACTAAAAGTCTGTGAACCGGTCTTGCTTGTTTGTGTCTTTCTAATTTATTCGTGTCTTGTTTGACACATCGTCTTCACTTTTACATGAGAAGAAATTCGAGGTATTGGAGGGAAGGGGGTTGCCGTGGCAGTCTTTCCATGGATTAGCTCTTCAATTCGATTGTATCTGTGATACGGAAGTTAAACTGAGCTGGGCCTCAAGAACAGGCATGATCAATTCAGCGGTTCCATGGGCAATACAACTGAAATACGTAACATATAACAATTTGACTTTGCTTACAACCTAGGTGTTGAATATTCGTTAGAGAAGCAAAGAATCTGTTGATAGTGAACCGAACGGGCCGCTCCTAGACGGGCAGAAGAGGACGGCCGAATAGCGGGTGTCTATGCCCAGCAAAATAACCCTTTTTTTGCGAAAGCGAAGGTGATCGCAATGACGACCCAATGGGTCACGGGTCGTCTAGTAACCTTTAAAATACGTACTGCTTACAGATCGTATATTTTATCATGAAATATTGTAGGTGCTTTAATATAAGTTTACAGAGGCTAGCATTTCCTTCAGATGCTAAGCAACTCGGCACTAGTTACAAAAATTTAAACTTTTAGGGTGAAATAAGTTTAGGACACTCAGAAATGGAAATCTAATTATCGACGTACACTTTAGTTAACAATGCAATACAGAAGTGATTTCAGTCTCTACAAGCATTGCCATGGCTTTGTAAAACTACCACGCATAGCTTCTGTATTGATTTCGTCTCATTGGTGTTTCAAGGAGTATTTCATCGTCATATTTTAATATACAGTAAAGCAATTAAATGTGATCATCCAGCTGTCTCCTGTCTTGATAATCGTACCTAAATACATGCCTTAAAATGATGTCCCACAGATTTCAATTGGATTCAGGTCTCGGGACTTGCCTGCGCTAATCCAGAACAACAAACAAACCCATGTATTTCTCGTATGGATGCGTTAGCCCACATATTAAGGGCACGTTTTCATTCTTAATACTAACATGACAAGAGGCAACTAGCATTTGATTGGTTGAGTTTGGCTGGTACAGGGCCTGCAGATGATAAATAAATAAGCATCTTTATTATCTCGTATACAGTGGTATGCAGTTAATATACCTAACGAGGTTTTCGTTAGTTTTACTGTTAGAATTTGAAGAACTGGTGGTGTGAAGAGCAAGAGAAGCCGTCAGTGTTGAGAGTCAATTTGGGTTCTCTTGCCGTGCTCCGCCTGGCCTTTCGATGCTGGAGTGCTCCAACGCAGTATAAATTCGTAGCGCGCTGTCCAGGAATCGAACCCGGGCCCCTTTTGGTGCGATGCTTAGCCTTTGGCACTTTTACAGAGTTGATGCGATATTGTGGAAGGAAAACCACTTATTTGTGTTCTTTGCACTAGCCTATATATTGCAGCATTATCATATTGGAGAATAACTTCATTTTATTGAAGAAATGGTAGAAGACTTTTCTGAAACTTGACTGATCTTGACAGTATTTCGTCTAACCTTAAAATGTATTAGAAGAAAATGGCCCCGAATCATAAGTGACCCTCCACCTCGTATGTACTGCTTTGAAAAAAATCAGTTCTTATTTTCGAAAATCGTGCTATTGTGACTGGCAACCACCCGGACCATCCAAAATAAATTTCTCTGCGTTTAAAAAAACCCAAATTCCTCTAATTTTTATCACACTAAGTTAATTCTTCCTTGGCTCAATCATCCGGCAAGTCTTGTATGTTTCTTCTTGATTTCTTCTTGACTGCCATGGGACCTTTTTTCTTTCTTCTAAACAACATTGTTGGAATCTTTTAATGCTCCATGAACTCTTCTTGGTGTGATATTCAAACCAACTGAGATTTGAAGCTTTTTTGATCTCTTGTAACTTTTCGAAGCCTCTTCAAGCATTCTGCGGCGGGTCGTTGGGGTTAGTTTGGGAGAACGATCTGTATGTTTTCTCTTTTAGATCTACTTATCTTCTTAAGAATTGATACTAATTAAAAGAATACTACTGTTAAAATGCTCTGAAAGTTGAACGTTCTTTCCTATGGTGTGATTTTTTAGTCAACTTAATATTTGTCTACTCAGATAAAGCTTAGTATTTGTAGATTTCTTTATGTAACTTCACTTTCATATGCTTGTCTAGTAATTTGGAGGTACACTTTAGCTACTTTCTTAGTATCCTAACCTCAGTGCCCTGTGCCGCGTACAATTTTTGTGTTTACTGATTAACTACACCATCAATAAATTACTGTAAACAAAATGATTACTTCAGTGAAACGCCGTTACTCAATACTGATCATTCTGCTTCGTTGATCTTGTCTGCAATTTGCGAATGAAACTGAACATTCACGATTATGAACCCTAGACATATTTTAGTTTTTTTTTTTCAAATGCTACATGTCCCCGTGCTTGGTGTAGATACGAAAAAGGAGGCGTAAGTGTCTCGTGTTGTCGATAAAAATTTGATATTTACTCTAGAAATGTATCATCTACTGCATGTAAGCAAATCTATATTATTATCTAGATTGGTCATCAGCGGCTGATGTGCAACAAGTTCCCAACTCTAATTCGCGATATCTTTATTGACGACAATTTTTTTTTAATTTGCTGATGTACAAATCTAAAAGTAATTTCCATTTTTTTTATTGCCGGTCGATCACGATAACCTCCAAATAAAAAGCTATTGCGGCAAAGAAATCGAAGATTTTGGAAGTCATCAAGCACAGAAATTATTTTCACATACGCTCATACTAGCTTAGCAGTGATGTGCTGCTCCTGCACTCTCGATGTTCGGTGTTCGCTTCCCCTACAACAAAGTGCGTAATGTTTTCCCCAAAATAACCAGGTTTTCTCGAGCACCGATAAAAAAAACACCCGCCCCTAATTATGCGCTCTTACAGTACGGGAGGTCGTGCTGGTTTTAGAACGTTTTATTTCTGCGTATGACATTCACACTCCGTAGCACCTCTGAGAGGACCCTCTTCACATCTCTGTGTCCCTCCCCCCTCCATTCTTCGACTATTTTCTCCCACATTCCTACCTCCTCCTGTTCGCAGCTAGGCATTGAACAACTATAGTCCACAACAGCTGTTTGGTCTTGTCGACAGTCTGGACGGTCATGTGAGGGAGGGAGTTGGGGGGGGGGGGATTTTGCTGCTACCGCATGAGCCTTCCGTTTTTTTGGCGCAATAGCTTTTGATATTTTTAGTTGACAGCAGCCGTGCCCTCTTCTGGGGCCTAGCAGGAATTTCTTTGCAGCACAAATCAGTGCATGTCGATTTTCTTATTGAAGTGCACTGTCAAGTTGACTATATCTTTTCAATTTCATTCCGGTTGAAAACGATCCCAATTGACAGGTTGCAGAGGAGGGAGCTTGGCGTAGGCGTATGCTAAGCACACAGTAGAGAAGCGAGCGGCATATTCGAGGTGTCTGCATCTAGATCGGACCGGTCGCCGATGCCAGCCTAGAAACGAGCATACGAGCATGGCGACCGAACATGCAGTACTGTAAGGCCTCGGTTGCGCCGCTTCGTGCCTCGACTGTGTGCGTACCGAATGCCACTGTCGCTCCTCTGAAAGTTTTCATTGGGATTTTCGAATCCGGGCTTCGTCTGACTCGGCTAGAAGTTTACCATAATGAGTACCTATAATAATGTTATGAATCTGCACTTCAGGGCCAAACCCACCACATTCGACACTGCCAGAAGATGCCTGTACCCAGTGTAGTATTGACGACCGACGTGTTGGTTAAATGTATGGTAGAAGATTGATCTGTTTCTGCTAAATCTGTAGTGTAATTTGTTCCCTATGGTGCTATGCAAATGCCAGCCAATTTGCCAGTGATGCTGTGTCAGTTTTTGTACAGGAATATACTGCATGTAACGATTATAGTGTTTACCGCACTCGCCGAGTGAAAATTTGGGTATCAGGCGCCCTTTCAAGTGGTGTATGAAACCCCAGCTGTGAAACTTTCGATGTCCCTGAGCTTCAAGTGATAAATGCAATCATGAAGTAAAAATGTGAATGCTTGGTGACGTTTCAAGGGAAATTTAGAACTTCTACAGTGAAAATTTTGATACCTTGTGATACATATGATATCCATAAAGTGAAAATTTAGATGTTTGCTCTCCGTTTAGAAGTATTTAGTACCAAATTACGTCGAAAATGCATATGCAATATCCTGATAAACAACTTTTTTGGTTTTAAATTGGATCTTTGGTAAGTCTTGGCGACAAGTTTAATATTTAGTCCTGATATAGTTTTAACACAAAATACTGAATTCTTTGGTTGTCACCTTCAATTGTGATAGTCAGTTTTACGTATTATCTCGTGAATGAAACTCGGTAAATGTACTTGTTGCCAATTACGGTATTTGAAAATATCTGTATATAAAAACTAAGAGTGTACTATTCATTTGAAAGCGACTGAATCAAAATACTAAGATGTTGATGCACACCTAGCCATTGTACTAGCCACCAGGAAACCTCATGGTCTCTTCTTTGTATGTTTTAGCAACAAGAGAACC
>LQNS02278129.1:24733913-24746501 GCA_001587735.2 Parhyale hawaiensis
ACGTGTCGCGAAGTGACGGCCTTCTTGTATGTGCCTCCTTTTGGAGCGGTGAAGTTTATGATGTTACGAATTGAAAAATGATAATCCACCATTTTTCGAATCGCTCAGTGCAAAAAGAGCTCTTCGAATAGATACCTTAAAGGTAAGCATGAGTTAAAGTTACTTTTTTGTTTTGCCTTTAATTGTGTTAATCTTAAATTAGCCACACCTTCATTGCTTCCTGTACAAATATACAGAATTTATTTTTCCATTGACCAATCTACACAAAAAGGCAGGCTCACACGTCATTCACAAGAACGCGTTCGCTCATTCACTTGTCCGAACGTGTTACTGTGTCCTAGAAATAGCATGAAAGTTTACTGCTGTCTGCTTTCACTTCGATCACTTCAAATCATAATTATTGCTATTAATGACGAAATAGCCCCTATAAAGTTTCATTAAAGGCCCCTATATACTGATAACTCTTCCATGAGAAATTTGGTGAATTACCTCAGTCAAAGGCTTTTCTCTATGAAGTTCATAGACCGACTGCGTGAAACTTGAAACCAGCAACAAACCAGCGAGCGCAATCTAAATATCTAATCACTCGGTGTCTCACTTAAATAAAAAAAATTATTCGATTTTATTTTGACGAATATCAACTAGAAACCCCGCTAACAGACGATGTAGAATCAACGGTGTGCTCTGTGGCTCAGAGTGCTATGAACTTTGATTTGTGGACTCCACATAACGTTGTTAGCACGTTGTATCCCAACGTACTAACAATATGCTGGACACGTCACCTTCTGCTGGGCGGTCCTCTGGTACGTTGTCATACAACGTGCTGGATACGTCCCTAGCACGGTATGATGTTACATGCTAAGAAAGTGACCAGCACGTTGTGATACGACGTGCTAACAACGTTATCTGAAGCTGAATTGTCAATGTCAGGTAGCTATGATTATGAAGGTTGCCATGACGTTGTCAGCACGTTGTCGCACAACGTGCCGGGTACAACGTTCTAACAACGGTATCTGGAGTCCACAGGTCGACGTGATTGGCACGTTGAGCCACTAAAACACAACGTGCTTTCGTCGTAAAATCAAGGCAAATTGTTTGTTAGGAATGTAGTAGTAGCAGTAGTAGTAGAATGGGAAATAGAATAATAATACTTGTTACTCATATTTCGTGAAAATAAGTATTCACCGCTCGCATATTTGGCGAGACTGGAAACTGTACGGTGTTATAATACGCAGCTTACAACCCACCGTTTTCGCAGGGTAGCGAGTCCCTGGCGTGTGTCATTGACGGAAGATTGCTCAATGTGACACGATTTTTGGAGACTGTGTTCACTCAAGGTAACACTGGGCTACCCAGCGCACAGATTACAACAGGCATCTGGGGCGTGTTGAAATCAGGTCTTCGGTGTCGCCCGTGCAACACTGGCATCAAATAAGACTCAGGTGGGGTAACACCGACGACAACCCTCCAAAACTGTAGGGTTATGAGCTGGGTAACACCGCCTTTGTTTACAAGCATTGACTTTGATACTCAACAATTAGTTTTACAAAATTTATGACTGCCATACATTGCTTCAATTCTAGCATTTGAAGCACATTTGCGTAGTTTTTTCAACTTTTTAACCTAAAATACAGCTAAAATAAGGCTTCGCTAGAAATGTTCATGTAAGAGCTCTCTGAAAATTCGGCAACAATTTTTTGGGGCACTGAGATAGCACGTGGCAGTCAGTGCCACACGAGCTGACACCGGGTATGTTACCCGGGGTAATACCGGCGTCTGATTGCAACACGCCGCATCTGTGCGCAACTTAAGGCGTCTTTTTGTGGCCACGCTCGTGATCAGAATCACCGTGATCATGATCATCGTGATCACTGAAAAGCACAAGAACGGTGAACGATTTTGTAAACAAACCAGAGACGCCACGTCAATCTTCAGAAAATATATTTTTATCGAATTTTTACGGAAATGGTAGGGAATGGATTTCTTATGAGCCTTTATTTATTTTGAAGCCAGTGCATAGCTGAGCTAGCAGGATTTGAAGCAGTTTAAACATACACAGGCATAAACTTCACGAAACTACAATTCTGGAAGTCAACATTACAACCAATCGTAATGACATTATTCAATTTATCCCTATATATAAGAAAACATCACAAACTTGCTTTTCAAATTTTGAATTTTTACTTGTCCAACGGCTGGAATCACTCTTTGATCACGCATGATTAGCCTGCGGAGGAAATCATGTTGCGATCAATTCTCACCACTGATCACGGTTGATTGCTATCAGAATCACGTCAAAATGTGGTCACAAAAACGCGCGAATCATGCGCGATCAGGAGGAATCATCCCCGCGGTGGTCACAAAAAGACGCCTTTTTTCGCTGTTCACACGTCGATGCGACCTTTATTCAAATAGATATCCCCGCGCGTTCAGTTTTCTTATCTCGTGTTTTTACGTTTTTGCTTATATTTTGCTTCGGTTTGAAGTTACATCTCATGATCTCATAGCAAGAATTTGATATGAACAGCCTATTTTGAAAATGTTCGTTGCTAGAAGTCGCTTGAACTGGCATGCGCTTGAACCGTCCAAGTCCCGATGATAATAATAATAATCACAACAAGAACAATCAATTGCAGTTACCCAAAGTAATGCTGTAGATAATTTCACTCGCAGTTATTGATGAAATGAGGGAAAATGAGTTGAAGACTTGGTTAAAAGTTTTACTCTTTTTGATGTCTATCAAATACAGTAATAAAGTTATCCATGTTACCACACCTTTAAGAGATCTTGGCGACCTGCCAATGAATCATAGGTCAAGTTGTGTGAAGACTTTACCTTGATTTAGGGTAATTACCAACTGCCGAACTAACTCCATTTCCGTAAAAAGAGCTATTATTTGACAGATTTATTACACAAAGCTATCAAATAATAACTCTTTGTTCGGAAATAAAGTTAGTTCGGGAATTGGGTAATTATCCTACATGACAAAAGGTTCTATACAAGACCTAGCTGCGGGCAAGTTTTTTTGCCCTAGGAAATTACGGGCATGCTCGATTGGGCGCCGAAGTTAAGCCTTCGAGGTTTGACTCGCCCGAACCTTTGGACAGAAGCATTGGCTTAGCAACTATGAACTGTGCTACGAGTACTAAAGGAAGTCCACGTACGTTGAGCCGGCTGGGAACTCTATTTTTAGCAGCAAGAATGAGTTTCTGGAAATCTCAACGACACTCGATTAAAGGTCAATGCCTGAAACTCAATCCAACAGTCGAAGCCAGCGCACCTGCCTGACGTTTCAGACTAATCCTGTCTTAAAGGCCTAACGCCAGTGCCCAATCGAACATACCCTTAATCTTTAAAGTTTCAAATAAAGTCGATCTAAGCCAAACCCACTCGACATAACTCCTCCGGAAATGCAGACAGGACCTTTGGCTTCGTCACTGTCATTCGTGCTACCGGTGTTAACAACAATCCGATTATGTTGAGCCGGCTGAAAACTCCAATTTTCCGAAGTAAAACAGATGTCCTGGAAGTCTCAAAGCTAACTAACTGAAGATCAATACATGGAACTCATTGATGGGTCGAAGCCAATGAACAGGCCTTAAGTTTGTGACAGGTCTAGTCGAGTGAGCCTGGCTTAGGTAGACAATGATGGCCCAATCGAACCCGTGCTTATATTAGGACCTACAGTAACAGTACTCCGCCGGGACACAACAAGGCATGGTGCAGCCACTACACACGTATAAGTTATCACAGATTATAATTTACAATAAAGGCCACATGCTTAACAATGAAAGCAAGGCAACATGACATGGCTTACGCCTAGGCACATCTTATAAATAAATGGTATGAAGCAAGGAGCTGGGATAGAAGAAGGGGCAAAAGCACGCAGATCTGAGGATCACCGGAAGCCGAAGGCTGACCAAAGAGGTTTAATAGAGAGAACACATTAACATTTCACCGTACTACCTAAGGACTTTTTTCTCACAAATCAGAGGTTCCCAACCGATCATGTAGCCAATCAGCGCGTCTGCTTGGTCGGAAATTTTAGTTTCAGATTTCCGATGCCGTTGCTATCTCCTTCTATTATTAGGCCTCCTTAATTGAGGGCTGATGCTGACTGGCTACACGAATGGCTGAGAGCGGTCATCCTAAACACCGAAATAGACCGAAATCTACTGAATTTCACCTAAAAAATATATGTTCTTTTTGACATTTCCACGCTAAACGAGGCGCATTGCTCATAGGGTTCGTAATTTTTTACTTAAAAAAAAAAATACACAAACAAAAATCAGTTATTTTTGTTTGCTGAATTTTTTATTTCGTATATTTATTTTTCTTTGCTGCTTTCCTAATGTGAAATTATTCACTAATTTTTCATAGTTCTTCTCCAGTGAGCTATAGATAATACTTATGAAACATGTGGTTTCCTACTTTGCGCATGCTTAAAATTTTTAACACACAGCGAAAAACCACAAACTAAGGCAATTGCAAAAAATAAATAGCTACAAAATCTAGTGTAGTAAATGGTGGAGTGCCAATTAGCTATAAGCTATGCAATTCTTGAGAAAATAATGGTGACATAACTTTAAGCTTGGAGATAACTCAGTAAAATATACATGTAGGTAGGTAAATGATTTTTTCAGTTGTCTAACCAATTTTTTCAAGGGTGGGGGGAACAAGTTCAAGTTGCTTTCTTGGGTAAAAGATCCAAAAAGAAAGCAAACCTAATTAAACACGAGATTCTTAGCATCGCACTGTACAGCTGTGAAGGCAACACTACAAATGACGAATGACACATAATTAAAACTTTTATATACGTAGATCTAACTAGGTATTTTCTAAACTGAAGCTATTAGTAACACAGTCTGCTGATGGCAGAGGCGTCAGAATAAGGGGTGGTGTGCTCATCTGTTCATGAAATTGGCACGAAATTTGGTGTGGGTGTTCGCTTCAACTGGGCCCCGCTTGAAACGTCGAGGGACCTTACCAACATCAATCTGCCTGGTAAAACTTCAATTAAGACCTTAACATATCACTTTATACTTATAGGTGTGAATGAGTTGGGGGGGGGTCATTATTTGTTTGGATTATAGCTTATGCTCTGCCTTGCTAAGCAGTTTCCCTTTTGTTTCCGAGTCTGTATATTTCGGAGACTTCGGCCGATTTCGGTGCTTAGGGTGACCCGATTTCGGTGTTTAGGGTGACCCGATTTCGGTGTTTAGGGTGACCCGATTTCGGTGTTTAGGGTGACCCGATTTCGGTGTTTAGGGTGACCCGATTTCGGTGTTTAGGGTGATCCGCTGAGAGCCTGTGATTGGCGGGCAGGCTCAAGCATCAGAACAAGCATGGGTTGGACAGAGCAGCTATTTTTACTCGAAAAACTGGGGCCCCTGCGACGTTATCCGCCAGGGTTCCCTCTATCTTTGAAGTCTCCTTGGTGTGTGAGGCCTTTGATATCTCTTTCGTAGCACCATGATGCGCAGTTACTTCTGGGAAGGCCACTCGACAGGTAGTCAATCGAACGAGTTAGCGAATATTTAGATATCGAATTGATATAAAAAATCCCGAAACTCGCGCAACGACAGGGAGCTTGAGCTTGAAGTCATTTGACCATGGCACCATTCTAGCGTGTGGATAGGACGGCAAGAATTTACGCAGTTGCCAGAGTTTATTTAGCTTTTGACTATGTATTGTGTGTACGACCTTATGACATTTTTACGGTAGGAGAAGGCAATGGGTTAGCTGAGTGGAGAGAATTAAGGGGGTTGATGGCGACAGCTATAAAACCCCGCACCCTATCCATTATTTCACTATAACCCTCCCCAACTCCCCTTGCTATGAAATTATTTTTTGTGCTTTTCTTTCTGCTATGAAGATAATTCAGTAATTTATCAAGTTTATATAATCAGTTTGAATCAGAAAAATAAATAAACCGAAATATAAGTTCAATAAAACACATTAGTTACAACTAGCTTTGCTTCACGTGTACCATGTTTCCTCAAGGAATTATGCCTGCGCGATTAAAGCTCGGCGCCCACTAACAACTTTCGTTGCCGCTAGCGGCCTAGCAGCAACTCAACTCGTCCGTTTACGGTGCCGCGGCATGGCTTCAGCTTCCTTATGATTTAATTTAATAAACATTGTCCCGTATCCCGGCCGCTACTGCAATTTATACATCCTATCAAGTGCCACAGGTGAACTTTACACTCTCACGTCCCTTCTGAGCAGTTTAAATCCAGGAAGTTTAAATTTTTGGGTGTTCGGGGACGCCATACCAAAGTCTTAAAGTCACGGCCACGACTACGTAATCTGAGTAGTTAAGTTGGCTCTCTATATATGTTGCTGGCGCTAACGAAATTTGTTAAGTGGGTGCAGGGTTTAGACAAACTACAGCTGGTGAGGCATTTACTGATGAATAAAATTTTGCACCACTGTAGATATACAGTAATTAGAAAAGCAAGCATGAAAACAGCTCGTTTTTATGTATTTCATTTTATTTTCATTTTTTTCAATAACTTACTTTTTTGTGCAGGCGCAAAGAAGATATCGCTCAAGGAGTCTGGATGAAATCTCGCATAAATATCTAAATTAACTTCCTGATGAATTAGACGATAAAAACTCGAGGCACTATCAACGAACGTTCTCATCCAAATATATGGATATATGACCCATCAGATAAAAACGTTACAGTGTCTCTAACCAATCGAATTAAGTTTATGAATACACGCAAAAGATGCACAGCGACAAATTCATAAATCTTATTTTCCTCACTTTTGGCTAAGTTGGGGCTTTCCAAGGAAACAAATGTTTCATATGCCGTCAACAAAAGACTGAACTGCTTAATTAAGTTAGTAGCGTACGGCACTCAGATGTAGCAATCTGTTCTTCTAGGCAGCAATAGTGATAGAAACTGTAGTTCAACAGTATTTCTTTGTGCCAGGGCGGTGATAGCGAGAAAACGAGATTTTCAAGATATCTTCATTTTTTTCTTTTGAATTTTCAAGTTTCAAAAATTTCAATAATTCTCAAAATTATCAAATATTTTCAACGTTATAAAATTTTTCAAATTTCTGCAACATGAAAACATCTAAAATTTTTGAAATTTCATTCAAGAGTAAAGTTAGGCACGAAAAAACTGTGGCATAAAATAGATAGACTCGGATCACTAGGTATCAGGATCACTCGTGACGCACATCACTACTCCAAATCTAAAAATGTTATTAATTTAGTATTTACACACATAATCCATTTATTTCCTAGTTATACAAACTACTTTAATGAAGCACTCATCACTCCGACAGACACTATAGGGACATTAAATTTAATGTTGTAGAGAATAAACATTTCCCTACCACTTACTTCAGAATTGTTTGTCCATCGATCAACTTATCTTTATTGATTTTAGGGTAACAGTAACTTTGCACCCAAGAGTTTCAAACTAGAAAGAACAGTAGCCTTCGCCTCAAAAGTTTCGAATCAGAGAGAACAATAACCTTCTGCCCTAAAGTTTCGAACTGGGTATGAGGTTGAGATCAAATTGCAAAAGCAGTAAACTTCATTTGATGCCCCAATGTTATCTTAAAATTTTAATGAGTTGAAAATTGAAAAATTATTTGATTTCATGAATTACAACGATTATTATTGAGTACAACAAATTCTGGCAATTATACTTGTGCCGAACGCAAAAAAAAAAAATATATATATATATATATATATACATAGATAATTATGACATTACGACAGCTTGGGTGTCCTCGATGAGCACACTGCGTTTGAGAACATCTCATTCGCTTACCTTTTCGAATCGCTACTTTCGAACGCGTCTCAGGTGGTAAATGCAAACCGGTTGCGCTTGCGACAGCCTACAACTATTCGTACCCTGCGAAGGCGTCTTAACCATAAATCAGCTGGCGACTTACCAACTGATATTCGTTCTAAAATAGTGAATCGGAAGTTACCTACTTGACATGTTAAAGCTAAGCCAAAAAGATGGTTTCTCAAGCGCACCGTACGGACCGAGGGCGCCCTATCACACACTCCGGACTAATTCACGTCTATGTACAAAGTTTAGCTCGACCGTTGAGGCCACGAGAACCTGTCATTATAGATGGTACAGCTCTGACCAACTGTGATAGACTACAGTGGTGCACTTTGCTATTTCTAGAGGTAATTACTTATCTGCAGCGCAAACCAGTGCAGCTGGACTGCCAAGAGCGGTCGTTCTCTGTTACATTCTGCATACACACGTATTTTTTTTATCGTTCTATCGTTTAATTCACCAGTTAGTAAAGATTTTCTGTTTTTATTACTTGTACAGCTTATTTCACAAGCCTAGTGCGCAGAGGAGCTGCCGTTTTACCGCTCATCCCATCCGGGAAGTCTGTATGCACTGGCTCGTGCTTCACATTTAGGCACAGGGAAATGGATAGCTACAGCCAACCACACGTTCAAGGCTATCAAGCTAATAACGGAAGGCTCAGATGAAAATTGCAACCTCCCCGCCCTTCCCCAGTACGGGCTACATCAATGACCTCGCAGTGGACTGTGAATGTCAGAAACGCTGCCGCAGCAATCAAGAGCGTTACACAGGAGTGTGGCCAAGAAATTTGCATGGGGGAATGGGGTTGCGAGGGAGCTTGGGTGAAGTGTAGTAGGGCTTCACATAATGTCATGAAAAAGAGGAGTAGCGACGGTTGGTTCGTTACGTGGTAATATATTTTAGGAGGGAGGCTGAAGGGGCTTGGGTCACCATATGGGGGCTCAAGCTTCCCTTTCCTTGATGCATAACCTGGATATACGTACATATATTCTACAGAATGTACCAAACCAAACTGCATTTGTAGCAGAAGTGCTGGTGAGTTCTTGGGAAATGCATGTTAGGAACATATCTATATAGGAAATAATTAAAACCACATAACCTCTGCAGACCTAGCCAAACTAAACTATAGGTTGGGGTAAAAGTGCTGGCAAATTATGGGCTGATGCAAATTATCACCAATAGGTATAAACATAAACTTAAATAAAAAATATTCTGCAAATATCGGCAAACCAAACTATACTCTGTGGCAGAAGTGCAGACAATTTCTCGTCAATAATTCGATTCACGGATTACGTGCTGCAAGACGTGAAGCCAGAACATATACTGTCTCCTGACATCGCAAGATACAAGGACAATGCACAGTTTGTGAACTCTCACTAATATTTACACTAAGTAGCCTATGTAATGCAGTTGTGTAGCTTGTATATGGAGACGAAACTAGCACGGAAAGGATATGGAAAAATACAGGAGGAAAGCCAAAGTGAGAATGTTTAGGTGTGTATCCACGACTTCTGTTCGGGAATCGGTGTCTGTCATGATCTTGTCGCGGGATGTTGGACCTGCCGTGGTGACGTCACTAAGGGAGGCCAGTAACCTGCTGCGTAGCGATCTGCAAGCACTGGGCACCCAATCAGAAATTTATAGACATTTATCCGATATTATCGGATACCCTCCAATATTTACCCATAGGCAGCCGATAAATTTACTCGTAGACAGCCGATAAATGCCTATAAATTTACTCGTAGGCAGCCGATAAATGCCTATAAAGTTACTCGTAGGCAGCCTATAAATGCCTATAAATTTACTCGTAGGCAGCCGATAAATGCCTATAAATTTTCGATCGGGTAATGTCTCCAACCACTAACTGCCACCTACAATAAATACAAGAATATAGCGCGCATTCACAGTTCTGTACGTACTTTTGTCAAATGAAATCTAGAATGGGGATGAGTGACGAACGGACGTAGCCAGGGACCGAGAGCCAAATTATATGCCCCATTTTTGCCGCGGAGCCAATAGGTGTCAATACAGAGGCGAGTTGAAATCGCAACCCGTGCTGTACTAGAGTTGGAGTCTGTGATAGTTGAATATTTTTGTAGGAGGTGGGGTCGGAGTCCAAAATTGCTGGATTAAGAAGTCGGAATCCGAAACCGGAAAAATGGGTTATTTTTAAGAGAAACAATCGGAGTAAGGTATTTTATGGGCCTCAGGAGTCGGGGCGGAAACTGGCATAACTTGATCCATCCAGCTCCTCCACCCTGACTACAACCCTAAGGAGTCGTACTGCTGACTCTACCCAACCCATCCAAAAAAAGTAACCGCAATGCGAAACGGAGTTTTTGTAGTCTCTAGTAACTGTGCTTCGTCTACACCATGTTTCCAGCGCGTAGTCCTCATAATTCTGCAAACGTAAACCATAACAAACGAAACTGGAGTCATCAGGCAGATTTTCTGTCTTACAAGTCCAGTAGCAGCTGGTGCTCCATGTAAGGGTAGGGCCCCTCGGCATTTGTTTGGAAGCCATGAGGCACAAATGTAGTTTTTTATTTTGAATTCAGGTCCTGAACATGAAAGGATTATTAGTTAAGCTTTATTCTTTCAGCTCTGCTCTTCCATTCCATATATCGGTGGGGCCTACCCTTCTTTTGGGCCTGCAAGTGATGCAGTATTGAGAAACGGGTGTCAACTGGATTAAAGTCCCTGTTGTCATAAGCGCTAATGAAATTGTGACTGCAACACGCCTCTGATGCGGCACACGTAACCGTGGGGTAGTTGCTGCAACACGATTCTGCCCAGTATCGGTGAAGCGGCAACGTCAAGAACAAATGCCGATCCAAGAACAGGCGACGCGTCCGAGCGATGCTGAAACGAAGACGTTAGCGGAGGCTGCGACCAGGTTCAGGAGAGAACACGATGACTTGTTTAGAAAAGACGTAGGTATCCTCCTCAGTCTCGTTTCTCACTCATATTGGAATCCGAAGGCTGCAAAAGAAAAGAGTACGTTAATCTATGGATTTGTTACTTCATATAGCGCTATGAATCTGCGACGTAACCTATAAGCCTGAGTAGTATTAGTACTGCAATAGTTTCAATTATGTAAACCCTCCTACGGGGAAAAAACATACTTATTGTTTCGTTTGTGCTCTCCTTAGACAATCTGGGTGCGTCGTACAGACATCAGGTACACTCGCCGAGAAAGATATTACCGTTGTCGCAAGTTATTTGCTAACTAAATTCCTCATTTAGTAAATTTCTTCGTATTACAGACCTATTTTCATCTGGTTCTTACTCTTAACTGAGAGCCGCTTTCATTTGTTATTCGTTCCACTCACGACAGAGAAGCGATAAAAAATACGGTGACAACACTCACGACAAAGGACATCTACACAGTTCACTTGCTAAAGAAAGTTAGGTGAGACAAGTCTTGCGTGCAGTTGAAGAATAGTGACGTCACACAGAAGTATCAGCCAATAGCGCAACTCGTTTCAAACGCACATAGCTAGCTCAGGCTGCTCACTTTGCTGCCTGGAATAGCGGCGTGCGTAGGATTGGATCGAGAAGTGCGCATTTTCAACATTTTTCATATCGCAACAGATGAATATGCAATACAATGAAACGTTTAATCTATGTCAAATTATGCTGCTTCACTTGCTGTATTATTAATAAAAGTTGTGGAATAGAGTTGAATTTGTATGCTCTTTATGTCTGATATAACTTTCTTTAGTAAAGGAGCGGTGTCTCCCTTTCTTCACTTCATAATAGTGGCATCAAAATCAATGCGGTCGCTGATTGGCTGAAAGTTGCCGCCCGCGAGTTCGTTTATATCTGACGTTACTCTCTTTAGTAAGTGAACTGTGAGCATTTCTGACACAATACGATGGCAACACTCACCACATTGGAGAGCACCACGTCGTAAGCAGAGGCGTTCTTTCTCGCAGTGTTGGCTGACTCAACCCTCTGTCTCCTCCTCTGGCTGACGCTAGAGCTGCTCTGAACTGTGATACAGAAATAGTTACATGTCTTTCTGCATAGGGAAGGTTTTCAGCTCTTAATACTATTTCATAGCCTACAGGGAATTATGAAAATAGAACTTTATGAGCCCGTATTGTAATACTTTATCCAATGAATACCTACGTACCCTATGGGTAGAAATACATCTTTATTATAATTCTACTTTTCCCTACGTGACTTACTTAGTACAACCACGACGTTTTTATCAGTGTTAGATCAGGGCAAATTTTGGTATCTTTGAGGTATCCTTGATTCGTCATTGGAAGATTATCACTAGAAGGAGTCTAGGTCCTACTTTAAATTTAAAGACAAACCATCCACACCACTCCTATCAAGTGTTATCTACTGTTTCAAATGCAGAGGATGCAATGCCTCGTACATCGGTAGCACTGGACAACATTTCAAAGCTCGCATTGACAAACATTTAGGAGTATCTAGTCGAACCGGTTTATCACTTACAAAACCTTCACATGCAGCCCCCAGCTTACATGCGGAGCAAAACAACCATCCTGTCGTGGCTTCACGAATCCATAATTTTAAGTTATATATATTTCCACCGTGCTCGTAACACGTGCATTCGACTGCAGCGGCAGAGTGTGCCTTTCCTTTGAATTCCCCACGTTGCTCGCGGCCGCTACCCCGCATGTCGTCCTCAGCTCTTGTAATCGGAGCCCTGCGCTCTCGGATTTCACAACTGCTCGCGCTGCTTTACTGTAGGTGTCCGATGTCTGCATCGCAAGTTCTGCCAGCCCGTGCCC
>LQNS02278129.1:24772604-24808104 GCA_001587735.2 Parhyale hawaiensis
GTTGCTAAAACATACAAAGAAGAGACCATGAGGTTTCCTGGTGGCTAGTACAATGGCTAGGTGTGCATCAACATCTTAGTATTTTGATTCAGTCGCTTTCAAATGAATAGTACACTCTTAGTTTTTATATACAGATATTTCCAAATACCGTAATTGGCAACAAGTACATTTACCGAGTTTCATTCACGAGGTAATACCGGTACGTAAAACTGACAATTACAATTGAAGGTGACAACCAAAGAATTCAGTATTTTGTGTTGAAACTAAATCAACATTAAATATTAAACTTGTCGCCAAGACTTACCAAAGATCCAATTTAAAACCAAAAAAGTTGTTTATCATGATATTGCATATGCATTTTTAACGTAATTTTGTACTAAATACTTCTAAACAGAGGGCAAACATCAACATTTTCACTTTATGATATCATATGTAACACTTGAGGACACCAGGTATCAAGCTTTTCACTGTAGAAGTTCTAAATTTCCTTGAAACGTCATCATGCATTCACATTTTTACTTCATGATTGCATTTATCACTTGAAGCTCAGGGGTATCGAAAGTTTCACTTCTGGGCTTTCATAAACGACTTGAAAGGGTGCCTGATATCCAACTTTTCACTCGGCGAGTGCGGTAGACACCATAATCTTTACATGCAACATATGCCTGTACAAAAACTGACAAAGTATCACTGGCAAACTGGCTGCCATTTGCATAGCACCAACGGGAACAAATTACACTACAGATTTATCAGAAACAGATCAATCTTCTATAATGCATTTAACCAACACGTCCGTCGTCAATACTACACTGGGTATAGGCATCTTCTGGCAGTGTCGAATGTGGTGGGTTTGGCCCTGAAGTGCAGATTCATAACATTATTATACTCATTATAGTAAACTGCTAGCCGAGTCAGACGAAGCCCAGATTCGAAAACCCCAATGAAAACTTTAGAAGGAGCGAGGGTGGCATTCGGTAAGCACACAGTCGAGGCACGAAGCGGCGGAACCGAGGCACTACAGTACTGCATGTTCGGTCGCCATGCTCGTATGCTCGTTTCTAGGCTGGCATCGGCGACCGGTCCGATCTAGATGGAGGGAACTCGAATATATCGCTAGTTTCTCCACTGTGTGCACAGCATACGCCACGATCGATCCTCTGCAAGCTGTCAATTGGGATCGTTTTCAACCCAAATGAAATTGAAAAGATAAAGTCAACTTGACCGCGCACTTCAATTAGAAAATCGGCATGCACTGATTCGTGCTGCAAAGAAATACTTGCTAGGCCCCAGAAGACGGCACGGCTGCTGTCAACTAAAAATATCAAAAGTTATTGCGACAAAAACGGAAGCCCCCCCCCCCCACCTCTCCCTCACATGACCGTCCACACTGTCGACAAGACCAAACAGCTGCTGTAGACTATAGTTGTTCAATGCTTAGCTGCGAACAGGAGGAGGCAGGAAAATGGGAGAAAATAGTCGAACAGTGGAGGGGGAGAGACACAGAGATGTGAAGAGGGTCCTCTCAGAGGTGCTACGGAGTGTGAATGTCATACGCTGAGATAAAATGTTGTAGTAAAACCAGCATGACTTCTCGTACTGTATAAGAGCGCATAGTTTGGGGCGGGTGTTTTCTTCATCGGTGCTCCAGAAAGCCTGGTTGTTTTGGGGAGAACATTTCGCACTGTGTTGTAGGGGATGCGAACACCGAACATCGAGAGTGCAAGAGCAGCACATTACTGCTATGCCACTGCAGTTATGAGTGTATGCGAAAATAATTTCTGTGTTTGATAACTTCCAAAATCTTCGATTTCTTTACCGCAATAGCTTTCTACTTGGAGGTTATCGTGATCGACCGGCAGTAAAAAAAATGGAAGTTACTTTTCGATTTGGACATCAGCAAATTAAAGAAAAAAGCTGTCGTGAACAAATATTTCGGGAATCCGAGTTGGGAACTTGTTGCACATCAACCGCTGTCTAGATAATGATATAGATTTGTTTACAGTAGATAATACATTTTGTATCCCGCTTCACACTAGAGAAAAAAATCAAATTTTAATCGACAAAACGAGACACTTATCTACACCAAGCACGGGGATAAGTAGCATTTGAAAAAAAACTGAAATATACCTAGGTATCATAGTCGTGAATGTTTAGTTTCATTCGCTATAATTGCAGACAAGATCAACGAAGCAGAATGATGAGTATACGGTGATTCGCTGAAGTAATCGTCTTGTTTACAGTCATTTATTGATGGTGTAGCTAATCAGTTAACACAAAAATCATACGCGGCACTACTGTAGTTACAAGCATTTAATATTTTGGGATGACAATGCATGAGGTTAAGATACTAATTATGTAAAGTGTACTTCCAAATTATTGGACGAGCATATGAAAGAAAAGTTACACAGATAAACCTCCGTATACTAACTTTTATCAAAGAACACAAATAAAAGTTTACCAAACATTGCACCTTAGGAAAGCACGTTCAATTTCCAGAGCATTTTAACTGTATATATAGTATTCTTCTAACTAGCATCAATTCTTAAGAAAATAAGTAGATCTAAAAGAGAAAACATTCAGATCGTTCTCTCAAACTAACTCCAACGGCCCGCCGCAGAATGCTTGAAGAGGCTTCGAAAAGTTACAAGCGTTCAAGAAGGCTTCAAACCTCAGTTGGTTTGAATATCACACCAAGAAGAGTTCGTTCAGCAATAAATGATTCCAACACTATTGTTTAGAAAAAAGAAAAACGGTTCCATGGCACTCAAGAAGAAATCAAGAAGAAACATACAAGACTTGCCGGATGATTCAGCGAAGGAATATTGGCTTTTTTAAATCAAGAGAAATTTATTTTGGATGGTCCGGTTGGTTGCCAGTCACAATAACATGATTTTCGAAAATTTAAACTGATTTTTTTTTCCAAAGCAGTTACATACCTATTGTGGTGGAGGGTCACTTATGATTGGGGGTCATTTTCTTCTAATAGATTTTAAAGGTAGACGAGATACTGTGAAGATCGGTCAAGTTTTAGAAAAATTTCCTACCATTTCTTCAATAAAATGAACATAATGAAGTTATTCTCCAACACGATAATGCTGAAATATATATGCTAATGCAAAAAAAAACACGAATAAATGGTTTTCCTTCCACAATATCGCATCAACTCTGTAAAACCGGCGTCTCTCTAAACAGAAAATTATATCACTTTCAGCAACCCTCTCGGTGGTGAAGTGACAAAGGCTCGGCATCGCACCAAAGGGGGCCCGGGTTCGATTCCTGGACGGCACGCGACGAATTTATACTGCGTTGGAGCACTCCAGCATCGAAAGGCCAGGCGAAGCACGGCGAGGGAACCCAAATTGACTCTCACCACGGACTGCTTCTCCTGCTCTTCACACTACCAGTTCTTCAAATTCTAGAATTAAAACTAAAGAAAACCTCGTTAGGTGTATTAACTGTATACCACTGTATACGAGATAATAATAATGCTTATTTATTTATCATCTGCAGGCCCTGTACCAGCAAAACTCAACCAATCAAATGCTAATTGTCTCTTGTCATGTTAGTATTAAGAAAGAAAATGTGCCCTTGATATATTGGATAAAGCATCCATACGAGAAATACATGGGTTGGTTTGTTTGTTGTTCTGGATTGGCGTAGCTATATCCCGAGACCTGAATAGAATTGAAGTCTGTGGGACATCGTTTCAAGGCCTGTTTATCAAAACAGGAGACAGCTGGACGATCACATGTAATTGCCGGACTCTGTATGGAAATATCACAATGAAATACCCCTTGAAACACCAATGAAACGAAATCAGTACAGAAGCTATGCATTGGAGTTTTACAAAGCCATGGCAATGCTTGTAGAGACTAAAATCCCTTCTGTATTGCATTGAACTAAAGTGTACATGAATAATTACATTTTTATTTCTCAGTCTCACAAATTTACTTCCACCCTAAGAGCTTAAATTTTTGTAACTAGCTTCTGTAAACTTATATTAAAGCAACAACAATATTTCATGATACAATATATGATTTAAAAGTAGTACGTATTTTAATGGTTATTGAGAAATATTTATTGGACCTAAGCCTATTTCTACCACTCAAATGCCTGTTGGCGCCAGAATAGTACAGGGTTGCAGCCGATCACAAAATGTCAGAGCAATGGCGCCAGAGGCAGAGAAAGCTTATGCCACAACTGTGCCCTCCCCTTCAAGAACATCCCTATTGCTGGTTGGGGACAGTACCCCCGCAGCAGCGTCTGAATCCGGAAATACGGAGTTTGGAACCAAATCAGAATCCACTCGTTGAGCGCACATGTTACCGCAAGTATCCCCTCGCTTATAATGATTACCGATCGCGTACGCATGCAAGAGGCTGACACTCTAACATTCTGTCATGGCCCGTATAAGAGCGTTTGATCGTTAGACTGTACAAGTAAAGTTGTCTATGAGCCCGTGACTTAATATGTGTGTCACTGCAGTAACTTAGCAGCTGGTCCACAACTGAAAGAAAAAGTCAGATGCTGGTATTTACCTATATGAGATATGCCATGTTCCTAGAGCCTGGGGGTTTGTTGTAAGGTACCTACTTAGCTGATGATGGCCGGCATTTTTAGTTATTTAGAAACGGTATTTGACAAGCGATTTGCTGGTGCCAGCGTCTTACGAACAGCATTTCACTGGGACATAATATAAATATTTTATGCCTTGCCCTTTCTGAGGTGAAGAAATGTAACTTTCCTACTTTTTTATAACGAGCCTTAGTTGACTGAAATTATTTTTCGACTGTTGCATTTCTCTTTCAGTTGTTTTGCATTAATCTTAATTGGGTTGTTTTACATTAAGTTGCAGTAGTCTAACACTACTAAGCCGCAGTTGCTTCATAGGCTGTTACAGTCCAAGTGATTTACAGTACTTTGCAGTTGTTTTCCATTAGCCTAGGTACGATGCAGTTGCTTTGCACTAGAGTCAAGTTCTTTTAGATACTAGCGGTTGTTTCACACTATACAGCCCTTTTTTTTTTTTTTCATCAAGCTGCAGTTGTACAGCAGCGCTCGTAACTGGTACAGTGAAGTTGGTTAAATTTATCTTCAGTTGGTTTGTCAATGAACCAATGCAGAGGGGAGTGCTGTACAGCTCAAAAAGTTAGGTACGCAAAAATGAAAAATCTGTTGCATATACAGGTTGTCAGGAAAAACTTTACCCGCAGTAATATGACATAAACTAGAGCACTCTCAGAGCGCATACCTCCGCCAAGCGAGGCAAGAGTAACGAAAAATTCAATTTGGCTTTAAAACCATAATTTTCTTTGTATCAACTCCAAAATGTAATCATTTGTGCCTTCTGGTGGTATTAACAATCTTATGCGTTTTTTTAAAGATCCGTTTATAACTTTTTGAGTTATGCTGCTAACAAACATTATGACAAACATGGGTCAAACCTACAAACTAACAAACCGATCTGCGCCGTAATTTAATCCTTTATGTCTTTTAACATTACTAACGATCCCTATGAATTTTATAAATATCCATTCATTATTTTTTGAGTTATTGTGCTAACAAGCATGAAATTAAATACAGTGACAAGCGAAGGAACGAACAAACGGATCAATCCTAAAATTTGGGCATTTACTCTTTGTTATGTACCTAACAACTAATGTTGATTTCATAAAAATCCATTCATAACTTTTTGAGTTGTGGCATTGAGAAATATGAGGCAGACAAACAAACAAACGGAATCATCTGTTCCTCCTAACATACCTAACAGTCCCTATGAATTTCATCCAAATCAGTTCATAACTATTTGAGTTATCTTGGTGACGGACAAACAAACAAACAAACAAAGAGACAGGCAAACACGACGAAAACATAACCTCTTTGGCGGAGGTAATTACATATTATAACCAAATCAAATGATTGCCACAGAAATTCAGCTTTTCTATTATTGTAAGCTCCGGAAAAGTGAACATGTCTATTGATAGAATTTGGATTGTAATGAGAATGGAAAGCTTCTAAAAGTTTTCTAAACTTGGGATTTGACTCATTGGAAAGTAATTTTTTAAAATCAAATGTCATTTGATGATTAGTAGACTTAACGTGGTCGTTTACAAGAGATGCCTGAATATTGTGTCTAATATCGTCGGCATGTTCTTTCATTCTTTCCGAAACTTACGCGTCTCTCCAATATACACAGCATCACAGTTTTCACAGTCAACTTGATACACAACGTTATTTCGTTCTTCGAGAGGGAGTTTTGCTTTGCTATTGTTGAAGAATTTTTACTGCGAATTCATTAGCTTACTGTCAATACAAATGTTATAGCGTTTTAGTATTGAATTGTTTTTTTCAGTTGCACCTTTAATGTAAGGGGCAGATACGTATTTGATCTAATTTCATTGCTGATTGTTCTGGGTAGGCCTTAAGTAGCTTTTCTTGATAGTCGATTTTATGAATTATTTTGGACATCCATTTTCATGCAGGATGTTGGTGACTTTTTTTTGCTCTTCTGCTTTGTTTTCTGACGAATAATATTTCCCAATTCTGCCTATCAATGATTTAACTATAGCTCGATAAGTTGAAGTTGGATGATAACTTTCATATTTCAAATAATTGTTGGAGCTGGTCGGCTTCCTTTAGATGTTGAAGCTCACCGTTCCGTTTTAGTTACGAGTTATCAGTAGGTCAAGATAGGGCAACTGATGATCTTTCTCAATTTCTGCTGTCAATTGGATGAATCGATTTACACCATTCATGTGCTCAAGAAATGTTTGGACAGAGTCTGCAGGAAGGATGGTCAAAATATCATCGAGGTAACGTTTCCACATCATAGGTTGGCACGGTGCGCTGGATAGAATCCATTCCTCTATGTGCTGCATTGTCAACTCGGCCAAAACTACAGAGATAGGAGATCCCATTGGAATACCGGGTTGTTGTTTGTAGAAATTTTCTCTCCATCTGAACACGTTAGCATCAGTACAGATTTTCAGAAGAGTCGAAACATCTTTCAGTTTGAGGTTTGTTTTTTTTTCTTTAATTAATTCTTAATGTTAGTTTATTTTTGTCTGCACACACTGCGGGGCCAAATCTATCGGAAGTGAAGTAAACAGTGATTTGATGTCGAACGATACCAGCAAATGATCTTGTGGGATATTGATACCTTTCAAAGCGAGTTTTGCCTCCATAGTATTTTGAGTTGCCATTCATCGCTCACAAGCATGTAACAATGACAGCAGGACCAAAGATACAAATAAAATCACAAATACTTGGCCGTCATTTTGATGGTGGGATACACTAGCAACTGTATCGAGATAGAAACCTCCGTCATTGACGTTGTATTTACGTCCGTCCAATACGAGCGATGTATCAGAATCATGGATACATACAGTTCGAGCATGCGTCTATCTACCCAAAACATACTTTTCAAGTCGAAGCATTGTGTTCTAAATTTCCTGCTTCATTTTAGCCTCGGGAGAAGATCGGCAATAATTTGGCGAGGGAATTACGACAACGAACATGACCCACAATTTACAAAGAGGTATCGGCGCAGATTTTTTGCTTTTAATTTCAACTGCATTGTATCATAGCAATAAATATAACGTGCATAAAACCACAGAGTATGTCACAAGCAGACACAGCAATGGTACCTACTTAGCAGTTAATGTTTTCACGGATAAAATTTGAGCATAAGTAGTATAATTAAGGCAGTATGAAGCAGTGAACTCTTTCCACTTTTAATATTTTCCGGACAGTGACAATTATTTTTCATTATGTTGAACGCCTTTCTACGCCACGACTCTGATCAGCAGGAGTCACCTACATTTACGAGTGTGTATATCAATAACTAATAAACTTAACCTTTCGCACTAACACCGCGCTTCTTTTACCCCAAAAACACCAAATCACTTAATTTTCGTAATGCATCATTTCCCAGTAAGTGGATACTGCAGGATTCTAAACTCTACAGGTAATATTCCCAACGACAAGGATCGTAGCACTGCACTTCGCGTGTCGATTTTCCAAGCGCGGTGGCGGGAGCGGACTTGTACACACCAACTCATGACTCGATTGACACTGAAAGCTGTATCTTGAATTTGAGTAATTCCCAGCCCGTTAACTTGAAAACTCCCAGTATCAACGAAAAATTCCCAGCCCAGCTAAGATATGGAATCCAACATTTTCAAATTTCACCCCTAAATGCTGATTGGCACTAATATGTGGTATAAGATACTTTGAATTACTATTTTCTCGAATCTACAATAAACGTTCGTCTCTCGTTTCTTCCTACCTTCAAGCATTCCCTACCGCAATTGAGTACAGTGCGAATATTCAGTCGTTTAACATACAGCTTGGATACACCATGTGCATAAACGATAAAGTATTTTACAGTTATTTGATATGACTGTTATTCCGTTGCTTTAATTTCGGCTTATTCTGTTCCCTAACCTGGTTTTATGAACATGTGCACGAATTCACAAAACATTACATCATACAATAGTTGTATAGCGGTATAGTTGTTTCATGATAAGTGCATAACAAACACTCATTCCTTACGAAGTATCTACAATTTCAAATTATATCTGATTCGCTCACGAGGAATAAATTTTAGAGGCTGCTACGAACAGTTCGTTTGCTCATATACATATATCCCTGAGGTAAGAAAACAGTTAAATTTTCAATTGGCTTTGAAACATATCAATAACCTTGAAGAAAGAAAGCAAAAAATCTAGAAGAGCATCAAACGATCAAACAAAATAGATGATAAACTACACCAGAAATGCGTTCAATCGAATTCCTATTTTCTTAATCGACCGCAAATAAAATCCCAAAATTCTGGGAAAAATCCCAAGCCGTGGCGGCCTCAAAGGCTCGAGGTAACGTGCAGGCGAGGCGCGCGCGACACCCTCGCGTGACACACGCGTGTACACTACACAAAGCCTTGTAACCTCTGGCAACTGCGGGCCGGCCGCTGTCGTGGTGACAAGAAAGGGTTCGCTTGTTGCAGCAAATGCAGTTTTGATTCTACCCGCGCGATTTAGATAAACTAACCGCGAGTTACCACTAACCAAAATATTACTTACCCGAAATTGAAACAAGGGTTGGTTAGAAAAACCAGTCCCGCCCTGCCCTAACCTACCCGAAGTTATGCAGCGTGCTAACTCGTCTGACCCAAAAAAATTCGGGTTTCCCAGATATACGGCCTAAAACGTGCAAATTAGGCCCAACCGTAAATTCTAGGCGAGAGTAAGATACCCGAATGAAAGTGACCGGATCTTTGATCAATCCTGCGGTTCCGATTCGCTAGTTTCAGGTGCTGGGTAACAAAAGCGGGTTCACTCTACCAGCTGTTGTTCCCGGGTACAACTTCCAGAGAGAAATAAATGTGTTTTCATTCCTTCTTTCTTTCTCTTTTTTTTCTCTCTTTTTAATAGTTTTTCTTTCTTTTTCTCTTTCTTTCTGTACGTTATCCAAAGCGCATGACTGTTTGGCTGAAGCCCTGTAACCACCTCCGTATTTCGCCCCCCCCCCAAAAAAAAAACTAGAGTGTTACTTGGCGAATCGCTCTGCTGAGCAGCAGGTTTCACTAACTAAGTTTCCGGCAGCTCTTCACAGTTGCAGTGAATTAATAGTCAGAAATCTTTTATTATTATCCCCCGAACGAAGTGAGAGAGGTGATAATGTTTTCGTTGAAGATTTCAGTATGCAGTATACACATTCTTAAATATATATATATATATATTTGTCTGTCCACCAAATAAGTGGTCGAATGAGTTGGGCCATGTTCATAACTTTTTGCAGGGAGGTTGGTGGGTTGACCTAGATGTGACCCATGCCAAAAAACTGGCCCTAGCTGGTCATAAAAAATTACGGCGTTGAATATGCCCCTACCACGGGTCATGGTCTTACGCCACGAAGCATTTTAGTTGTTCTCATGTTTATATTAAGGTGACACGCAATAAGTCACTTTGTACATCGGCTTTCTGTACGTAAATGCATAGTTTATTGTTTGAAATCGGTGACAGTTGATTGTGTGAAACCGGCTTAAGAGACGAAAAATTTCAGCGTATTGATTGGTGTAAGCTGTAAGTTTATTATAGTAGTTTATTATGGTGGCGTGTATCTTGCTATGTCTCTTCTAAGATAACAAATGACAGTCCGTGAGAAAGCGCAAACTTCGCCAGGTATTCAATGCCGAAAGATAGAACTATGGACTGACAAAAGGACTGACGTATCGCCTGGAAAATTCAATCATCTTTTCCTTGTAACATTCCTAACGATTAATGGGATTAATGTTCAGAGGACGGCTTCTGACCTGACTGTACTATTAGTAGTGAACCTCCAGTTAGTGAAGTAATTGCGAATATCGTGGTATAGAACCGTGAAGCACCTCCTGTTCAGTGGCCGCCACTAATTACACTGCAATAAAAACATAACATTTGTTCACCCCTTTTTCTAGGCCCATCACCTCCCGGACTGCTCCAGACAGAGGAGTTCTTCCATCCGTCCGCCCTTGGGTTCCACTGAAATGAGTACTATAGGGATCACACCAGAACATGGACTTGGGATATATTAATATAAAAAATAAGACCAAGGAGTCTTCATATATTATATGCTTTGCAACGTATCCAAAGACATTTCAATGCATGCCATGAGCGGGTACAAGTCTGGTGATGTATGCGGCCAACTCTTTAATTGTGCAACCTAAAGACAAGTGTTGAACGAGATAAGGAGGAGACATGTAGCGAGAAATGACGACTTTTTGAGTACGTACAGTACACGTGAAGGTAGTTGAAGTAACAATGTGTACTCTTTATCTAACTTATATATAAAAAGCAAATAAATATGTTGAATTATTTTTCTCACCTGATTACACGGTGTCTCCCTCAATACACACACTCCTACCCACACACTTACATATATTCCTGCACACCTACACATCTATAAGCTTACCTGCCTACACACAAAAACACATCAACAGACCTGCACAGTGAGTGCACACGCACATCAACACACCTAAACTAGCAAGATCGTTGCCTCACCAATTTATCCAATCCTGCCAATACTCCAATACAAATGACGGTGAAGTAATTTTTAAGCAATGTTTCATTCCCAATTGACAGCAGCAGCCAGGACACTTTCATTTGTTTGGGATTTTTGCTGTCCCGTTAGCCAATTATGTAACTACTCTGCGTTACACTCGCAGGGGACAGCGGCCTCAAAACCCCCGAAAAAAGTTTTATCCCAAATGTAGCACGTCGTGAAGAGCTCCCGCAGTACGAAAATTGCGTTTCTCGTGCTAGACGAGAGCGGCAAGGCAATTAATTACTTAACGTTTGTGCACGGGCAATTGTTCTGGTTTTACGAGACAACTGACTTACGAAAACCATATTTTTTACAATACTTGTGTGCTAGTGACTGCTAGGAATGTTCGGTAAGTTGAGTTCGGTATTTAGGGTTAGGTCAGGCACCATGCATGCTAGGTTTGACTAGTGTTAGACGAGCTGCGTTTAAAAACTATTACGGGTTAGGAAGCAAGAAATATAGGCACTATTTACAACAGTTTTCAAGTATCGTAAAAAAGAGCCTGGGAATTATGTGTTAGTAAGTTGAGTTTTAGGGTCACTTCTCTCCGTGTGTACATGGCCCGCTGTAGAGAAGCCAAAACCATTGAACTTAATTTTGATTAAGTGATTCACTCCATTCAATTTTAAATCCCTTGCGTGATTTTGAATAAGATTAAACTATCCCATGCAATAATTTTAAATTAATTTTGAATTAATTAATTTCTCCCATAGTAAGTCAAATCATATAATAAATTAAAGTGCATATACTTTACTATCTATCAATTTTCTGCTGTTAGAGTTCATTGAACTAACCCCAATACCTCAAATTCATGTTCGTTACTTCTAGTAGTAAACTGCCGCATTTCTAGATTTAGCTGCTGCCTCTAACTATGAAATTCGTCATTCTAATTTGAAGGTGAGCAGGTGCAGCATTGTAAAGGAAAGCAAAAGTTACTGAAAGCAAACAAAATATGAATTGTTACGAACATGTTTGTGTGACATTCACTGTCCACTCTCAACAATGATGCTCAACAGAGCGTAAACACCTCGACCAATGAGAGCTCAGCACTACGATGACACGAAGTACGGACCAATCCCGGAGTGAGATCTGATCGCCCCATCGACCAATCACAGGTTTGTTTGTGTGCCCAATGCAGCCGAACATCGTACGACGCTGCATTTTCCAGTGCAATCCATGAATTTTTTCTGCACTGACGAGGTCCTTGCGCAGCTCAGAGTGAATAATTTAGTGAGTAAATGCAGGACGGCACATTTTTCTGTGTCACTCTTGCTCATCACTAATGAGAGCGATGAGTAACTTTGTCGCTTGATATAAAAGATATATATTTTTCAAAACCATGTGTTTTAGATAAAGTGACAAAAGTTGTAAGTAAATTAAAGCTAATTGGCATAACAAAAACAACCGAAAGAGGCCCTAGGAAAAAATCAACTAACTTGCATGAATAGCTAAAAGTTATTTATCCAGTGTAAAATAAAACAAATTGTGGTAAATTGAAAAATATTCCTGGAAATTATAAACAAGTAACGTAATGCTATTTCACTGGATATATTTTGTTTTCAAAGCTATTTTACGGGAAGAAGTATGGATATATTTAACAGTAAAGGGAGGCAAAGTTGTATAAAAAACATATAGAGTTTACAAATAATTATGTACGAGAAAAAACACGACAACTTCATGAGCAGACGCTCATCAGGACGTTTGCACGTCGTCCTGACGCTAATTAACAGTCGATTGCCTGCACGACGAAAGACCAACATCAAGTTGAACGTGCAATTGTATCGTGGTCTGGTGCTTAAGGTTTGGTAAGTTAGGTTAGCAAGGTTAGATTTGGTTAGATTTGGTTAGTTAGGCTTGATTAGTTAGGCTTGGTTAGTTAGGTTTGGTTAGTTAGGTTTGGTTTGTTAGGTTAGGTTGGGTTCAAATAGAGTCCAAAGTGCTGATTTCACCGAAGGTTGCAAGATCGAATCCACCCAGGTAGGCAAACTCTTGGGTCGCTTGAAGTGCTGAGTCTGTACTTGATGTCCGCAGAAATGAGAAAGGTTGGGGAAGGTGGAAGCAAGTCGTTGCATAAGAGCCTTTCGTTGATGGCGCCATAGCTCTTGTGTTATTGACTGCAGCCGTATAGACATCTCTGGTGCCATTTGGCTTATATATGCAGCAGGAACCAGTGCATGTGGGTTTCCAAGCAAGGGGCGGGGTCAAGTTTACTTTACCTTTTCATTAAGAAGAAACTTTCCCAATAAGGCAAACATAGCGTGAGAATCTTGAGGACGCGAATGATTTAAATCGAACTTTCAACTAACCAAGAAAGTTTCTTGTGTTTTTTTCAGAATTCGCTTGCAGAAAACTATAGTATTTTTGGACGGACTGCTAAAATTTTCCAAACACCTGTCAAATAAAACGGAAAGTCTTCAGATTCTGTTCTCATCGAGTTCAGCCCACAAGAAATGTCTCTAAATTTACACCAAATATCAACTAATTATCTCAACGAAATTTAGACGATATCGGTGTCAGATTGAGACAAAATAATGAATACTGTCTCACAAACAAAGAGAAATAAACAAACTTCGACAAAAATTAGATGCTTTCTAACTAAAGCTTACTAATTAATGAAAGAAACAGTATTTGAAAACAGGCCGAAAAACAACTAAAACTGAATAAAGAGCCACTGTCATTTGCAATCCAGACGAAAGAAACGAAAACGAAAGGAAAATTTAATGAATGCTATAATTTTCTTAAAGCATTTTCAGCGCTCCGAAGCTCAACTGAAGTAATCTGAATATTAAATTATGTAATCTGAATGTTGTCATGCTATTTCAGTATTGACACAGTAATTGAAAAGTTGAAAAAATGAACTAGAATTATCGAAATTTGGCTAATATCAGTCACAATTCTACCTGAACTGACGAAAACTAAACCTCAACTCCTCTGCAACATACCAATTTCGTGAAAGGATCTTTTTGATTCCTGCGAATGATTCGCAGGAATCATTAGGAGCAATATAAGACACAATTGATGCAATTTTAGCGATGATCGTTTCGGCATTTTGTGTGATTGAATTCTGAAAACAGGCGAAATGACTGTGTCGATAATTTTTTTTCCTTTTCACTTATCGTCTATTTATTTTTAGCTTTGTTTTCCCTTTCTTCCTTGGTATCACTCGGTAGACTCGTTTATTGACTTCCCTGCCTCGCCCCACAAGTTCCTGCGGTCGAGCCCAGTAATTTGACGCTTGCCTGCTCCGCATGAGGCTCGACGTACCAATTTTTCAAGTGTGCAACGATACTCCTGACCGCATGGCTTCCCTGCAGCGGATTTTGCACAGCTTCGCGGGCAAGCGGTTTTTCTGAGTTTGCTCAACTCTGAAGTTGAGACTTAAATATGTTGAAAAACATTCAAAACTCGCGGGCGCGGCGGCCACTAACTACAAAGCCGCTGCCGCCCTAACGACAGCGTGACTCACCCCCTCGCCCTCCGTCGAGGCTGCCCACAGAAATCGATGACCCTCGACGTTCGTGGGTAACTCTTCGCTCGTATCCCGCTCGAACTGGATAGAACAGGCGCACGTGAGTGAGCGAGTGAGTACCTAGAAGCGAACGAGCGAGCCGGCCGCTCCATCGGAACAGGATGCGAGAGATAATTTAGGTTATGTTTTTATCCTCTCAGAAGCACCGCAGGACTCGCTCGTTACGCCTCGGCGACCGTGGAGCGGACCGTGAGCGGAGGGAAGGGCGGCTGCAGTCAGTCGGGACGCTCGACGGCGTCGCGGCCGCTTGGGTGGTTGGGGAGGAAGGACTAGGCATATCGGGAGGGGAGGCTGCGAGCAGGATACTCGATGACGGTTACGAGAGCTGGCTGTTAGCGGGGAGGAATCGGCGCTTCGTAAGGGCTGGTTGAATTTCAACTGTCTTTTTCACGTTTCTTATTACGTTTTTTCGAAATCACGATTGTGGCTGAGCACTTCCACTGGTTTTATTCTAAACACTAAAACGCTTAATTTTATAAGGATTGTATCAGTCAGTCTCGGGTAAGGCGGCAAAAATAAAAAAAAATGGTCTAGAAATGATAGATCAGTGGGGAGCTGGGCTCTGCCGGGTAGAAAGTCGGACGCCAGAAAGAACGGTTGCATGCAATGCTCTTGGGACGTTTACGATGGCTGAGACTATTGAGTGAAGGAACTGGTGCACTGGGTGGGGAGGTTGCATGCAGGTTCAGGATGTCTCTTACAACATAGAAACTATACAGAGGAAACAAGAATTGCAGCATGTCGGAGGTAAGGTATCGCGTTTCGAGGCATGGCCGTGGGGGACAGTACACGGTGGCCCAGATTGGGGTTTTGAAGAATGCGTGGTAATGTTGAGGGAGCTGGGTGGGGGCGGGAAGGATTCGTTGTCGCGTGAGATTGCGGAGGTTCCAGGAAGCGCGACGACATTTACGGCGGCTGAGGTGATGCGGGGAGGGAAACCGTGACCATGAGTCACTCGAAGGTCGGAAAATGAGTCATCTGGCTAAGGATACTCAACGTACGCTCTCGGCCCGAAATCGTTCCTGAATTAAAGCCTTGCATCCTATAGTGCGTGAGGTTTATGAAGGAGTCCATCTCGGGGTAAAAATTACTGACGTTCCTCATGTCCTATCATCATCTCAACTTGACTGAGTGAGTTCCTCAGGAAACAAGAGACAGGAACAAAACGCAATTTGAAAGAAGGGAAGTTGTATTGACAAATAGCTTGCTTCTCAAACACATAATTACTATATTCAACCAATATGTTTGCTTATTTTATTACTGAGGAGTTCATTGTATGAAATGAATACAAACGTGAAGAAGAGACACTGTTTTATTGTACATTTTCAGCTACGTGTAATAAAGCGATTGACCGCTAAAATTGATTTAAAGAACAGAACAACTCACAGTTTTTCAACTGGTTGCATAAATTCAAGCAACATTTAGTACGTTTACGTACCTAACGGCTTTTTTTCAGGGTACCATCTTTCACTCATGAGAGATTTGCAATATTTCAAAAGTAAATAAAATCGTTGCGTGTAATAAAGCGAGCTACGCAGTTCATATAAAACGACATCGTTGCAGTATACTGTAGGTGAGGTGGCCGAACAGACATAAGAACGGCCATGTACGGGGGAGGACCTCAACATGGTCAGCCGAAGCAGGCAGGCAGCAGAAACCGTATTTAACTGGTACGTATTAAAACAAAATAGCAGCAAACCTATGAATTGGAGCATCTCCAGGACGTGCTTATCACTATCAATAAAACAACATGCCTCGGCCTCCACAGATAGCTAACTAAGCCTGAATAAAGCTGCATGCAACACCAGGATGCTCGAGACGCTGCTGAGAAAGATCTATTAAAAAGTCTTTAACCAAAACGCCTGCAGACCCACACGACCGAACACGAATCCCTGCAACGAATTCCAGTTCAATTTGGGCCAGGGTAGGAAACACCAAACCAGCTAATGAGTTTGGCACCGAATGATCTCCAAGGTAAAAGGCTAGACAAGAGGAGTTACACGCGTGTTTCTCCCAAAGACTCTAACGGTAGAGATAGAAAACAAACACATTAGTTGTAAGTAAAGCCCTTCGATACCTTATATAACGAACTCAACAAGGCTGGGGAGCTGGCTGGGAGAAGCTCGGGATGGATATTAACATTCCGTTAGGCGCAATTACCCGGCGGTTAGAAAGCGTAACCGCTGCAGCGTGACAGCTGCAGTGTTGCCATCCACCCGTGCCTGCTGCTGCAGCAACTGCAGTCTGAACGAAGACAACAAAAACACCGTTACAGTTATTCTATGGGACACAGTTACTCACGTCACAGTCGTACTTCTCCATACAGTGCGCCTGCTTCTCATTATTTATGCTCGATTGTTTCTTCGTGAAAAGCTAGAATAACGTGAACTAGAATATTTCGAACCTGTCTGCATGATATCTAGGAGGTTGCGTTCCGTGACCTACGTTTTACCCCCTTAAATGGCAAATCTGGCACTTTTTTTCAAAATAACATTGCACTACAACGCAGTCGAAGCACGGCAGTATTGGTATATTGCGCCAACCCATACAAAGGGTATTAATTTTACTTTAGTAGCGTCCAATTTTTCCGACTTTTTTTTTTTAATTTACTTAAATTTTTATGATAGAGATTTCATAACTGAAGTCCGTTTGCGGCGATCGGCTTTAGTTTTCTTCGAGATATTTGACTTTGACGTTCTATTTTCCCTTTCTTATAGTGAAGGAAAAAGATATTGAGGTACATTCAGGTACTTTTCGCAAAAGGGGCAACAGTAATATTGATAATGAAAGTAGGTTTTTTGGTAGTAACTAACCTAACCCAACCTAACCTACTTTCATTATCAACCTTATACTCTTGCCCCTTTTGCAAAAAGTTTTTGACGGTACCTTAATTTTTTTTCCTTCAGTATAAGATATGCAAAATAGAATTTCAAAATCAAATATCTTGAAGAAAACTAAAGCCGATCGCCGCAAACGAGTTTCAGATTTAATATCTACGTCAAAGATGAAGTACATTATAAAAAACTTTATCCTAATAAATTAAATTTTCACTAAAAAAAAAACAAGATACTGTATGGATAATTCGCCACCACATCCGAGCTAAGAGCATAAAAATAAATTGGTATATAACGACAACACGGTGCATTCACTATTGTATTTAAGTAAATATTTAAGTAAATATAGAAGAAAAATTGCTGAAATCCTTACAGAAAATATTTACACAGGTTAATTATAAAAAAGCAGGAAATGCTTCTGACACAGAAAAAAATGCCTCTGCTGAAATTCTTCATAACCATTTATTAAATTGAACTAAATATATGTAACTGTACATATAACTAAATAGAATGAAACACTGGTGTCGAGGCCAGGACTTGCAGTGGTACCACCGTCGAGGACACCCTCTATACCACTAGATAGTAAAGACGTTGCTAGAACCACGCTCGCCCACGTTGACTGTATTGCGCTGCTTGTTGCTTATTAAAAAAAAAACAGGAAAAGCAAGTTATTGTCGGAAAAAAGGGCCATTGAGGGAGCCAGATTTCAGCGTATATTCAAATCCAAGCAGACAGCAGCTCCAGAAAGATATTCCTAACGAAATTAAATACCGGCGGGTTGTTCAGGGTCCTACTTTGTCTCATTTTATCACCGATAGTTCTACCATTCATAAAAAATCCTGCCCAGTCGACAATAACTATTTTTTATAAACGGGCTTGTGTGACCAGAAGTCAGACGCAAAACTCTCTAGGTCGAGTAAAATCCGCTTCGAAGAACTTGTAATCTACATTCATGTAATAGGGACACCATCTAACAGCTTTTTACCAATGCGGTTAAAGTTAGATTTCGAAAACTTTGAGCTTTTCCTTCTGGTTGATGCGTTTGCATTTTGTTGTAGTATCGTTCACACATTTTTAACATCTTGTCCAGTTCTCACAGTTATCGTTCTCCCAGAACGGTCACTGTAAAGAGTCAAGCAAGATCTTACTTCCTGGTACTTGCGGAATTTTGCCGAACGGCAACCTTGTATGGCGAAGGCCGATCGAGAAAGCGTTCAGCGTTGATCTTTCACAATAATTATTGCTTGACACTTCCAGTCCCAACATTGAGCAACGCCACACGCCCTCATCGTGGTGTAGTCAACTGCATGAATAAAGACGGGTGCCATCGTGAATTCAATACATCAGTGACACCACGTCACGTAATAAATTTATGCACGATTTCATGAATGTATACCTGGTCTAATAGATACCTACCTACTTGACTAACATAACTTATTAAAATTTTGATTGCGAACTAATAGCTCCTCTAAAAACTTTGTATCATAATACTGTCAAAGAATCAGCATGACATTTTGAAGGTGAAAAAGTCAATAGATGTTCCAACAGAAGTTTTAAAGTTACGTCAATAGCACTTTGATGTGACTTAGCGTGCAGTGATGAAGCGTAGTGAGATTGTCCCAGCTAAACTGCAGGCTCAGGTCCAGCGCCAAATTTTTATTGCTGCTGAGTATCTGGGCCTTATCTCTATGCAGATAAGTCCTAAAATGCCGGCAGGTCGCGGATGCAGTCACAGGAGGGACGCCGGCTGGTCAAGAGAAAGTCTGAGGGCAAGTTCGACTGTAGGCCAAAATCAAGCCTTTGAGTTTTGACTTGTGCGAAGGTTAAGGTAAAAATTTTGGCTCTGCCACTTTCCCCCGAGTTGTAGGGTGTTAGAAGCAGCGCGATCACGTTAATCACGCTAAGAACTGCATTATATAGCGTAAGATTAATTTTCTGGCAGCCTAAAGGGTAGATGATTGAAAGTCCGTGTCTGAAAGTCAATTGAAAGTCCGTGTCTGAAAGTTAATTGAAAGTCCGTGTCTGAAAGTCAATTGAAAGTCCGTGTCTGAAACTCAATTGAAAGTCCGTGTCTGAAACTCAATTGAAAGTCCGTGTCTGAAACTCAATTGAAAGTCCGTGTCTGAAAGTCAATTGAAAGTCCGTGTCTGAAAGTCAATTGAAAGTCCGTATCTGAAACTCAATTGAAAGTCCGTGTCTGAAACTCAATTGAAAGTCCGTGTCTGAAAGTCAATTGAAAGTCCGTGTCTGAAACTCAATTGAAAGTCCGTGTCTGAAAGTCAATTGAAAGTCCGTGTCTGAAACTCAATTGAAAGTCCGTGTCTGAAACTCAATTCCGCGGATTGAAGTCAGCCTTTCTGCGTGTAGCCTCGATCCAGTTAAGGCTTGAAGGCTGAACTGAATTTCAGGCATTGGCTCTCAATACGTTACCTTTGAGCCTTCCAGGAGCCGATGCACAAACGTCTCGTAAAGTTACGGTAACGTAAACTGCACAGTTCCTCAAAGAAGTACCGATGTCGCTGCTCAGATTTTCTCACTTTCTTACACCGATCCACACAATGTTATGATCAAAGTGGTTTGTTGTACCTCCAACCGATGCAAACCTAAATAACTGACAGACTCAAATGTCAACTCGAGAATTAAAAATGTAAAACTGCAGCAGTTACATGGTTGCATTCGTGCCTGCAGCTGTACAGTTACGGTGCTCGTAACTTTAACAAGGCGTTTGAGCTCCCGGCCCACTCAACGTTAATTTTGCTGTTTTCTTTCTCCAACACTTGAGACTCAATTCAAAGTGACGGAGACTAATCTCCTGTGAAATTTTTGGCAAAGTAAAGCCTCGAAAACTTAATTTCGGTGCTCGCGTCGTTGAACCTTCCGTCTCGGTGCCATAGTTTTTAGCGACCCGTGGCCGGGTGCGGCTCTACTTACTCCTCTGGGGCCAGTTGGCCTATATCTGCAGCTCGAACCAGTGCATGTGGGTTTCCCAGGCAAGGGTGCAGTCAAAGTTGACTTAATATTTACCTCTGCTTACGAAACTATCTAAACGCTCCGCAATCCAGCGGTTCTATACCGGATCACCGCCAAAATTCAATCTTCTGACCTTCCGAGCAGTTTCTGTAATTTCCACTAGGCTCCATCCATAGCTTTTTGAAGTATGTTGCTGAAGGACCGCAAGCTTCGGCTTAATCTTAACCTGTTCGATGCAGCTCATTTTCACAATACCACGCATCACTATATGCGCTATGCATGAAATTGGCGAATAGAAGGCAGGTAGACAAAGGCCAGTCACGGATACAGTAACACGTGTCAACGTGCGGCTAGATACACCGATGTAGGGCAGCGCCCTCCCTACACCGGATGTCTAGCGGGTTTCCCGCAGCAAATCGCCATCTGCGGCAACACTCGGGCATTTCCGACCCCGCCTGCTGCACTTCGGAAAGCCATTGTTAGGTGTTTCAGCTCGTCATTGAAAACGTTCTACTAAGAAAAAATTGGAGCAGTGGGATTGTGACGATAGGCTGCACGCTGCAGCATTCATAGACGCTTAGGTGCCAGTGGCTGAGTTGAATTTGCGGTATTCGTATCTTATTTAGAACATGTTCAATTTGGCACTGAAGTTGAGCCTTCGAAATTTGACTTGTCCGAAACTCCAGGCAGGTGCGCTGACTTCGGCCCTCTCAATTGAGTTTCAGGCGCTGGCTGACCCCTACTCGATTGAAACTTCCAAAAACTCAATCTTGCTTCCTAAAATAGAGTTATGACCTGGTTGAACGTTATCGCGTTGCTTCTACCACTTGCAATGCGTTTCTACCGTGACAAATCCAAAGCTTCTATCTAAAATTTCGGATAAGTTCGCCCTCGAGGGCTTAACTTCAGCGCCCAACCGAACGTGCCTGTAGTAGAGCTCGCTCGTTTGGCTCGTCAAAGTTGATCCAAACCAGTCGTCGGATATATCAAACAGCTGCACCCAAGCGGAAGTTTATAGGCATTTATAGGAATGTAGCCGATTTTGTCCGCTGACTATTTACTCCTAGGCAGCCGATAAATGCCTATAAATTTCCGATTAGGAGGGGCCTTGGCTTCACCCGTGGAACGAATTCCATTTGTTAACCCTGAGTATTTCCTATTGGATCCATAGCATCGAGTTTCCAGGGGTCTCAAGCGTACTTGGGCTGTTTCTAACACCTGCAACACGATTCAATGGAACGAAACCAATGCTCTTGTCTAAGGTTTTGGATGAGTGGACTTGGCTTCGATGGACTTTGTCGAGCTTGTCGGACGAGCGCTTAGACTTTGACACGTGGACGTCCTTAGCTTCATTTTAGGGGAACTGAAGCCCTTAAATATTCTCCATTCCCCCTCTAATTTGGGGTGTTTTTATTAATATATTTGAAATTTGAAAATAGTGAAGACATACACATAACACAAACCAGTTCGACGGTCAAGCAATAATATGTGTATAAGTTCTACACTAATAAAATGCTCGTGGTTTCCCAGTGTACAGCAGGTTAGCTACGAACACACTCCTGAGGCTAAACCTCCTCCTTCCATCTTTCAATCCTAGAGGAGGTAATGCTTTGATGTCAGCATTTACACGTCGTCTGATTACGTCTGGAGTTGGCACGCAATCAGGTGAGCAAAGCTGAAAACAACAATGAAACAATTACAGCGACGACCAGCAACACGACTTGCCGCCCACGAAAGAGTTCATAGATCGTCTTACCTATTTATTTATAAGCCAGTTTGGCTTAGAGCGAAGAAGAACAAATGGTGGGAAGCGTGTGTCAGGGCGGCTGGAGGGGCCATTAGCGTGATTACATTACAGGCATTCTGAGGCTGCATGGCCTGGAAGTGAAAGTTCTGAAATTAATGTTCCTCCTCCACGTCAGGCGTGGGGCCCGCAATGCAGCCTGTGGAAGAGGAGGGGGTCTATGCTGGCCTACCTTGGTGATGTCACTGCTTCATATTTGTTGCTAATAGCTGGAATTTGTATTCTAATAACCTGACGATGCAATTACTGCATTAATTATGGGTAAATGAAGACAGACATTAACTAGAACGCTTCGTGGCCAGTCGTCCAGTACGCTAAGGGTGGTGGTAAATTCAACGCAATCATTTTTGATGACCAGCTAATCCTAGTTTTTGGCATGGGTTACATCAATGTCAACCCACCGGACGCAGCAAAATATTATAAACGCATATTCTTAAGTCTTCAAGGAAAACATTATCCCCTCTCTTACTTCGCTTATTGAGATAAAGATAAGTCAAGTTGGTTTTATTTGGGGACTTCTGTAAAGTCGATAAAGGACTTGGGGTAGTCCATGGGCCAATTCCTACCCCGTCCCCGAGAAACTGACTCACGCGCAGTACAAATTCATGCTATTAATCCCGCTCCTCGAGCAGGCCTTGCGTATCACTGTACTCCTCAAACCACAGTCCCCCTCCCCCCCCCCCCCCNCCCCCCCCCCCCCCCCCCCCCCCCAACCTCACCAAAATTGCACGCGCTACGGCAGCAAATTATAAGGACCCGTGAAGTGATCAGGGGGCAAACGACACCGCTGGGGGATGAGGGGGAAGGGGGGCTGACCTTGCCCCCTTGTAGCTGACCCCGGCCGATCGAACGCTTCAGACGCACCTGCACCGCCGCGGTCTGTTTATGTTCATCTCTGCCGCAGCTGAACCGCCGACCCGGCGGCAGCCACCACCGTAAAGACAAAGTTAACTTTGACTGAACCCTCCTCTGGGAAACCCACACGCACTCGTTCATGCGCCAGATACAGGCCAACAGGCAGCGGAGGAGTAAGTACAGCTGCAACTGACGACAGGTCGCTGATGACTAGGCACATTTTAGCGGAAGGTTCAACCCTAAGGTAAGTACCCCCACGAGAGCTATGCACACCAAGCAAGTTTGCTGATTCAGTGCGTCGAGCGCAATGACAAAGAGCGCTAACCTGGCTTGGAAATTGTTCTTGGGACCCTCAGCACTGTCACGGCGTGATGAAAAGTTTAGTCATAATTGATATGAGATATGAATTCTATACATGCATAATTGATTGGAGAGTGAATATATATGTATCAAATGAAATGATATGCATGACGCAATAATTTTTGGGAGGCGAGCCACCCCCACAAGATCATAAATGATATTCAAAATAAAGAAATCAATAAACAATGCATTTACAAATCTTTAGATTGACGAATGAATAAAATCTCAATATATCAATGGTGAATCAAATACTTAACCTAAGTCGGTACGAGAATTCCGCACGTGTAAAAAGTTAATGAACCACACGATATGCAATCAATAATTTATTGAAACAAACATCACAGTGTATAATAAGAAGCAAGGAGAAAGTCGATGGAACACGTACCCCTCTTTCAGGCTTACAAAACTCAATTCTTCAACTTATTTCAAAGTGGCAAATCCAAAGCTTCCGACTGGAGTTTCAGATGAGCGATGCCTCGAATGCTTAACTTTTGTACCCAATCGAACGCGTCCTGAATGTTTAGCAAGAGTTCATCAAATGGTATCAATTCTTTCAAGATGCGAGCCCGACTAAAAATAGAAAATACAAGAATTTCTACATCAGAAAACGGTGATAAAACCCAAGATTGGTACAAGTCTGTTTTCGTGCTGTGCAGAGCAGCAAGCGATGTGCATGCAACATTTTGTTTTACAATGAAAACGTAGCATCGAGTACAGTAATCTGCTGTCCCCACCGACGCTACCGTAGCATCGAGTACAGCAATCAGCTGTTCCCACCGACGCAACCAGATCGCGAGACACACCGTGTATTGCTGTCGGTCACAGGCAACACGTCTCCACAAAAATCGCACTTTAGTATTATTTGCACTTGTGTAACGTCGGACAAATTGATTATCAATACTTGCCCGAGAAAGATCAAATGGACGGGAGAAAAAAAACACAGGGAAGAGGAAATCTACTCCAGGGCTGTTTGAAACCAGACAAACTGCTCATCAATATATTGCTGCTACATTAGCAAGCGATAGTGGCAAACCCAGGAAACGGATATCTACGCCAGTCTCATCCTAAACTAGAACGCCTCGGTGGCGTAAGACCATCACCCGCGTTAGGTGGCATATTTAACGAAGTCATTTTCGATGAACGAGGCTAGGGCACAGCCCCATTCTTTCTATGGATTAGCTTTTCTATAATAACATAGTAAAAAAATAGAACGCCCCGTTCTCCAGACGATCTGCGGCGCTGGAGCCAAATTCGCCCCTGTGGAGCAAAATTCAAAGCCGTCATTTTTTTTATGGTCAGCTAGGTCTGGTTTCTTGGCATGGGTTACATCTAGGGCAACTCACCAAACTCCCTTCAAAAAATTATGAAGATTGCTCAACTCCTTAATTGGACCACTTACTGGGTGGAGAGACAAATATAAAATATGTATACAAATACACGTATATACTAATATATATATACTTAAATCTTCAACGAAAACATTATCATCTCTCTCACTTTGTTCGCGGGTGATAACCAGACAGACAGACAGACAGACAGACTACTCTTCAACAGTTCATCAATAACTGGTTAGATCAATCTCAGTTACCAGATAACAGTTACGCCACAGTTCTTCTAAACTGGACAAGCTGCTAATCAATACCTGCACTGGAAAGTAGTAATAAAAACTCAGGAATCGAACGACAGCGGCGCACTGTTCTAGTCGGATAAGAATTGGGGTGTCGCCACGAAGGCAGCGCTGTCCTTGCTCCAATCTCGGTGCATAAATAATATGGAAACTCTCAGCACGCTTTGTACTTACGGACTTGCTGACTGCCAGGGGCCCTGTAATTATGATGTCGATCCACTCGTATGCTTGGAGAGGGAGCTGAAGCATGCAGTGCAGTATGCAGGGAAGTACTTGCACGGTAGCCTTCTTCTTACGGTACTCGACTGAAGAGACAGGTGCGGTCAGCCTATATAAGGACTAACCAAACTGTCCCTGTCTCGCAGGAATAGCATCATTTATAACGGTTTCTAAAAAGGACACTGGTCCTTATAGGGTTAAGGTCCCCGGTTCGAGACCTAACTTGATACATGCTGTAGACTAAGTGTACCTAGCCACAGTTCTTGCAGTAGGAAAGAAATGGAACGGAAGGATTTTAACTCCGAAAACTTTTTCAATACTCTGAAGTAATGCTTACTTTATGGAAGTTATCAATTCTGCTGAGAATACAGTGCTGTTTTACACTGTGGGTGCCGAGTACGGAAAAAAAAACTAGAACGACTGGAAGCTCCCCAAAGATCGTTCACGGCCCAACTTTAAGGCATGCAACAGTACGGATACCACAAGTGGCTTAGCTGTCGTCAATGCTATTCACTACAAAGAAGATTCGAGCGGTTTACAATCATATGTATTTGGGAAATTCCGGAAGGTATCACTGGGAATGAGCGGATTGTCGCCAGACACTCGGAAAGAACTGGAAGGACCTGTGACATACGCATCCCAAGCAGAGATGGTGGCAAAGCAGTGGCGACAAAATATTGCAATCGACACCAAGTTGGGCTATCGTAACAAAAAAAAAATGGTTGCCGTAACCCGAAACGCGATTGTGTGAGGGCCATCTGTTGCCGAGCGGTGAAAGCTTAACAATTACGGAATGTCGAGTTTATTAATTCCTCCATACAGCTCAACATAGGGATACTTATATACACACTCCGGGCTGCGGGGCTTACGCGTTGGAATATTTTCATGGTCCCTTGATTCAGTACGGATGTTCCTGAGAGATTGCCTGTGTGACCGCAACCGGTGTCGTAATCGTCGTCACCGCTTTTCGGGATGTGATCGCGACACAGTATGGGCGCGATGTGGCGGTGTAGCACCGGTAGCCCAGAAATTGAGTGATTACAACCCGTCCCAGACGAACCCGGGACTTTGGGCCTCACCAGCCGCTAAAATGGCAATACTGCAGTTGGGATACAAGAAACTCTTTCAGGGCCGTGTCGCAGAGGGCCGCAGAGACGAGGCAGGGTCGCGTTGCAGAGGGCCGTAGAGTCGAATCAGGGCCGCGTTGCAGAGGGCCGCAGAGTCGAGTCAGGGCCGCAGAGACGAGTCGCAGAGAGCTGGGATTAGGAGGGTTAATTATAAAGAGCGCTCAATTGGGCGATGAAATAACGCTTTTGAGACTTTACCTGTCTGGAACGTCAGGCAAGTACGCTGGTGTTGATCCGCTGAATCGAACACCGGATGTTCGCCCTTAATTGTCTACCCGCGACACATCCAGGAACGCAATCTCACTCCATAAAACAGCGTCCAGCAGTCCCAAGTGTTCCAGGATTGCTCTCAATACTTATCGTAGGATTCAGAGCGGTGGGGAAACATTCCAACCAGGAATTTCGGACCAGTTATGTAGAGTTCACGGGCTCGGCTCAGCACGACGTTGAAAGTCCAATCGGTGACCCCTGCACTCGATCTCAAATTAAGAGCAGCCTCTGTAATGGTATTGACCCGTGGAGGTATCGTCGTTTCGGTTTGTATCTGCAGCATGAATCAGTGCGTGTGGGTCTCCCAGTAGGGATACAGTTGAATGTGCTTGACCTTTACCAGATGGAAATCATCACAACCAGCTCCAAGTTCCCGTAAAATATCTAAAAAATGTTGATAGCGTTTACACTTAACACTAGCATATGCGGGCGGTGCTACCTCGTATATATTCAAAAGCATTTTCTCCCGTAGCCTTGTAATAGGACAAAGAACCCTGGAGTAAAATAACAGTCTGGGTCCGGATTCACTAACGTTACAACATTGCAAAACTTGCTATCCAAATGTTTGTTTTGTTTTGCCCTCGTAGACACAGCTTTGACTTCACCAAAAAAAGCTGTAAAAATGTTAGCCACCAGCCAGTTAAATTTGCTCAGCATGAGCCGCTAGTTAAATTTCGAGCATATCTTCGAACTTGGAGGGAAATGAAACTCAAAATTCTTCGCAAGTGTGTGCTATTTAAACCGATACAGCAACGTGTACGAACGCGGAGATCACGAAACTCGTTCTTTTGACTGGCGTCAGCTCACGGTTATACATGGACTGACTCCTAAAATAGAGGGGTAATGCCACAAAGGCGCACCACTCAATTGAGCGAAACCGCCGCCAATCAACGCGTGCAATAAGAGTCCTGCCGACGTACCGGCACACGCACTGCAGCCTGCCTTTGCCTGCCTCAAATGGTTTTCCTCTTTGCAATTCTTATGAGAACGGAGGGCTGCACGCAACAATTTGGGTTAGATACGGCGTGACTCTGCGGGGCCGTTGCCACGGATACGGGCCCCTCTGCTGGCAGGATATGCGGGCTGCTGCTTGTGGGATTTTTCCCAGTCGCATGGGATTTTTACGCCGACACCCAATATATCGACTGCTAAATTTATTTTATATTAAGGCAGGTTGTGCTACCCTGCTGCCAAGGCTCTTTCCCTTTTAAAATACAACTAGATGGCCCGTGACCCGTTGGGTCATCACGATCGTCTTCGCTTTGGCTAAAAAGGTGTTATTTCACTGGCGCAGATAGATAAGAAAGAGTAGCATTTCAGCAGTTACTCAGCTTCGTTAGAGAGGATAAATTGAATTTGGTTACCGTCCCATAATCGTCGGATTTTCTGGTCGACCTGCAATGCTTCGAGTATCGCGTTGAACTTAAATTGGATTCAGTAATTTTGCAGTGATTGTGGGTTGCACACGAGGACCCTTGACACACAAAGGATTCCAGCTGTTAGCACTAGTCTTTCTGCCATTCTTTTTCCTCCTATATAGTTTCATTACTACACTGACAACCCCCCTTAGTTCCTTCGTTGGTACGAAACTTAAACTATCAGTATAAGATAGGAAAAAATTAGGGTACAAGGATCCTGTTTGTATTTTTAAGCTGCTACTGCTCGCAGGTAGAAGATTTGTTGCCTGACTTGGAACATATTTTCACACTTGGAATGCATGACGCGGGTCTCAGATATCACTGAAAAACATCGCTTCTCTGCTGTGCAATTTCCACAGATTCCAGTCTGCTGTGGAATTTCCACAGATTCCAGTCTGCTGTGGAATTTCCTCAGATTCCAGTCTACTGAACACTTTCCGCAGATTCCAGTCTGCTGTGGAATTTCCACAGATTCCAGTCTGCTGTGGAATTTCCACAGATCCCAGTCTGCTGTGGAATTTCCTCAGATTCCAGTCTACTGAGCACTTTCCGCAGATTCCAGTCTGCTGTGGAATTTCCACAGATTCCAGTCTGCTGTGGAATTTCCACAGATTCCAGTCTGCTGTGGAATTTCCTCAGATTCCAGTCTACTGAGCACTTTCCTCAGATTCCAGTCTGCTGTGGAATTTCCACAGATTCCAGTCTGCTGTGGAATTTCCACAGATTCCAGTCTACTGTGGAATTTCCTCAGATTCCAGAACGCAAAGTTTAATTTATAGACAACCAGGGAAGAGCTACAATCAATACCGTATGGCTTACCTGCAGCCATGTCTGCTATAAGAATTCGCTTCAAACCAGCAGACCAAAGCAGTAATCGATTTGGCCCTGTAGTTCAATCTTCAAGGCTTAACTTGTCTCGTTCTTCTTGACAACTGCATCCTGTTTCAAGTTTGAGACGTTAACCCTTACTCGGTTATTCTTGAGACTTTCGAAAATATACTCTTGATCCGTAACATGGAGTTTTCACGGGGCCGTACGAACTGGGCTGGCTCCAGCGCTTACAACGCGATTTCAAGGAATAAAACCAACACTCCTGTACGTGGTCATCGACGAGTGGAGGGTGTAGTTTCGGCCTTTACTTTACTGTGGTTTCGGCACCCAGATGAACGTGCCTAGTTTTTTTTATGAAATTTCCACCTCTGGATAGCAGCAGAGAAATATTTTAAACGACGAACACTGCGCAATACGTTAATGAAATGTCCTTCTATGGAGCGGTGACAAATTTAAATAAGTAATTCTTTGGAACTTTGGGTAGTTTGCACATCGCCTGGGAATTTCGCAAAAGCCGAGTGGCGGCCGTGGGAGAAATAATGACAAAAACTTTCAGTTACCCTTGAGCTGCTGTGTGGGAGTGTGGACGTTGCTCTCGTCTAAAGGTTCTGTTGCCAGTGAGCAGGTCCGAACTGCAGGATGAGTAACGTATAATTTCGCCGAACGTGCGGCAGTTTGGAAGAAATTAGCGGAAACGAAATAGCAAACCGTGGCAAGGCTAAGGAGCCGCACTGCGTCTAATGTCAACTTTTGCAATATTCAATGAATGGTCATCAATAAAGGTCATTATCGTGTCTACCTATAGACGGCGGGTGTTACTCACTGGGTAAATGCTACTCCTTTAACAGAGGGTCATTACTGCACCATGGACCTAATAGAAATGGTTCGATAGCTGTGATCAACTAAGAATTTGCTACTGGAATGCCTTCAATTGTGTTTTCATCTGTTCCACTTTGTGATGCTAAAGTTTTAAGTAGTTGTTCGGCAACACTATGGCAGATTTTAACTTTTTATGACGTATTGGTTTTTATAGAAATACAGTAACTGATCGTACAAACTCCTAGCTTAGCTACTAGAAACAAATTTACCCCATATCTTGACGGAGCTTCCCTATGATGACATAGATACACTATGGGAATTATCGACCCACTTGCCGAACTAACTCCATTTCCGAAGAAACAGTTATATTTGATAGGTGAAAATAACCATCCGATCAAATAATAACTATTTGTTCGAAAAAAGAGTTAGTTCGGCAATTGGGTAATCCTATATAAAAGTCGCTTTAGGCATCAGGAGTGGTGAAAAAGTTGTATTATGATAAATAATATAACTGTTTTTTGGCAATCAGGTTTCAGATTTCTTGCACTTCATCAATGCTCTTCGTAGGTACAGATCGATCACTAGGCACATTGAGTGCAGCTTTACACAATGCTTTTGTTTTGAGGATGTTAGTGGGTCGTATCAAACCGGTTTAGTAGCAGAACTAAACTTACTAGCGCCTAGTATGGGTGCGCCAAGAGTCACTTTACCATTTTATAAATTTACTTCGTAAAAATTATACAAAAGATATAAATTTTTAAACCTTACAGTCTTGTATAGTCACTTCGTATCATATTCACGAAGCACTCCCAGTATTCTTCTTCCATTTGTAGTTTATTAGAAATTTGTATCTTTTCTAGTGATTTTCCTAGCAAATTTTTAAAAAGGCAAAGTGACTTTTGGCCCTCTCGTCACCTCCGCCAAGGACGTTATGTATGTTTCTGTCGGGTTTGTCGCTCTTTCTGTTTGATTTTCATTCTGTCTGTCACCAAGGTAACTCAAAAAGTTATAGGACGGATTTTGACAAAATTTACAGGGATTGTTAGGTATGTTAGGAGGAACAGATGATTAACTTTTAGTGAAGATCCGTCTATCCGTTGCTGTTTTTTTTCTGTCTGCCTCATTTTTTCAATGCCATAACTCGAAAAGTTATGGACGGATTTTTATGAAACTAGCAGGAGTTGTTAGGTATATCACGAAGAGTATGTGACCAAATTTTTGTATTAACCAGTTTGTTCGTTCCTTACTATGTCATTGTTTTTAGTTTTATGCCTGTTAGCACAATACAAAAAATTATGAATGGTTCTTTATGAAATTCATAGTTGTTAGTAATGTTAAAAGACGTAAATGATTAAATTTTTGGTGATGACAGATTGGTCCTTTTATGAGTTTGACTAATGTTTGTTAGCCGCATAACTCAAAAAATTATGAACGGACCTTAAAAAAGTTACTGAAGCTGTTAATACTGTTGAAGAGCACAAATGGTTAGATCTTGGTGTCGAAACAAATAAAATCATGGCCTTAGAACCATTTTGAATGGTTCGTAACTAGTGCCTTGCTTGGCGGAGGTATTCGCTCTCGGAGTGCTCCAGTTAATAATAGTTTTAAGTTCGAGAAAGCAGGGACAAAGAATTTTTGACTAGTGCTGCAACTGGAAAGTTGATTAAACGACCGCGCACTTACGGCGGCAAACATTAAAACGAATTTTTCTGTGTGAGCTATGGTAAATAAAAGGAAATAACTACACTTTATGAAACACAAATCCACGAGGTTCAGCTTATCACTAGTGATAGGATCCCAAAGTCGTTCGAGTACCGGAAATGTGCTTGGTATTAGTAAATTACTACCGTGTATATTTCTGTCAAAACATAGATATGCTAAAACCAAGTATGTATACATGCACGTCTATGTAACTGCTAGGGCCGTCAATATGCAGAGATGGCAACAGTCGTGCATGTGACACCCATTTTGAGTGTAAGCATTTGGCGCTGCTAATTATAGAGCATGCACTGCAGGTCTTAATTCAATCATTGCAGTAAACAAAGCACTATAAAGTGACTGCAACAGAAGAGGCAGCTTAGGTTGGGTTTTCGTGCTCAAGTGTCTGGGAAATAAGGATTATCATCGGTATCAACCTGTCCCCTACAAGTAAAGACAAACTTTGGCCCTAGTATAACAAGAACAACAAAGAAAATACTTAAATAGGGTTATAAGCAAACAACTTGATCAAGGCCAGCAATGCAGTCGAGGATTAGTAGTGGCAGGAGGCGAGGAAAGAGAGAGCTAGTTTTCACCTATGCCGCACCGTAAAAGGAATACCTTAAGTTTCAGAAACCTGTAGAGATTCAGGGCACGTTCCACTGGGCACTGCAGTTAAGCACTCGAGGCTGGACTTGACTGAAACTGCAGGCAGGTGCGCTGGCTTCGACCCGGTGATCTGTGCTCCAAGGCTTTAACCGGAAGCCTTGAGACTTTCAGACCGTCAATTTTGACTCTTAAAATGGAGTCTTCAGCCCGCTCAACTTAATCGCGTTCCTTGCAACACGATTTAAAGTGACAAAGCCAAAGCATCTGGGTGCAGTTTCGGACAAGCTGAGCCTCAAACAATGAGCTTTAATGGGGAGGAGGGAGCCCTGCTGCCCGTAGTTAGATTTGCCGTCGAGTTAACCAGATCAGGTGTAGCTGTGACGCGTTCATGGATATCATTGGTGGAAGTGACGCTAGAGCAGCGAGTTTTACTGGGGGAGCAGCAGACAAACTGATGTACTGATATGTGATTGGTGCATACGGCTACTGGCTGCAGCCACACCCGACTCTTTACTGACATGCGATTGATGTATACGGCGACTGGCTGCAGCCACACCCGACTCTTGAGCTTTCCAGACAAGGCTCCTGGCTCCCTCCTCTCTATTAAAGCTCCTTGGCCTCAAAGGCTTGATTTCTACACCCAGTGGAACAAGCCCTTTGTCCCTGCAGTATCTTGGATACAGACCACCAGGTAAATAGATTGTGATAATAGAACAAAGCTGGCAAGTGCGATGCACGTCTGCATCACAAGCTGCACCGAGACAGCCTATGCCGGGGCCGCACTGTGGCACTCGCACGCATAACCTGATGCGCGGATTGGCAGCTCGCACGCCGTCCCGATACGTATTTAAACTCGGTAGCATAGATACGGTAGCATGAAGGAGGTGCGAGCTGCCCGTCTTCCTACTAAGTTTTGCGTGCAGTGGTATAGTGAGACTCCGGAACTAGTTGAATAAAAAAAAAAAATAAGAAGTGAGAACACGTGGAAGGAATGTGGTAAAAAAAGAAAACTTTCTCGTTGATTCAACTACTGATGGTCCACAACGCGCATGAGCAGTATCGAGATGAGTTAGATATCAGTACAATAAACAAATGGACACAGACGAGTGTGACCTCACTATTTTTGCTATTCAGTCAGCGGCAACGATGAGGTCACATTCGATTGCTTGCTTACGTTATATTTTCGTAGCCATGATACCAGTGACATGTTGACAGCTCCAGCTGCGCCAAATTTTGTCCACAATCTATATTATAATTTTTGCTTGTCCCTCCGCTAGTTACATTGTACGAACGCAACGCTTTTATCAGCATTAGATAGGGGGAAATAGGGCCTCATTGAGGTATCCTTGATGCGACCTGGAAACAATCAATACGAAGAAAGAGTCAAGTTCAAGTTTAATGCTGCTACGGCTCGCATGTTTCAGAAAGGTTAATTGTCAGCCTTGGACTTTTTCCCCTCGATCCGCACGCATCATACGGGTCCGAGGGCATCAGAATTAAGGTACAGTTAATTTATTCTGTAGAATTTCCACAGGTTCCTTCAGTATTAGATAGGGGAACATTAGGATGATACGGGTCTGAGATTTCACTAACGAATATTACTTCTGTTCTTTAGAATTTCCACAGGTTACAGCTAGTTTGAATTATGACCTCAGGCATAAACACTGAAGCGGTCTTGAAGCTAATTCTTTTTTGCCGTTATTTTTGACGCCTTTACTGGCCGTCGTTGGTGACCGCCCTGCTGGCTTCCCTAGGTGACGTCACTGCTGGCCTCCCTTGGTGACGTCACTGCTGGCTTCCCTTGGTGACGTCACTGCTGGCTTCCCTTGGTGACGTCACTGCTGGCCTCCCTTGGTGACGTCACTGCAGGCTTCCCTTGGTGACGTCACTGCTGGCCTCCCTTGGTGACGTCCCTGCTGGCTTCCCTTGGTGACGTCACTGCTGGCCTCCCTTGGTGACGTCACTGCTGGCTTCCCTTGGTGACGTCACTGCTGGCCTCCCTTGGTGACGTCACTGCTGGCCTCCCTTGGTGACGTCACTGCTGGCCTCCCTTGGTGACGTCACTGCTGGCCTCCCTTGGTGACGTCACTGCTGGCTTCCCTTGGTGACGTCACTGCTGGCCTCCCTTGGTGACGTCACTGCTGGCTTCTCTTGGTGACGTCACTGCTAGCCTCCCTTGGTGACGTCACTGCTGGCTTCCCTTGGTGACGTCACTGCTGGCTTCCCTTGGTGACGTCACTGCTGGCCTCCCTTGGTGACGTCACTGCTGGCTTCCCTTGGTGATGTCACTGCTGGCTTCCCTTGGTGACGTCACTGCTGGCCTCCCTTGGTGACGTCACTGCTGGCTTCCCTTGGTGACGTCACTGCTGGCTTCTCTTGGTGACGTCACTGCTGGCCTCCCTTGGTGACGTCACTGCTGGCTTCCCTTGGTGACGTCACTGCTGGCTTCCCTGGGTGACGTCACTGCTGGCTTCCCTTGGTGACGTCACTGCTGGCTTCCCTTGGTGACGTCACTGCTGGCCTCCCTTGGTGACGTCACGCGATGACATTACCACATCTGGAACCAGACCCGGCCGCCACTGGCCCACAGAGCTTTGCTGCAGGGTGTGGTCCCCGACGGACCTCACCCTGCTGCATAACGGAAGAGGGAGGGAGATGTGCCCCTACTCTTACTTCCTCGTAGCCATTCGCATGCTGGGTATCCGTGTCTTGGGTACCAGGAAGCTATGATAACGAAATCCAACTTTTGGGTATGCGTGTGTTAGGTACCAGGGAGCTATGACATCGGCAGACAGTTACTTTAAAAAGTGAGCGGTGGCAATCTGATGCTATGGCTGTACACGGTTTCATTCTTCGGTCAAGTGGCTTCATTTTGTCTCTGTTTTACTAGCGACAATTATAAATCCAAAGCTCTGAGGTGTTCAAGAGATGAGGAAAATAGTGGTAGTTTGGCTGTACGATTGTTAAAACGACTTTGCAGTTGTCTGCCCTGGAACTCTGCTTCAGTTTTCTTGTTGCTCCACAAACTAATACGGGGGAACAATAGTAAATCTTATATTGTGGTTCGTCAATCCCGCTTGTGATTAAAGTCGAATTTTTGCAGCAAACAAGTACACAAGTCTCGAAATTTGTTATTCTACGGGAAATGCTTCCAGTGTTTCATTAGCATTAGTGCAGGCCGCGCTAAGGGTGCCCGCTGCGGTGGTGAGTTCAGCTCACGACATGTGTTCTAGTTGTAGACACTATGTCTTGTTGTAGACACTATGTCTTGTTGTAGACACTATGTCTTGTTGTAGACACTATGTCTTGTTGTAGACACTGTGTCTTGTTGTAGACACTATGACTTGTTGTAGACACTATGTCTTGTTGTAGACACTATGTCTTGTTGTAGACACTATGTCTTGTTGTAGACACTATGTCTTGTTGTAGACACTATGTCTTGTTGTAG
>LQNS02278129.1:24957104-24977348 GCA_001587735.2 Parhyale hawaiensis
CTTGCGTTAGCTGTAGCACAGATACCGGATTTCGCATGTAAGGCCAAATGCGAGTTGAACATTGAATTCAGGCGTAACACACGAAGGAAGGAACGAAGGAACAACGCTATTAATATTATAGACAAGTCGACAATTTTGCTCGAAGCGGTAGGTATCATGAATACCCAACCTCAGCTTTCGAGTTTCTTCCTATCATATTCCCAAAGAGCGGGACAGGAAAAATATTAATCCTTGTATAATAAAACGCTCCGTGTATTCATTTACTTAGAGTTCACTGTTAAAGAAATAGGGAAATATAGGTCAAGTTGTAGATTTCGTAAATAGGTTACATTTTAACATAGATCAGCGGCCAGGTTGCAAAAGATGACGAATGTGGGATCCCTATCCATTTATCCAAAGATACTTCTTGAAAACGAACAATATGTAAGCAACTTCTGGAGTCCGATTTTATGTAGGTATATATATTTTCTCTCAGGTCATGACGCATTACATTGGCAGATGATCAATGCAGCACTCAGGAATGGATTATTTATCATGGGCAGTAAACAATTACTAGAATTTCTTTTTCAGTATGCCGTCTTCCTCTGACAGAGGAGAATTTACAGCAAAGACGAAAATATTAGTACTTCAGTGAATCAGTTATTTGAGTTTGAGAAATGATCATGGCTACGGTGCACTCACATTACATATAAGTTGACTGGAGTTGCGTCCACGTTTATTACTGTACTAGTGGACCCGCGCGTAAAAAAATTCACGCAATAATCTACATTTTTATTAATGTAGGCCGTTGCGGAATCTTCTCTTCTCTGACCGCTTCATTTTCTTCATTGATCCTTTGTCGTGCTTTCAACCTTAGGGCTTTTTTCTCTGACTTGTCGTTTCCTCATTTTCCCGCTCACTCTTCTCAGCAGCTCTCATTCACTTCTGTAACCTCTCTGCTTGAAGTCTTTCTTGACTGTATCGCATAGACGATTCATCTCTCTCCATGAATTCCATACTTATACGTTCCCCATCTTCCTTCTTGATTAGGGGTGCGTCTTCAATAGTGAGAGGCAGAATAAATCTTGATGAAACGCTGTAATAAACTTCAGTGTAATTCCTCCAGTCAGCTTGCATGCATATCAGCGCTCCGTAGCCAAGATACGGTCTTGCGAACTTAAATATTTGCTTCACTGAAGTGTTGAAATTTTGGGTAATGAAACAAGACTTGCACTCTCAGAGGAGAGTGCGAGGGATGACATGCTCGTATGGAGCTACAGAAGTACATGGCAATGGACAGAAATACATGGAATAGCAAGATCTGCCTCAGCGATCCCCATTTGAACGGGAATAATACTGCTGTAGAAGAAGTGAAACACAGGAAGCTAGAAGAATCTGTTGTCTACTGACCGTGAAAAATCATCCCCTCCAGAGCGCTTCGTTAACCATCTGCCGAATCTATACGTCGTGACCTGAGAAAAAAGTTATAAAAACGGACTCCACAAGCTTCATACACAGTTTTCCGATTTCAAGAAGTGTTTCAAGCAAGAAGGATCTTCAGATAATAAAGGGCTAAGGATCAACCATCGCCGCCATCTTCTGCAACCAGGTAATCGATTTAGAAAATCTGCAACCTGGATTATTTTTCGTTCATCTATTTTCTTCAAAGCGTAAACGAAATAAATACACGAAGCATATTATTAAATAAAGATTATAGCAACTCAATATTTTACTCGTGCTTGTCATTATGAAAGCCGCGCGTTTAAATGAAAAGGAAGATGGGGAGCGTAAAAAAAGAGCATAACTACTGGACTAAAGTCTCAAGAACGACGACGTGCTACCAAGGGACAGAGATGAAGGTCTATATCCGGGCTCACACTGGTTGAAAACGCGTTGCTAACTCCTTGCGAACGGTTGGAGGTTTCAGAGGAAGTGTTGGAAACCCTGTTAGCAACGGACTAGCGAACAAAACAGTGACAGAAAGTGGTTTGCAGTTCCGAGAGCAATTTGTAGTTTGAGTTTGGGAGAAGTGTACTTCTAAAGGGTGTTCTTTTAGGACGGACCGAAGTTAGCAGTATATAAAACAGCGTTATTGGTGAAAATTTATCAATTTCTCTTCTATATCGTATGATGTAATTCATGGCAATTAGGTGTGAGAGATAAATAATATCGCCCAAATGTCGGCCGAGGTTTCAGCGGCACACCTCCAATCAACCGTCAAAATGTTTGATGTCGCTCTGCAAAGTTGGTGTCGGGGAATTCTGTTCCGGTGACAGGCGAGCGATATCGTGTCATGATAACCAAGTTTTTATGGCCTGAGTTTAATGCTTTGGACGTTGAAGATTATCTATCGAAACGGCGAAGTCAATTGGCCATTACAATCGTGCGACTTGACTTTTTCTTTAGATTTCTTCCTTTGGGGGTCATCTCAAAAGTAAGGTGTATGCCAACCAGCCAACAACAGTTTAACTACTGAAGGATGAAATGAAAAGGTATATTGGTGAGATCGAGGGCCAACTATGCAGAGCGACATCAAAAATGCTGACCATCGATTGGAAGTGTGCCGCCGAAGCCTCGGCAGACATTGGGGCGATATTACCTTGCGCACATAATTTTTAAGAATTACATAACATGATCCAATAAAGAGATCAATAAATTTTCACCAATAACACTATTTTATTTACTGCTAACTTCGGTAAGTCATAATGAAACGCCCTTTATTTAATGCTTATCAATTAGGGGCAATCATTAGAGAAAAAATATTTATAAAATTTCGAATGGGCTACCCATAGCAACGAACTTGCGCATATCTATGATAAAACAGCTATTCACTTGATATACAGTGCCTAGACATAAGTATTTGCACAACTATATTTATGTATTTTTTAAAAATTCAGGGTCTGCTTTAGGATAATTAATACAGGAAGTTTATATGACATATATAACAGAATATTTAAACAGAACAGTGAAATGTGCACTTATAACCAGGGTTGCGGAGTCGGAGGATTTGAGGGGGAGTAGGAGTCAGAGTCGGAATCTCACTTGCTCTAGGAGTCGGAATCTTTAGTCCGACTCCGACTCCGGGATCCCATTTATAAACAGACATCATTCAATTCTAAATTTTCAGTCACAAATTAAAAAAATGTATATGTGGATTTTCTTTGCACATTTCTCTTTTACAGCTATAGCTACCATGTATTTTCCTATTCCATATGATGAAACCATTCATAAAATGTTGGTTAGAACTTTCGCACCTTGTAAATTACGTGATGTGTGTGCTAGAGCACGTGATGTGTGTGCTAGAGCACATGATGTGGGTGCTAGAGCACATGATGTGTGTGCTAAAGCGAGTGACGTGTGGGATGAGAAGGTGTGCAACAAAGAGTGAGCTGTCGCAGAGACAATTTCCCAAGTTTGTAGGTATTTCGGGTAAAGGTTCGTATCCCAGGCATAATTTTCATGCTAAGATTCGCAAGTCGGGTAAAGGTTCATTTCACGGGCGTAATTTTGGGCCAAGGTTCGTAAGTCGCGAAGTTCGATGGTCGGAAAGTTCGTTTATCGGGTGGTTCGTAAGTCGAGGATCCACTGTAATTACTTTATAGGACCGCAAATAAGCACTCCAAGCCGTCACGAATAACCGAAACCGTAAAAAACGAACCCGTGAATGTCGAGAGATCACTGTACTGTACGTATAGCGTATTTCATACGATATGTTGACTATTTAGATTGTTTCTGCCGCTATATCAGCATTTTTGTTTCGATAATAACACATATTTATGTCCTAAAAGGGGCTATTTTGTCAGGCGGGAAGTCGAATTAGCCCGACAAAACAGTACGCCGAAATAGCCCGCAAAATGTGCCGAAATAGCCCCCCCCCCCCTGAAGTAAGCAGCTCTGAGCTATTCTTACGAGATGCTGTTTTGTTTGGGATGGCGCAATTAGACGCACGCAAGCAAACTACGATCGAAAATGCCCACTTTTTTGCGCATGGACATGAATAAATGTTCGCCTGAAAACTTTTTTGAAACTTTCTGAAACAGGGTTTTTTGCCTACTCAACTTTGACGTCTGACTCTTTAGTATTTGTCTGAGAGGCTTGTTTTTCGTCTCATATTCAAGACAATTCTGTTAAATTTCAAACGGACCTTATACCATTTTCTGCTGTAAAAACTTTTTCTGCAATGAATAAAAAACTGAAAACTTTGCCAGGTGTCGAAATAACCCCCGGGGTGTCGAAATAGCCCAACCTTACGGTACACGATCTAAATTTCAGAACAATCGGTAGAAAATTGAGTATTTTGCCCCACCATGCCCCCTTCACATAGTTTACCAGGTGCAAAGTTTTACCAAAATTTGTTTTAGGTCCTCATGTCCTCACTTTAATATCCCAAATGATGCAAAATATCGTTGAATATGTACAATACACCTAGCATCTTCAACTCGATGTATGTTTATACTAGCAAAAATTGTTTGGTCATGTTTTATGTTTACATCATATATCTACTAGTAGGACCTAGGAGTCGGAGTCGGGAGTGGGAAAATCTTGAGGACCAGGAGTCGGAGTCGGAAATTCTGAAAGGCCAGGAGTCGGAATCGGACCTTGAACCCTCCGACTCCGCAACCCTGGTTATAACAAGAAAGTTTAAGATAAGTAAAAGTAATGAGGGACAAAAGTATTTGACCAAAATAAATATGATGTTGAATCATTGATATTTAACACTATGATTTGAATAAATTAGCTTGGAAATTATTATAGAACGTTCACGAAACGTCTCGAAAGAAATGCAATGTAAACAAACCACAGCCGGCGCAATCATTACCTCTCTAGACCTCGTTGAAGTCGCACACACTCTCACGATAATGCCCAAAGTTAAAGAAATCCCTGAAGCTACTCGTAAAAGGATAATTCAACTACGTAGTGAGGGGTTAACTTATAGAGTAATAGCAGAACGTGTCAATGTTCCTTTTTCAACGGTTAGATCATTAGTCCGCAAGCGTCAGGTGACTGGGGCGGTCTCCAACCTGCCAGGAGCTGGAGCTCCGCGTAAGATCATGGGTCGTCCTCGGCACTACATGCTACTTAAGGTGACTAATGACCCCATGACAACTCGTGCTGACCTTCAGAGTTAACAGGCATCTCAGGGACGGCATGTCAGCAAGAAAATTATTGTTAGGGAATTGAACAGTAATAGCATTCATTCTTACAGTCCTCGCAAAACTCTTCTTACAGCAGAGCATGTCAAGAGCCGCTTAACATTTGCCAAAGACAACCTGGACAAAGGAAATGAGTTTTGGGAAGGGGTTATAAGATGCTCGGTATGTATGGAGGAAACGTGGTGCCGTATATACTGCCTATGACCCAAGATCACCATCCCCACTGTGAAGCATGGAGGGGACAGCATCATGGTGTGGGGTTGCTTTAATGCCCATGGTGTTGGGGATCTTCATATCATTGATGGCAAGATGAAGAGCTTCATGTACAGGAAAATATTAGAGAAGAAGTGGTTCCAAGTGCAAAAATATTCTACGGACGGCGCAGGTGGACCTTCCAAGAAGATAATCCCCAAGCATACTGCAAATTTAACGAAAGAATGGTTTCAAAAGAAGAAAATAGATGTTCTTCCATGGCCTAGCTAATCACCGGACCTAATCCAAAAGAGAATTCGTCGTGTCTACAAACGGTGTCCCAAAAACCAAAAAATGCCATCAAGTGAATGTGAAAAGGTAATTTCCAGCTATAGCAATCGTCTCCATGCTGTTATTGCCAACAAAGGTCACGCTACCAAGTACTAATTTAATGCTTGTCTTGGTCAAACAGTTTTATACCTCATTACTTTTGCTTGTGTTCAATTTTCTCGTTATAAGTGCGCATTTGACTATTCTGTTTAGGTATTCTATTATAAATTTTATATAAACTTCCTGTATTATCCTAAAGCAGACCCTGAAGTTTTAAAAATACATAAAAAATAGAGTAGTGCAGATATTTACGTCTAGGCACTGTATATTTGCTACATATGTAATCAATTCCACGCCTAGGCCACCGTCAAACAGTGTCGCACAGGCTTCTACCAAAGTAAAAGTTAACAGATTTTTAGGGCCGAAATGGTAAGCTTTTTAATAATATTAGTTCCGTGGATTGGCACATATTCTGGATTTTCCGTTGGAGATCCCAAAACATCCGTATACAGTATTCACTAGAGCACTCTGAGAGCGCATACCTCCGCCAAGCGAGGCAACGGTAGCAAAAAATCCAAATTGGCTCTGAAACCATAATTTTCTTTGTATTAACTCCAAAATCGAATCACTTGTGTCGTTTGATAGTAATAACAGCTTGTGCAATTTTCTTGAAGATCCGCTCATAATTTTTTGAGTTATACTGCTAACAAACATTATGACAAACATGACTCAAACATACAAACGAACAAACCGATCTGCACCAAAATTTAATCATTCATGTCTTGCAACATTACTAACAACCCCTATAAATTTCATAAGGATAGGTTCATTATTTTTCAAGTTATTGTGCTAACAAGCATAAAATTAAAAACAGTGACGAACGAACAAACGGATAATTACCAAAAGTTGGTGATTAACTATTTGTTATCTACCTAACAACTCATGTCAATTTCATGAAAACAAACAAACGGATGGACATATCTTCTCCAAAAGTTAATCATCTGTTCCTCCTAACATACCTAATAATCCCTGTAAATTTCATCCAAATCGGTTCAGAACTTTTTGAGTTATCTTGGTGACAGACAAACAGTCAGACAGATACGACGAAAACATAACCTTTTTGGCGGAGGTAACAAAAACTTACCTAAGAGGTCCAGTTATCCGTATTGAATACCAAAAATCCGTACAAACCCGGACGCACTCGCCATTCGTGTTTTCAAGTAAGCTTTCTTGTCGCGCTATAACCACCAAAAAAGCACTATCTAACCTAACCGTGCATTACCTGATAACGTTCCCCAAGCTAACGTTACCTAACCTAACTTGACCTAACCTAAATCTGTGATACAGCGAGCAGGCACAGAAGACGAACGAGAACGCCGCCCGCACGTACACCGACGCCCATACACGACTGTACATAACCAATGGTGAGTTTGCAGCCAGCGCAACCCGGACGCACTATCGTCGTTCACGACGATTTTGAGTTCAAGTAAGCTTTCCTGCGCGCACCACTACTAAAATAAACACTCACTAGGCTAACCTTACCTAACCTCTTTACCCAAGTTTCTAACCTTACCTAACCTTTCTAGCCTTACTATCTAACGATACCTAACATAACCTAACGATACCTAGCATAACCCAACGTTACCTAACCCAACCTAACTTAATCAGCGATACAGAGAGCAGCGCGGCGTATCAACTTGAACGTCGCTCACACCCACACGATCTGCGTGCACAAATTCGCACACATCTCCGTCGTGAACGACGATAGCGCCTCCCTCCCCCCCTTTTTTTCTCATCCCGACACTGTGTGTGCGTGATTGTGTACGTCGATCGTGTTCGTCTGAGCGGCGTTCAAGTTGGCACGCCCCGCTGCTCGCTGATAAAGTTAGGTTAGGTCCGGCACCACTGAGCGCACTGCCCTTGGCTGTCACCCCTGTGACCCGTGATATCGAACATGAAGGGTGACCACAAAACGACAACAAATAGGAAAAATATAATTTCACTTTTCGATGCATACACCACAGATAAACCTCACGACAGCAAGTTGTAAATTGCTCCAGACCTGTTTTATACAAACGCTGTTTCGGTTTTGGAAGACAATGTGAATTGGGTTTTCCATCAGGCCTTCCGAAAGGGGTTTCCAACGACGTAGCCAACCAGTTGCCAAGATATTGTGAACGGCTTGCCAACGGTAGTTTCGAACGCTTCGAAAATACAGGACAGTTGAAAAGCAGTTCGCAACTATCGTTGCCAAACCCTTTCGCAACGTGTTGCCAACCAGAGTGAGCCCAGTGTATGCGACACTGGGTCAAGAAAGAAATGAGGCATGCAGAAAGGTTGCAAAAGGGAATATGAGCTGCTTATGAGCGTTAACGGAAAAATGTGAAAAGGTTCACGTCAGAGAAGAGGACCTACGGATGTGAGGCCAACAAAGGATCAATGAAGATGAAGAAACAAGTCAGAGAAGCTTACGCAACAGTATATATTAAGCAAAAATATCGATTATTGCGTGAAATTTTTAATGCACTGTTTCACTAGTATATTAATAAATCGCTAAATAAAAAAATCTACAATAGGGTATAATGAAGACCGATGTGTATGTGTTTATCCATTTTTTTTTTTAATAATGAAGATGGCCGAAGTTGAAATCTATGTACTGAAGAAATCTGAAGCTTCCATTAAAACTCATGTGTTTTGATTAATAGTTTACTAACCGGATCCGTGGCAGTGCGAGGGTAAGTTAAATTTCACACTTAGTAAAATGAAGCAATACTAACCTATGCTACTCTAACTCACTTTAATTTGACTTAATACAGATCTTCAACCTAACCTACCCCATATATAGCGAAAAAAAAATTCTTAATGCGTATGAACTCCGTCTAACCACAAGTTTGCTGAATAGCTACTGGAGTCGAAACATTGGAACGTTTCTCCCTATCCTTTCCATTACGCTGCTGTTTTTGCATTTACGGCTTGTCTAATATATTTAATTAAAACTGCTCAAACTACGAGCCGCAGCAGTTATTCTGCTACAGCGAGGGCCACTTGCTCAGTTTGAATCTCTCTGGGAATTTCTATTGAGTTTCAATTTGCAATAGTAAATATTTTGCATCGATGTGTTCTAATAGATTTGGCCGTTGTCACCCGCACAGAAACATGTAGTCTATTCCAAGAACGTGAAGTGCTCTCGTATTTCGACTCGTACACAGGAGGCCTAACGTAGTAGCCCTGTATGCCATACACTACCAATATCACCGGTGAACCTCGCACATGTTTTTCCAGCAAAGACTTCGCCCTGGTATTTCACGATATAGCTAGACATAAAGGCAGCTCAAAAACCAACTTAGCAATATCACTTTTCTCATTGCTTTCTTCTATATTCACACGCCTTCGCCAAACCTGTTCTCATAGCCAGGAGATATTATTTAGGCTTTCATATTTTCAACATTTTCATTTTCATCGGTTAATTTGATGATTTCAATTCAGTATCGGGACCAGTGATTACTCTGTACCTGATATATATGTGCGACAGCTTTCCCACAAAATAAAAACACAACATACTCCCCCCTTTTTATCAATAATTGAGTAATGTCGCCGAAAGCACGTTTTCTGTCAACTAAGTGCTTTCTTTAAACATTGCGCTTTCACTTCAAATATGCTTTAGAATGAAGCAGATCAGAACAGCTGGCTGCACAGTATTTTGGATACAATTTTCGCATATTCGGATCGTTCTGCGTCCTGAGCAACGTTAATATTTCAAGATATGAAAATCGGTACGGTATGTAGGTATGATAAGTGTAAAAAGGAACTTCATGTCTTTGCTTCAAAACTGAGTGAAAATATCTTCAAGAACAAGCGAAAAGAAAACGGATATTATTGAGCTGCCTCCTAGAGAAAAGCTGAACTTCTGGCAAGTTATATTTGCCACTATCTAATAGTGAAAAGCGTCACGATTAGACACACGGATGGACGTATGGAGCCTCCAGCAGAATTAGCAATAATACAGACTAGCTGTACCCGTGAAATTTTCACGGTCTACCTGGCTTTTAATTTTTATATATACCGTGTGTCCTGCTGACCCAGTAGTCCCTGCATATATATCCTCCTGACCCAGCAGTCACTGCATAGATATGTCCTCCGAACCCAGCGTCCCTGCATATACATATATCAATATAGATCGATTAGAAGCAATTGAATTGCTTCTAATCGATCTACATCTATGCCATCTCAAGAAAATATATCAATATATCAATGCATTACTGCCTAATTTCCAATTGAAAAGCCCCGACAAGAAAGTTTCACGGTCTACCACGCTCTCCACACTTTGGGTTCCTGGTGTCAGTTAAGGGTTACGCCCAGGAAAAATCCTTGATAATGTTAGAATGGAAATTTAATGTCCTTTAAAAAAAACATTTTCCTACGTCTGATAGCATTCAAGCAATTAGCGAGAAGCTAAAAAAAATATGGGAAAATTTACATTTTTGGCTAAGTTACCAACTCTCAGGAGCTTTCCACCGCCGCGACTTGGGACCAAACCCAAAGTGGGATCCTGGAAAGAAAGGTCTTGGAATAAGCTTTCCAACGGTGCAAACAATCTCATTCTGTTCTACCATTAAACTCTGCTTCACCCCGATCCCCTCCTTTGCCGTACCCCCACCTCCTTTCTACCGAGACATGATGGAATCTGCAAACTTTTAAGTCACGAATTGCATGACATGGTGCAATATCCATTTTCAATTCCCATTATCCATTGTGCTCCATTGTTGCTGAACTGCCTGCAAAAGCAATTAATTTTTTTCCATGTCAGAGAAAAAAGGAGAATATGGATGCTTAGTAATTACAAAGCCCTGACCCCTCATCTGCATGATCTTCCAAGTTGGCAATTGTGGGAAGGAAAGCATGATCAACGAGGCAGGATCAACACAAATTCTTCGCCGTGATTTTTTTGAAGAGTGGGCCCTCTTGTAAATAAATAAACACAAGACGTAAAATATTATAAAGTACTGATTATTATATTACAAAAGTTTAAGCCTTCTTAGACATATGGTTTCGAAACAGGATGAGGGCCACATACTATGTCGATGGGAACGTGAAACCTATTCACAGGATCAATCATCATTATTAGTTTATTGCTATTATTATTTTCCTAGTTTGAGCCTCCTTACCCACAGAGTATCCTATAATCCAAAGAGAAGAGGAAAAAGGGACAAAGAATGTCAAGAGACACGTGGAACCCATGCACAAGTTGATGTGCATCGGAACAGCAAGTTGAAAAAGAAGAGGGAAAAATACAGAAGATCATCGATGATGGAAGAAGCAAAGTGAGCATGAAAGACAGACGTATCGCAGACCTAGCTACACAATCCCCCTGGGAGGCGCTGCTCCCCATGACACAGGATGGGCGAACCTAACCCTACGGCCCATCCCATGCCCCCTGAGGGGTTATTTGCACAATTTTGGACGGAAGCTAAAGAGTTAATTTACGAAATATAAATCGAAGGACTGAGGATAAGTTAGTACTAGGCAACACTCTGCTTAGACTATCTATAGCACGTACTCTACTGTCAATTGCAAACACATAGATTAAGTTAAAATCAAAGTTTGTCCAGTTTTTAAATTTTTAATCACATGTTACAACTGCGGACAAAAAATCTGAAAATAAAAAAAAATTGAGATATTTTTAAAAAACTGTGTTGGATGCAGGCTCTAAATTTTAACTCCGAAACCCCTGAAATCCTCAGATTCTAGCAACCCAGATCGAAACAAACAGGACAGAGTGTTCCTCCGAACTAGTGAGTCAGGACTTGGAGGTAAGACGCCTTCTGAGGTGTAGGTCTGAGTCGAATTGAGCCCTAAGCTACTTTTTGCAGGCTGGACACATCGTTGCAGGAAGCGGCAAGCCGCGTTAGTCTTCCAAACTGAGCATAGTTGGATTAAATAACTAGGTGACGGAAACTAGCGGTCCAGGAGTGAACTAACCAACTTGTGCTCCCAACAGGGCTCTCGATCGAGCCAGAAATCAGAGGTCAGCTGACCTTAGCTTCCTCAGGAACTCATCGGTTAAGAAAGCCTGAGCTATGCAGTAGCTCGGCGAAACATTCTTTCGAGCCAGATCCATGAGAGAATAGAAAACCTGTAGATAAAGAGCGGGTTTGTGTAAATGAACATACGACTCAGGAACGCGCACCTACTCAAGGAGAGACCGTGATGGAACGCTTTTGCCGAGTTTTCGGCTATGAACCGTTTATCTTCGCGGTGAGTTCCAGAAATAAGGGAACCTCACGAGTGATTGTTTCTTTAGATCCGAAGGTAGTATGACTGCAGTCAGAGGCGAGTGTGGGATAGGGTTACAACATTTTCGATTTTTTTATTAGCTAAATCAAAGTTCTGCATCATGAATGAACATTTTATATAATAGAAGAAACCTCACTCCACTTTTAACGCGCCTGTAAAAAAGGTGTTCGAAACACATTGCAACCAATTCTAAAAAAAAATGTTATTTAACCAATAGGTAATGACAAGAGCCAGCAAGTGAATTTGATTGAAGAATGGATCAATGACACCGCCTACATTGCTAATACAGAGAAAGTAAATTGAAACTCAAGGATTCTGTAAAAGTTGTAGGCTACAATAAATCGCAACTAAACGAAACAAAATTCCCCCAATTTACACGAACTACCGGTACCTAGTACAAGCAGGAATTGAAACAAATTTTAGTACAGCTACAGATATCTAGTAGCTATGATATCTAGCAGTAAAAGGTAGCAGAAGCTAGAATAACTGTGGAAGATCTAAATCCTTCTACAATAGGGTGGAGCGTTTTTCAACTTTTTTTGATTTTCCATAGTGGCTAGTTTGGAAACGTTGCCAAATGGGGAAAAAAAATTGTGATAAAAGCATTTTTTCGTAGACATATCTTCTACAGCCCCAAGACCCATGAAGTTTCAAATAAGTGCTCTTGTGGGTGAATTTTTTTTTTTTTTTGTTCACTAAACAGTAGCTACATATTAGAGACACGCGCATGTAAAGTTTTAGGCAGTCGGTGCAATGCTAAGTGGGTAGAACAGGGCAATGAAGGGGTGCGGGCCTTTCACCAATTCTGCGTGTGAGCATGAATATCTAGCGTCAAATGGCATTTTCTGCAGTGCTGCTACAATATACATGGATGTTTTATAGAAGTAGGGGTGGCTGTGGTCCCCACTTCCATGTAGATTGAAGCAGTGCTGCAGAAAATACCATTTGGCGCTAGATATTCAAGCTCACACGCAGAAGTGGTGAAAGGCCCGCACTTCTTCATCGCCCTGTTCTACCTACTTAGCATTGCACTGGCCGCCTAAAACTTTACGTGCGTGTTTCTCTGATGTGTAGCTACTGTTTATTGAACAAAAAAAATTCACCCACAGGAGCACTTTTCTCAAACTTCATGAGTCTTTGGGCGGTAGAAGATATCCGTCTACGAAAAAATTATTTTATCACAATTTTTTCTCCCCATTTGGCAACGTTTCCAAACTAGCCACTGTGGAAAACGAAAAAAAGTTGAAAAACGCTCCACCCTATTCTACAATCCCGAAGTTTTACGAGTTTCAAGTCCCTTCAGGAGTCATAGAATGATTATAGGGTTAGAGTTCATACCATAGGGGGTTCTTGTAGGTTATCTTGACCTTTGCTAACCTTTCGGGATTCCTTTCCTTCATACCCACTTCACTTCCTTCCCCCTCCATATAGGCCTACTTGTGATTTTATGCTCTGCCGTTTTTGTTCCCAGACTTATTCCCTTCAACATTGACTTGTGCATGGGGCCCACGTTTCTTTCCACATTCTTCACGTCCCTTTTTTCTTCCTCTCTTTGAAGCACAGTGTACTCAGTGGGTGGGGACGCTAAGTAGTAACATACTACTACTAGCTATTATGGTACCGACTACAGTCTTAAAGAAGTGCAATAATCGGAGTGAGGTTCTGAGGCTACTACACCACTGTATTAAACAGTACCTACACCTTAAATAAGATTGAAGGAAAAAAGAGCAACCTACTTGTCTCACCTGAGAGGGCAACTTTGAACGGTCCGAGCTGGACTATTTCCCCTCTAACAGTTATCATATTATGGAAGTATGACTGGATGGCTTCAATCACCAACTTAGTTAATTTTCACATAGGTACAGGTATCGCCTTTCTATAAGTGTGAGACATTATGGAGGTTTACCAAATGTATGAAGAAGCAAAAAAACATACAAAATATAATTTCATCTCTTTACCTTTATGGCCAGCATCTGCCACTCTCAGAGAAGGAGGTTGCGTATTTTCATTTTTTATGGCAGCCTGTACCTCATCGTCAAGTGAGGGATGTTTAACCCTGTAAAGAGCACAAAACAAAAAAATCTATGATACATAGATCTACTACCTCGATCACTCATGAAACCGTAATGAAACATAAGCAATTAGGCATGCTTCAACAAAATCAACGAAAGAAGTTATAACGTATAAACAGTGTCTTATACTGAGGACGCTTGTCAAATACATAGCTATGGAAGAAGAAAAACTTCCATCCACTTGGCTAGACGAATTAGCCATGTACCGTTCTTTCACTGTGATTTTGAAATCGCTGTTGTATAGAGAAAGGGGTAATTAGGCAATACCGTGACAAATGGCTACATTCTTCTTACCTAGTCTACCGCAGCGTGAACATCTGACGATGAATTTTACCGTACGTTTTCCTTCGTTAAGAGAAATGAAAATAGCTTTGTTCTGTTACATCACACCATCATTAATAAATGAGTTAAAATTCCGATGCATAGTACACAACATAAGTTTGAAAAGTTAATACAAAACATTCGAGCATTGCCAATAGGCAACAAATGAAGCAACATGCCAAGTTAATTGTTTACAATCGGTTGTTTAAGCCTCCGTTTCTACACAAAGATGTGACAGGGGAAAAAGAGAAATGTTGCATGTCCATAAATGGAACGATTCATGAGTGCTCCCACATAGTATCAACGCGAATTGGTACCAGTCGGAAGAAAGAACACGACAAAAATTAGCACGATAGGGCAAGGATGAAAAGAAGCAAAGTGGGCACGGATAACAGGCGTCTCGAAAGCCTGACTAAGGTAACCTACACAAACCCCTAGGAGCGCTACACCCATTAGCTGCATAGGATCGGCGAACTTTACTAACCTAACCCTATCGTGTCCGGCTCATCGTTAGCCCCTGAGGGAACATTCACGCCAATAAATATTCAGTACCAACTAATACCTACATATTTTTCATTATATAATTGCGTAAAACCTTTACTGGATGGATAGTAGTGGCAGTAGTTTAACAGAAGTAGTAGTAGTCGACTCGGGGCAGTAGTAATCGGGACATAGTCGTAGTCGACTCGGGTAGTAGTAATCGGGACATAGTAGTCGTAGTTGACTCGTGGTAGTAATCGAGACATAGTAGACTCGTGGTAGTAATAATCAGGACATAGTAGTTGACTCGGGGTAGTAATAATCGGGACATAGGTCGACTAGGGGTAGTAGTAATCGGGACGCGCAATCGTCTCTCACGACGGAGATGTGTGCGTGTTTGAGTACGCAGATCATGTGCGCGTGAGCGGCGTTTAAGTTGGTGCGCCGCGCTGCTCGCTGTTCAAGTTGAGTTACGTTAGGTTAGGTAAGGTAACGTTGGTAACGTTAGGTAAGGTAGGGTAAGGTAAAAAGGTTAGATTTCGTGAGGTTGAGTTAGGTTAGATTTGGTTAGGTAATGTTAGGTTAGGTAAAGGTTAGGTTAGCTTATGTAAGGGTAGGTTAAGCTAGGCTAGGTTTGCCTACGTAGTGTTTATTTTAGTGGTGGCGCGCGCAGAAAAGCTTACGTGAACGCAAAATCATCGTGAGAGACGATAGTGCAACCGGGACATAGTAGTCGACTGGGGCTAGGAGTAGTCGGGACATAGCACTCGTAGTCGACTCGAGGTAGTAGTAATCGGGACAGTAATCGTAGTCGAGTTGTGGTAACCGTAGTCTACTATGGTTTTCACTGACCGTGTTCCACAGTTTTACGCAAATACTTCTCAACGAATTATCGGATCACCATGGTATTTCAACAGAAAGCTTTTTGCATCCCAAATTCATGGCCCACATAGCGTATTGCTGTATGTGTTTACGGATGTGTTTACTCGTGTGTGTTAGGCCTATATTAAGCTTAAACCCGGAAAACGCATCTACACACTTGGACGATGCGTCAGTGTTGTCAGGTTGTCGAGGCGTAATATCTGTAGACCTGGAGCCGAAACATTCGTATTTAACCTGAAGTATCTGTAGATCCGAGTGTACAGACTCCCATCCCATGTATGGGTCCAAGAATTACACGGCCATTCTTTGCAGCTCCTTCCACTCATTGTGAGGTAGCTAGGATAATTAGGTCTTTTCCTTCCAAAGGTGCCGCCCTAACAACTATTCCATCCTGCATCTATAAAGAATTAGCTGCTGTCATCAGCCCTACAATTTCTCACTTGTTCAAAGCCAGCATAAGTACGGGCGTATTTCCTGACTATGAAAGTGGCGCGGGTTCTACCTCTTTTCAAAGTAGGTGACCGAAAAACAACGAAAAACTATCGTCCCATTTCAATTTTGCCATTTTTGTCCAAGGTACTTGAGAGGCTTGTGTACATTCGTATGACAAATTTTTTTATACGCGAGCAGGTATTGTCTTTACATCAGTTTGGATTTAGAGCCAAGTGCAATACAACCGATGGCAATTCTAGAATTTTTAGATTCCGTGTATTCTGCGTTACACCAGAAAAAGCATTTTCTATCAGTATTTTCGGACTTTTCAAAGGCATTCGATACCGTAAATCATATTCTCTTAGATAAAATGAATCACCTTGGTGCGAGGGGGATCAGTACCAATTATGCTGAAGTTTTAAATACTGCGAACGTTGAAGTGGGGAGGGTCGATAGCTGGTTAATGGCGAACAGGCTTTCTTTAAACGTCACCAAAAGCCAATGTATGCTTGTAAGTGAAAATATAGTTCCGCCCCCAGTACCTGTGTTAGTGAGAAATGAGGTCATATCGTGTACCGATAGTGTTAAGTTTATAGGAGTGACCCTCGACAATAAATTGTCTTTTATACAGCATGCGAACAATATCTGCAGTAAAATCTCAAGATTTGTGGCATAATGCAGAGGTTATCCGCATACCTACCGCATCACATCATGTTACGGTTGAACCACAGGCTTGTATACCCGCACCTGGCTTACGTGGTGCAGACATGGGGCTGCGCACGCCTAACTAGCACCACCCGACTGCAGGCTTTGCAGACCCGAGCGGTAGCTTTGTTGGGCCCCGGCAATGCTGCTACTAATTTTGTCTCAGTTAAGCTGCTCAAAGTTCACGAATTTTTTAAATATTTCCCCCCACTACAATTGTATTCTGTCAGTAATTTAGATCAGCATTTGTATTTCCATAAGAAATTTATTCTAAATCAATCCAAACATGAAGACCAAACTAGATTTCAAACCCATCAATGCCTGACAGCGCCTTTCGCTTCAAAGTCAAAATGCCAGCGTTCGTTCCTTAGTACAGCCATTCTACTATGGAATAGCTTACCCATTGATCTACGAACTGTACCCAGCTCCTATATTTTCGAAGTTAAACTCAAATCCTATTTGTTGAACTGTCGTTGATACACTATGCAAATTTCTTCTCTTCTTCCTTTGTTTCTCAGATTTTTCGCTTTAATTATCTTCTTTCTTCTACTCAGGAAAAAGAGGAAGAGCCGTGAATCTGTTCCCTCGTCTTTGTAAAAAAAAAAGCGGGGCTTCTCGGGAATGCTGAGTTGTGTTGGACCTTTTAGCCATTGGCTGAGCCTTCGGGACGAGTGTCTTTCATACCTGTGTTCCTTTCCTGATTTCGTACTTCTACTGATCTTACCTTCATCTTTCTATCTCTTCTTTCCCCATGCGCGTTGATCTACTTTCGTGCCTGTGTTCCGCATTCTGTCAGCATACTACGTGTCCCTTCCTATTCTTCTCTTGAAGTACCATAGTTGTATTTGGGAAGACTTAAGCAACTAATATAATAAGAAATCATATTAGTTCCGCCCTCTTCATAGGCGCTAATGTGCTGCCTTTTTTCCCTCTTTTCGTCAGCAACAAGTTGTTCTCGTGCGGGTGCCGGTGCCTTTACAGCCAGCCTGTCGTGTCCTATGCTCTCGTACGTGTTGACTTTATGTGGGGCGCCCTCGTATATAGCAATGCCTTTTGGGTCACGTGCCGTGTCACTGTTTATTCCTCTGTTCTGTCGTTTTCTGTGCTTGGTGATAACAGAGGCTTAGTCTATTCAATGTGTTAGTATTAATTCAATTGTAACCAACTGTGACCTAGTGTGCTCCCAATGCCTGATGTTCAAGTGTTAAGTTTGTTTTATGTTGCCCGATTAGCTTACAGCTACCCATGGGCTTGACGATAATTATCTACGAATTCATGTTCTACTAATGCTCTTTTAACAATTGTATCGACTAGATTCAAGTTTTTTGTCTCAATAGACATTATTATTAATCTAAATACTTTCACTAACGTATTGATACTAACGTGTCTTGTCTATCATTTGTCTATAAATTATATTACAGACCATTTCGAACTCTGAGTGATACGGCCTATCAACAACTATACCCATCGATCGATTAAAGCTCGTAAAAAAGTACCAATATACGGTAACCACACCTGACAAACAGTAGGAACAGTGGCGTAACTATATAACAGTCTATTAAGGAAGCTATCCGATTTAAAAGTTGTCCATTCATAGATTTTTCTCGCAAAATGTTTCGACATTGGAGCCTAACCTTTGTTTATATGCAGGTTTATGAGAAGGTATTGGTGTAATTGCCATAAATCTCCCGCCACGATAGCGCCAACAATGATACAAAATTTGGCAAGGAGCACGTGCACATTCGGCTGAATTTTCGTCCATCAGCTTCACTAATGTAACACTATGCACTCTATCGGCTAGGAAGGGATACAATCGGCTAAATTGGTAACACTGGAACTCATTGGTAATTTGTTAGAAAGTTACCAGCGAGGAAATATCGGCGAGTCACAATGACACAAGGTTCTTATGTCACATTTATTTATTAATACAAAATTGGCTGAATCCACGGGAAAATGTTCACAGGAATTTCAAGAAATTTCATGTATTCAAGCAAATCACTTCAAATATCTGTACATTTTGGGCATTTTTGGAAAAAATCTAGACATCTGTATATCAGCATTAATATATGTAGATCTACAGATATATCTGGTATTGGTACTTTGTTACAAGCTATAATCAATCGATGGAGAGTTCGAAATGGTCTGTAATATAATATATAGATAAATAACGGACAAGACACGTTAGTGAAAATATTTAGATCTAAAGATACTTCCGGAAAAGTACAGATATTTCAGCTCCGGTCTACACGCATTTTGCCTCGGCACACTGGCAACACTGGTGCATCGTCCGAATGTTAGAATGATAGATGCGATTTTCTGGATTCGGCGTAATATAGGCTTAACATACACGAGTAAACACATCCGTAAACACATACAGCAATACGCTATGTGACCCATCAATTAGGTAGGGGTGTAACAGGCTTTCTGTTGAAATACCATAGAGAACCGATAATTCGTTCAAGTATTATTAGCGGAAAACAGTGTAACACGGCCAGTGAAAACAATAGTAGTCGTGATAGTCGCAGTCGAGTCGTGATCGCTGCAGTCGAGTCGTGATCGCTGCAGTCGAATCGTGATCGTTCCAGTCGAATCGTGATCGTTCCAGTCGAATCGTGATCGTTCCAGTCGAATCGTGATCGTTCCAGTCGAATCGTGATCGTTCCAGTCGAATCGTGATCGTTTCAGTCGAATCGTGATCGTTCCAGTCGAATCGTGATCGTTCCAGTCGAATCGTGATCGTTCCAGTCGAATCGTGATCGTTCCAGTCGAATCGTGATCGTTCCAGTCGAGTCGTGATCGTTCCAGTCGAGTCGTGATCGTTCCAGTCGAGTCGTGATCGTTCCAGTCCAGTCGCAATCGTTCCAGTCCAGTCGCGATCGTTCCAGTCCAGTCGCGATCGTTCCAGTCCAGTCGCGATCGTTCCAGTCCAGTCGCGATCGTTCCAGTCCAGTCGCGATCGTTCCAGTCCAGTCGCGATCGTTCCAGTCCAGTGAACCATAAATTAGGTAGGGGTGTAACAGGCTTTCTGTTGAAATACCATAGAGATCCGATAATTCGTTCAAGTATTATTAGCGGAAAACAGTATAACACGGCCAGTGAAAACAATAGTAGTCGTGATAGTCGCAGTCGAGTCGTGATCGTTCCAGTCGAGTCGTGATCGTTCCAGTCGAGTCGTGATCGTTCCAGTCCAGTCGTGATCGTTCCAGTCCAGTCGTGATCGTTCCAGTCCAGTCGTGAGCGTTCCAGTCCAGTCGTGATCGTTCCAGTCCAGTCGTGATCGTTCCAGTCCAGTCGTGATCGTTGCAGTCCAGTCGTGATCGTTGCAGTCCAGTCGTGATCGTTGCAGTCCAGTCGTGATCGTTGCAGTCCAGTCGTGATCGTTGCAGTCCAGTCGTGATCGTTGC
>LQNS02278129.1:25318334-25341451 GCA_001587735.2 Parhyale hawaiensis
AATTTTGTTGTGATACATTCAATACTTTTGAGTTATCTTGGTGACAGTTGAACAAAAAAATAGACAAACAGATAAACACGACAGAAACATAACCTCCTTCGGGATATACAAAATGCGTAAATTAGTTTGATTTTATATGACGTGTTCCTTACATATTAATATCATGAACGTTCTGATTTAATGATTGCCCAATTTACCTAAGTTATGTATCAGTCATGTCACAATTTGTTGCTATGGCGTAAATTAGATCAATGAGCTTTCGTTTTTCTGGCTAATATATGCAAATTTTGAGCTTTCCCAGCGCTCAATAAAATACTTATACTAGTTTCCTTCACTTCGTAAGCATCGCTCTGATCGTTATGCTCGTTACTGCATGTTGCAGACAGAAAGAGCACTGAATTTTCTTCGTCGTCCGGCCAGCCATTCCCATTTAGATAAACAGCCACAGCAGAAGCCTGAGGGCCGTCACTTAGCACCTTATTCATCGAGTGGGCGCGTACACAAAGTCTTCATGTACGTTTTTGCCGTAAGTTAAAAAGTCTGCGGAAATTATGCCCAACATTCCAAAGTTGGTAAATTAGGGCAACCTCAAAATTTGCAATTTGTGCTGTATATTTCCTACGAAAATTTGCATATGTTGATAGTTATACGTAGTGCCTTGTATTGATAAGTAGTCGAACTTTTATTGGGACAGTTACGGAGGGATTGTGTGCGCCAAACTATCGTATTTGCAAGTCAAAAACTGTAAAAATGAAATGAAATGTTTATTTAGTAATCTTAATTGTGAAAGAACGGCTGCACAATTTATGATAATGTTACGTGTCGGCACTTCATCAAACGCTGAACTTTTACGTGTGAAAATTTTACACACTTTGCTAATGTTAAATTCACTTAAATTTATTGAAGAAAAAGGCATGGTATTCAATATTTACAGGTTTCTGAAGCTTATACTCTGTAAAGTTTTGTGAAATTTTTATTTATAGCAACGTACAGCCCTTGCTATGACGCTAAACTACTGCAGGTAAAAATTTCACGAAAATTGCTCTAAGGATACGCGGGTAATGTGTTGAGGAAAATGGCTACAGCGGCTGAAAAATCTGAACAGGACTCTTTAACTTCATTAAATCTGAGTTATCACTCGAGATTTATTCCCCCTGCCACCAATTCGGGACTCTTGCAAATTAACGATTTTGGATAAAGGCCAGTAATTCTTGGCCATTGCGTACTAATTCTATTCACTTCAGGTAAATCATCAAATGTTAAACAACTTGTTAGACAATTCTATCGTAAGTCACTTACGATTGGCGATCTTAACGTTGAATCTTTCAGTAACCTTCAAGAGTTGCAGCTGACTGAAGACCCTGTCCAGTCAATTAGCATTCTTGAGTAACCTTGCCCATGTGAGTGGTCCGCAATCCTCCTAAGTGGCAACCTCGCCACCATAGTCACGATAGTCCTTTACATTGGGACCCGCAGAGGTACCTAGTGCTAGTGCCACCCAGTGGGAGTAATTTTTGTTCTTAATTTTGCCCTCCCCTAGCTTTTTCGTCATTACAAATAGCAGTTGCATAGTATCCGTCATCAGCAATATTACGTATGTCATCATATGATCAATAAAGAATCAACGCAAAATCTTCGCCGTCATTACTGACGGCCGAGCCCACTAGTAATGATAACACTAGCATTGCTCTGTCTTTAGTCTAACTTGAGTGAAAAGCACCGAACGTTTTGTACCTGTAATGCCTTGATGTCCCTCATGAGTGCCTAATTAACGGTTGTTGTTATAATTATTTACTCATTCCACAAGCAATTCAACAACCACCGCAGTCACACCTGACGATGCTTGATTATATCATGAAGACTTACTTGCTTCTGCGGTAAGCAGGGCAGCCCCGTGGGACTGCTTCCAAAAACGAAATTTTACAATGCAAGAGACATCTAGTTTACGTTTCACGAGTAAAACTGCATGAATACTGGCTCGCACATGAGGATATAAATTTAGCAGTTGTGAATATTTCGATACATGAAAAAACGTAAGGTGATTCACAAAATTCGATCAGACAACCTTCAGAATTTAAATTTTATTTCTTCAATTGGAGACCAAGATGAAAAGCTGTATGATGTAACAATTATTTGGAATAAATCTACGAATGATAATCATGGGTAACACAACTAATTATGTAGCTCTCAGAACAGCTGATGCCGCTTCGTCGCCTAACAAAATTTCCTTTTCTCGCATCGCTGTGGCGTCAGAAGCGCTCAATCAAAACAGTATAACAAACACCAGCGTGTGTATATTATTTATTTATTTGTTTATTGATTACAAGCGCTGTTTCCTGCGCGACGAGGACACGATAGGCAAAATTCGCCCCTCCGTCAACAGGAGAAGAGGCCGATAATTCAGCCCAGCTGTACCTGTGTACAGCTTATATCGTTAAGTATTGTACAGGGACCAGAGTAGCAGAGAAACTGCAGGGGAAACTCAAACAAATGAGAGCGTTATAGCTGCAGCTGCCTCGCGCCCAAAAGGGCCTCGTTTTGACGCTAAAATTATTTCAGTTAAAAAAAAAAAAAACGGTGAGTGGAGTGAAGAAAGGAGAAAATTAGACGATAGTGGGAGAGATGTTAGTAGGTAGAGAGGAAAATGGAAGAAAGGTGAAAACAGAAAAAAAAGGAAGAGAATAAATGACCGGGCAGTGCCGGTTTAGTTAGGGTAGGTTATACAATCAGGTTACTGAGTGGTCTGCAGTTGGAATATTTCAGTTGCATACAATTGATTTGAGGTGAGGTGGTTGGGCTGGAGTCGTCCCAAAATTTCTCCGTATGCTACTGACGTTACGGGCCATCGTTGGCAAACTTCATTGGTAAAATTAGTTTATTTCCAATTTTTATATCTTCAGAGAAATTGTGGCATATTTTATGTTTGCGCTCCACCTTGCGCCAGCTGAAGACATTTTCGTTTAGCTCCGAGCTGTTGGGTAAGTAAAATATAAACACAAACCATCATTAGACGCACTACCCCAACTCTGACTTGCTTCGACGTGTTTGCAGCGCCGCTTCAACTTCCCGCTCGTGTCTGCTCTGAGTTTCTCGAATCGGTCGCGTCGTCGCCGCTAAAAAATATCGCAGTCGTTCGATACTGGAAGAACATGCAGTAGTTAATTATAAAAAGATGGCATCAGGGACATTTCCGTTTTTTTGGTTAGGTATTTTAAATACCACTAAATGGACGTTGTTATAAGTAATATTATGATCATTTTCATTAGCGAGAAATAACAGACATCAATTTGTTCCTAATACACCCGTGAAAAGTACCTAACTTCAGCTATTAGCCCACATTTGGTCGGGTATGCTAATCAACTGAAAATGGTATTCAAGCGCCTTATACTCCTTGACCTCTCCGTAATGTTTGTTCGAAAGTAATATATATTAAACAACTCTGAGACAGTCCCCTGTCTGCGATCTCGGAGCTATGGGAGTAATGTGAAATACCGTTGTGTTCACTCGTGCGGGGCTGTACGGCAGCAGTGCTCCCATGGAAGTCGATTTAAATTGGAAATTCAGTTAGCTGCTTCAGGTGTTCGAGCACTGGTGATTTATCTGGGTCGCTAGGATTGAAACCAAAGCTAAAGAATATTGCTGAAGTTGCCCTATCGGTTGCATTCGACGAGACCCTCCCGCTGGTGTTTCTATAGCCTGTTGATATCATAGTAAATTGCCGTGTAGATATGTATTGGTATTTCTGTACAAAATATGAGGGAGAAAATGGTAGCTAGGTTTGTAAGGCCTGCGCCCTCTATATTTTGTCAAGAAAATTTAGGGCCAAGGAATATTTAAGTAAGGTCCGTTTCAGGAGACCTGTATGGTAAATGCCCTTGTAATCTAGAAATTTTTTAGAAACCTCTTTGGTTTATATTAATTGATCAACTTTATTAAATTAACAACCAAATCGCTTAATTTAGACGCTTTTCAATGAGACTACTGCTCAGACCAACCTCGGCTTGACAACCTACATTGAAGGAGAATTAATGACGCCAAAAAATCGTTCAGTTCGTTATTGGTAGCAAGATAAAAGGAACATAAGGAGACGTTGAGGTTCGCAGTCATAGAGGGGCGCGGGTTATGCCGAGCACTGCAGCGCCGGCCAGTCGTCTCCCGGTCCAGTCCTGCACGAACAGAAAGCTTCCGCTGCAATAATCCGTAATATTAAGAACATGGCGTCCTCGGCCAGGGGTAGCAAATGCAGCGAATGGTTATAGAATTTAAGATGCCCAGATATTGCTCTTTCCTTAAAAAAATTACTCGTTTCAGCAACTCGAAGGTTTAAATCTGAACTAATTTTAATTTGAATAGCGAAAGACAAAGTATATGGCAAACCCAAGTGAGAGCACCGATTTACTATACGGGTTTTCCGCACAGTTATAGTTTACCACTAAATCAGTCGCTAAATAGCAATGCTAATTCCGCACACGTACCCGTACGAACGGTGACACCGCTTTGTTGCTTCAAGGGACAGCATAGTACGATCTGAACTCAAATTATGAATTAAAGTAGATGAAATTATATCACCTTTTACGAGCCAGTAAAGTACTCTGGAATGAATCTGAATCGATAGCTTTATGCGTAATGCGTTAATTTTTATAAGTTAAGGTTGAACGTAACACATTACAATTGCACGGATCCAGCCCTACGGGATCTCCATCCTAATGAAATGGCTGCTGCCAGAAGCACAGCGCTATTGCAGCCTGTGGCACGCTAGACAGGTTCCTTACCTCGAGGTCAGAAGGACTGATGCAGGGTCCGTAGCTATGCGTCCCGTCAGCGGAGTTGATCCACGAGGTGTTGGACGGAGGCACGACCAGGCCGGCACCAACCAGGCCCGAGGGGGTTACGACAGTCAAGTAGTGGATCCAACGTCCGAGCAGGTACAGCGCCAGTGTAGACACGCCGCAACCCGGCAAGAGAGAGCAAGGGTTAGCCCATCCGATGAGCAAATACGCTACTAAGGCAGAAGCGTCTGGCAGGAGCGGGGTCGGTAAGAAGTCTGCCGTCGATCGGCAAGAGGGGCCGCAGGCTGACGAGTACCCGCGGTCACAGCTAAGGTATGGAACACTGCCGCATATGCCACAGGCGTACGACAGCGATCCGCGCAATTGAAACTGAAATGCTAGACGCTACACTGCTTCACACAGTTTTTTGTACAGATGGCGAAAGTATGATCTTTATCCCTTTATCTGAAATCCCTTCTCGCTTGAGAAACTTCTTGAAATCGAAACAAAGATAATTGCAGCTTCTGTAGTCTGATTTATAACTTTTTTCTCTCAAGTCACGTTGTATAAATTCAATAGATCATCAACAGAGCACTCAGGAAGGAATGATTTTTTACTGGCAGGTGTCAATTATTTCTTTTAGCTTGCTGTTTTTCTTTACGAAGCAGTTACCTCTTCCAAGGAGCTTCAATTGAGGCTGCTTGATCTCTCTTCATCGGCCAAAATTTTAGCACCTTTATGAAGCAGAGATTTGAGTTTGACGGTATCTTGACTACGGTGTGCTCACATTGTATATAAATATGCTGAATAGAGCTGCATTCAAGCTGTTACTTCCGCCTGTCAATGTAGAAGAAGCAGGTGAAAGAAGGCGAATGGAGAAGAAACAAGGAGCTTGTATAGAGAAGGAGGGAGCCAGTAGCCTAGTCCGTTGAAGCTCAAGAGTCTCTTATGGCTGTCAGCCAGTTGTCGAATGCACCAATCGCATATCAGTAAAGAGTCTCTTATGACTGCAGCCAGTCGCGTAAGCACCAATCGTATATCAGTAAATCGGTTCGTCTGCTGCTCCCTCGTGAAACTCAGTGCTCCCCCGTCTTTTCCACCAATGAACATCTCACAGCCATAAGAGATCTGGTTGACTCGCTGGCAAGTCTGTAACTGGGCCACAAGGCTGCCTCCTTCTCTATAGAAGCTCCTTGAGAAGAAAGAGCCATGCAAAGGATGAGAGTGCGCCGTACATATTATCGAAGAGGAAAATGAAGAAGCAGTTCAGAGAATCGAAGATTCCGCAGTAGGCTTTCCTAAGCAAACATATCGATTAATGCGAGAATTTTTTCACGCGCGGCTCCACTAGCCTATATTATTGTTCTGCTTGAGGCTTCACTCGCCGTGTGTCTGCACGTTACGCGGTTCAGTTTTAAGTAGGGGAAAATTGAACTCGAAAAAAGCTCGTATTTTCGCCGGCAGGAAGTTCAACCATAGCTGCCTTGGTTCTTGCTTGCTCTTGAAGAAATTTTCGGTCATTTTTGATGCAAAGACGTGAACTTCATTGTCCACATTGTATACATACATGTTGAAAAGAAATCAAACCAAGATATATAAAAATACTAAATATAAAGTCAACTGTTGGTAAAAATTACGTTTCGGGATAGTGTGTCCCATCTTCAGAAAAAATTCAAATTTCAATCTATACCTCTGAGGTAAAAAGTTTTTTTTTTTTTTCTTTATTACTAAATTTAAGGGAGCATGTGTGCTGTCAGTGGAGAGTCTAGTAAGCAAATGAACCAAGGTAGGTGGAGGGCCAGGACGTCGGCTCCTGTACAGTCAGCGGGTGTGAGCTAAGTGGGGACAGTGCGCAGCGGTACAGCCGAGGTCATAAGGTTGGGTCTGGTTCTATGTATGTAGAGGGACTCTAACGTCATGAATTCGATTGGATTAGAGGAGGCTATGATGGAAGAGTCATTTTTTGCTGATGGGATGGTTGTTTTGTTCAGCATGTAGGCGGGGGGCTGAATTTGACGGTTTTACAAGTGGTAAACCGGTTCGGCCAGACAACCCCAAATGTTGGTCAATAAAGACTTTGAAGTGTTGTCTAGTGCTACCGATGTAAGAGGCGCAGCAGGCCCGGCAACTGTAACGGTAGATAACGCTCGACAAAAGTGGTGTAGGAGGTTCGTCTTTAAATAAAAAAAAAGATCCAACAGTTAACGTGTTTTTGTATGAAAATGAAGTTTATGTGTGGGTAGGCTTCAGAGAGGTACGTCATCAAAGTGTTTACTGCACTAACAGAGGCTTTGTTTTAGTATGGAAGTGAGTGAAAGAAATCTAACCGAACCGGTTTACCTCTTGCATCTACTGGGAACGGTAAACTTTTGAAAATTTCCACGCAGCAGGCTCAAGTTGTAGTGCCAAAATTTCCGAGCAATAACAGCGTTTTTTTTTTTTCTGAACTCTAGAGTGACAATCACACCCCACAGTCTCTTTTATCCAGAAACATAAGCATACCATACTGATACACAAAATTATTCACATACGCTACATTTATTATATAGGGGCCAAGTTACAGGACTACAGGTACCTAGCTACAATATTTCGCAAATACTTTTCCTTGGATTTTCCACAGATTAAATGCATAGATCAAAACATTTTTGAAAACGTATAAGAGAAATTACATTGAAAACACACATTTTTTTCATTTCGACTCATTTAAATTTGAGGCATGTCTCTGATGTGATGTGTGATTGTTTCATCTAGTTATGGCATGGTAAAAAGCAATGGGATAACAAATTGTTCATCTACATCTGCTTCCGTATTTATGCGTTCACGTTGCATGCTGAAGGACCGCGTTCGCGTTGAACAAGTTTGAATGGAAGTGTTGTCGCTTTAAATAACTCAACAGCATTTCTCTCAGTCATTTTTCAGCAAAATTTATCCTGATTTACTCCGGTTTTGTACGTTATCGCAATCTATCACACATTTATACCATGTTTTAGACAAACATTGACGTGGCCGTGGGCAAATGTTCTTGTTTCATTTTGTCTGTCGTTGCAAGTTAGAATACTTTGAGCTAAAATTAACTTTCATCATTTCTTTTAGACTGTTGTAAGTTTACAAGACTCAGCCTTCATTTCAGTTCTATATGCGGCATTGCTGCCGATCACAATAACCAATTAATAGTGTTTTTCTTTGGGTATTGACGCTGAATTTTAAAGATTTTTATTCTTATATCTGCACATGCAATGTACAGTAAGTTCAGTAGCGTACACAGTACACAAATGGGTCCTAATTCTGTGTACTGTGCTACAGTTTGTTCCAGGCTAGTTTAGTTTCTTGAATTACTTTCAAGAGACGATTCTTTTTTCAGAAATAAAGATAATAAATCAATATTGTATCGTTGGTTTGAGAACTATTTGGTGTATGAACAATTTAAAAAAAATGGTAGATTTACTTATACCGTACTTGGCCTAATATTATCAGAGTATGTTCAATATCAGGGGTCTGAGTTGTTCGGGGGTCTGAGTTGGGCTGGGGTCTGAGTTGTCCAGGGGTCTGAGTTGGCCGGGGGTTCGAATTGGGCAGGGGTCTGAGTTGTTCGGGGGTCTGAGTTTGGCAAGGGTGTGAGTGGTCCGGGGGGGGGGGGTCTGAGTTGGGCAGGGGTGTGAGTTGTGCGGGGGTCTGAGTTGTCCGAGGGTCTGAGTTGTCCGGGGGTCTGAGTTGGCCAGGGGTCTGAGTTGGCCAAGGTCTGAGTTGGCCGGGGTCTGATTGGGTGGGTCTGAGTCAGTGGGGTTTGAGTTCGGGGGTCTGAGTTTGGAGGGTCTGAATTGTACCTCTGGCAACATCATCGGAAGGAAAGGGAGAAACGTGTTCGCCTGCAGCAGACTTAAGACTAGACGCACTTCGTCACGGGTGTTATTTATGGGGTAGGCTAGGTTAGAATAGCTGCATTAGGTCAAACTAAAATGAATCATGATAGCCTAGAATAGAATTGCTTAGTTCAATAACGTCAAAACCGTAAAACTTCCGCGGGCTGTGCAAATTCAAACTTATTTGTGTTACCCATTAAATAAAAAATGTTGATATTTCGAAGAAAGTATATAAATTGTGTTTTACAGTTATTTTTATGGAAGAACTATGGAGAAACGAAACATATTGCTTCGTGTTTTGGAAACATAGTCCATATTCTGTCAGAATCTTTTTTTGTAAAGAATTAAGTTGAGTTGAATGATTCCTAGGAAATAACTGAATCCGGAAACCACTCAATACGAACGTTAGGAAAGCAGCGCAATAATGATAATTTTCCGATATATATTTTTAGATTGGCTTATCGCCACAGTTATCACCGAACTCATCCTTCATCGACACGACATTCGATTGAGCACCCTTCCTTCCACCTATAAACACCCCGTGGGTACAACAGAACTGCTCACTTACGGTATTATCCCCAGATCCTGAGCTTCGAGTGAGACTCGAGAATATGTAGACCAATTTCTTGATTATACTATGCCTATTAATGAAATTGCACCAATACTTAACTGTTCAAGAGCAAAGTTTTTGTTCATTCATAACCTTCTGGATATTTTCTCTGGACGGGGTGAATTCTCGCGCTCGACCTGAAGAGTTTGAATACAAAGCAAAAATAGTCGGTAGCTCCAATGTACAACAGCCAAATTACTGCCGTATTGTGACTATGGTATAACAAAAACTCTGATCAACCAACCCGATAATTTGCTTCATGGAATTTCTGTTCCGAACAGAGCTGGACACGCTTGTATTGCAGAGCTGGACTCGGTGGTATAGCAGAGCTGGACACGCTGGTGTAGGAGAGCTGGACACGTTGGTGTAGCAGAGCTGGACACGCTGGTGTAGCAGAGCTGGACACGCTGGTGTAGCAGAGCTGGACACGTTGGTGTAGCAGAGCTGGACACGCTGGTGTAGCAGAGCTGGAGACGCTGGTGTAGCAGAGCTGGACACGCTGGTGTAGCAGAGCTGGACACGCTGGTGTAGCAGAGCTGGACACGCTGGTGTAGCAGAGCTGGACACGCTGGTGTAGCAGAGCTGGACACGCCTGTGTAGCAGAGCTGGACACGCTGGTGTAGCAGAGCTGGACACGCTGGTGTAGCAGAGCTGGACACGCTGGTGTAGCAGAGCTGGACACGTTGGTGTAGCAGAGCTGGACACGCTGGTGTAGCAGAGCTGGACACGCTGGTGTAGCAGAGCTGGACACGCCTGTGTAGCAGAGCTGGACACGTTGGTGTAGCAGAGCTGGACCCGTTGGTATAGCAGAGCTGGATTCGCTAGTAGAGCAGAGGTGGGTTTATATCTGTTGATAGCCATATCAACGCAGGCGTGTCCAGCTCTGCTACACCAACGGGTCCATCTCTGCTACACAGGCGTGTCCAGCTCTGCTACACAGGCGTGTCCAGCTCTGATACACAGGCGTGTCCAGCTCTGCTACACAGGCTCGTCCAGCTATGTACAGGACACCACTACCACAGGAGTCCCTGGAGCAGCACAAGATCGCAGTCTCGGGGCCTGGTTCAAACATAAAGTAATAATTTATCTCAATGAAGAATTGCAATAATTAGAGCCTTTTCAATAACTATTTTACCCACCATTTATTATCACTTTTATTATCTAGAGTCGCTGAAATATTTTTGTTCGGAAATGAGCTATGAAATTTATCCTATACTTGGAAATAAAGAAAATTGTTTGAATAACTTGTTGATTTAAGTTTTTCAACCAAGTAAAATTCCTAAAATATGTGCTAAAAAACGATAAAGTTGATGGCTAACTTTGTTGTTCTCACGAACGTCTTTTTACTTTGAACAAGAAAGATGTTTCATGCGCTCCCATTGCAATCGAATTAGAAAACTTGCTCTGATGTGGGAACAACAAGCTCATCAGCTCCAGTTTATCGTCAGACTCGGACAGAGGCGTTTCTCTCGCCACACAACATCGTGTCAGCCGTAACCTGATTACGCCTGAGACGCTTGAAATTCTTTTTCCATGAGTATCATTGAGCCCAAACACCCCTCCAATCGATGTGGGCTTAACTCCTAGAACTCACGTAGTGTGACGAAACCAACGCTCTCGTCTGCAGTTGCGGCCAAGCCAAAGCTCCTGAGCTCAGCGAACCCGCCGGGTCGCACAATCGTCTCTCACGACGATTTTGCGTTCACGTAAGCTTTCCTGCGCGCGCCATCACTAAAATAAACACTACCTAGGCAAACCTAACCTAGCCTAACCTTACCTAACCTAGCCTCCTTACCTAACCTTCTAACCTAACCTAACCTTACCTAACCCAACCTAACCTAACCCAACCTAACCCAACCTAACCCAATCTAACCTTTCTAAGCTTACCGAACATTACCCAACGTTACCTAACGTTATCTAACGTTACCTAATGTTGCCTAACGTTACCTAACGTTATCTAACGTTACCTAATGTTGCCTAACGTTACCTAACGTTATCTAACGTTACCTAATGTTGCCTAACGTTACCTAACGTTATCTAACGTTTCCTAATGTTGCCTAACGTTACCTAACGTTATCTAACGTTACCTAATGTTGCCTAACGTTACCTAACGTTATCTAACGTTACCTAATGTTGCCTAACGTTACCTAACATTATCCAACATTGCCTAACCTAACCTAACCCAACTTAATCAGCGATACAGCGAGCAGCGCGGGGCACCAACTTGAACACGATCTGCGTGCACAAACACGCTCACAAATCGTCGTGAGAGACGATAGCGCTGTCGGGTCGGTCGGTGCTGCTCGGATGCGAATTTTTTTTCTTGGACCTCTTAGCAAGTACAGTCTCAAGGCAGCCAATGGCGTGGCAAGTCATAGGCCTCAGTGGGAGGGGCGAAAGCTGATGGTGTTGCACTCAGATGCGTACGTTGGAAAAACTATGTAAATTCACAATTTACGTGATGTGAAGTTTATTCTGATAATTAATAGGCAACAATTAAGGAGTGTGATGTACCTGAACTTCGTTAGGTGTGAGCAGCATGTGAAAATTCCTCGTGTGTTGGCAGTTCATATTGAGGCTGATCATTTTATGAACATATTGGAGAAAATATGCCACCAAGCATTGCGCGCAATGCCTAGCCAATAAGTAAATTGAATCACTCATACAATAAATGGTTAAGTTTCTTTTAAGCTACGTCAGACTAGGCCAAGTTCTATTAGTTAAATTGAGAGTAATAGTAAAGAGAAGCGTGCATAACTACAAAAGTTTACAACGTTTACTTTCTGAAGTATTACATAGGTTATGTTCTCAGTTCTGTATCTCTAACTTAACATAACTCAGCCTAGCCGTACCTAATCTAACCTAGGACAAGGTAATCCTTGCTGAACCCTAATTAGTAATTTACATGAAATAAACATATCTGAATTAAATAAACCATTTTCTGAAACGGTTGATTCATCTCAATTATTGCCGAAGCAGAACGCTGGGTTCGGCTTGTTCGTTGTAACACACACACACATTGTATGTAGACACTGGTCAGTTGATACAGGAAATTGGTGGCACATTGCGCTTACGACGAATTAGGTTAAAAAAATCTAAAGACACTGTACGTTCAACTCAATCACAAAAAGCGTTCTATATGTTCTCATACCCTTGACGATGCACGTACTTACATTGTACTCACACTATTCAGAAGTAATGCATATAAAGAAATTATGGTTTCGATGTATGATTACGGCCCTGCAACTTAACTTAAAGCGCGTTCAATTGGGACATATACATAATGTGCTTCACTTAAATCAAGCGGGACTGAGAGCGTGTTCGATTTGGGACCTTAAAGTCGAGCTAAGTCAAGCCCACTTGACTTAACTTGTCCGAAACTGTTTACAGGAACTTTAGCTTCGTCGGTTTGAATCGTGTTGTAGTTGTTAGAAGCAACCATAAATGATCAATGATCTACGCTGGATTGCCTCGCGACCTTGAAATTCTTTACTTCGTAATAGTGTCGGTGTAAAGTAATAACAATTGTTAAGTAATTGTCCATTGTTAAGGGCCGAAAAAACAGCATTTTTTCTCTAAATTATTTTTTCCGCAGCGGTAATTTGTTGCCAATCCACAGTCCTAACTGAACAATGGATAGAGACACTATGCGCGTATGCATCATGTACACACAGACCAGTGTATAATATACGCATGCACTTTTCACACGCATTTTAATTCTTAAACTATGTTCAGGTACATAACATACCTTTATTGGCTTGTTCGATTGGGACCTGAAAGTCGATCTAAGTCAAACCTACTTGACTAAACTTGTCCGAAACTGCAGACAGGCGTCCCGAATTTGTCCCGTATATTCAAGTTTCATTCGTTATGTCAAAATTGATCACATGTGAGGCTTCTAAAAACTCAATATTACTTTGTATAATTAATATTTCAGTCGGTTCAACTTGATTTAGTCGCTTCTAACACCTACAACACAATTCAAAACGACGAAGCTAAAGTTCCTGTCAACAGTTCCGGACAAGTTGAGTCAAGTGGGCTTGACTTTGTTTGACTTTTAGGTCCCAAATCGAACACACATTTTGAGCTAAGCACATTGAGTTTATGTCTTAATCAGTTAAAGCTAAGTTGCAGGGCGCTCATCATACATCGAAATAATTTACTTCTTTATATAGTACGTCTGAATAGTGTGAGTACAATGTAAGTGCATCGTCAAGGGTATGAGAACATATAGAACGCTTTTTGTGATTGATTTGAACGTACAGTGCCTTAATATTTTTAAACCTAGTTCGTCGTAAGCGTAATGTGCCACCAATTTTATGTATTAAGTGACCAGTGTCTATATACAATGTGTGTGTGTGTTACAACGAACAAGCCGAACCCAGCGTACTGCTTCGGCACTATGTGAAATGAATCAGCCGTGTCAGAAAAAGGTTAATTCAAGTCAGATATGTTTAGGTTAGATAGGGTAGGTTATACCATGGTAATTAGGGTTCAGCGAGGATAGCGTTAGTCTAAGTTAGATTAGGTACGGCTAGGCTGAGTTATGTTAAGTTAGAGAATACAGAACTGAGAACATAACCTGTGGAATACATCAGAGAGTAAACGTTGTAAACTTTTAATGTTATTCACGCATCTCTTTACTATTACTCTGAATTGAACTAATAGAACCTGACCTAGTCTGACGTAGCTTTAAAACAAACCTATCCATTTATTGTATGAGTGAATAAAATTCACTTACAGTGCCTAGACATAGGTATTTGCACAACTCTTTTTTTATGTATTTTAAAAAATTTAGGGACTACTTTAGGATAATTAATACAGGAAGTTTATATATATATATATAATAGAATATTTAAACAGAACAGTCAAATGTGCACTTACAACAAGAAAATTCAACACAAGTGAAAGTAATGAGGGACAAAAGTATTTCACCAAAATAAATATGATTTTGAATCTTTGATATTTAATAGTATAATTTGATTAAATTCGTGTGGAAATTATTCTAGGACGTTCACGAAACGTCTCAAAACAAATGCAATGTAAACAAACCACAGCCGGCGCAATCATTACCTCTATAGACCTCGTTGAAGTCGCGCACTCTCTCACTACAATGCCCAAAGTTGAAGACATCCCTAAAGCTACTCGTAAACGGATAATTCAACTTCGTAGTAAGCGATTGACTTATAGAGTTATAGCAGAACGTGTCAACAGTCCGCAAGTATCAAGAGACTGGGGCGGTCTCTAACATTCTAAGAGCTGGAGCTCCGCGTAATAACATGGGTCGTCCTCGGCGCTACATGCTACGTAAGGTGACACAAAGATGACATGACCCCTTGACCCCTTCAGAGTGAACTGGCGTCTCAGGGATTGCATGTCAGCAAGAAAACTATTGTTAGGGAATTGAAACGTATACTGGCATTCATTCGTACACTCCTCGCAAAACTTCTCTTCTTACAGCAAAACATTGTCAAGAACCGCTTAACATTTGCCAATGACCACCTGGACAAAGGAAATGAGTTTTAGGAAGGGGTTATATGGTCTGACGAAACTGAAATAGAACTTTTTGGCCGAAACGAAGCTCGGCATGTATGGAGGAAACGTGGTACTGCCTATGACCCCAAGAACACCATCTCCACCGTGAAGCATGGAGGGGCAGCATCATGGTGTGGGGTTGCTTTACTGCCCATGGTGTTGGGGATCTTTATATCATTGATGACAAGATGAATAGTTCCACGTACAGGGAGATATTAGAGAAGAAGATGCTTCCAAGTGCCAAAAAATTCTACGGACGGCGCAGGTGGACCTTCTAGCAACACACCGACCCATAGCCAACCAGTAAGCCATGCCCTGATCCATCGTAAATAGTCTCCCCGGAGGCCATGGGCTAAAAGGATCGACGAGGATGAGACGAGCAGGGATGAGCAGGGGATCGCCTGTGGCATATGCCCTGCCACGCTCGGTCCTGCTGCAGAGGTACGTGCGACCCCCTCTAGCGACGGGTCCCCCGGCGGGCGGGATTCTCCACTGAGAACTGGTGCCCGCTATCGGACAAAGCTGGAGTGGGAACTTTGCTGCTCAAGATGAGGAGCCCACCTCTACCCAAGGAGCTTTAGTAGATGAGGATGGAGTCTTACCGCAATAAATTAGGTCAAATTGTTTTCCGAATTTCCGGGAGCGGCTGAGACGCGTTCATGAATCTCATTGATGGAAGTGACGCGGGAGCAGCAGGTTTTGAGCGGGTGCAACAAACAAACTGAGGTTTTCATATGAAATTGATACATACGGCGACTGGCAGCAGCCACACCCGCTTCATGAGCTTCACAGATGAGGCTCCTGGCTCCCTCCTCTCTATTGAAGATCCTTGCCTCTAACCCATACGCCACAAGTACCACCCCAGCCCACCTAATAACACGGTGGGCTTAACTCAGAACAATTCCCGACAGCCCCAAAGCACGAGATTGCGCCAATCAGTGACGAAGAACCAATTGCAATCCGCCGCAACTTCCAGCGATGCGCCGCGATTCTAATATCATCCAGATATGGAAAGTACATAGCTAAAGAAGCAAACGAGGGGTGCCCAATAGGGGCAGGTTGGAACCCCAGCCCAGTTAGGGGACCGTAAGCTGAACCTGCCAACAGTAGCGCTAAATGGGGTCCCTGTATGAGCTGTTACTGGTAGTCGTTAGAGCTTTGAGGGTTGTGACTGTGACAGGATACTGAGCGGCGGGTGACACTGTGGTTGTGACTGCTCCATGTCTCACGTGTCAGTATCATTCAATAGTGTCTTGTACAGAAGATAGTTTCGTAGACGTGATAATACAAAATGTTGCACCGCATTCTGACTAACGTGAGCACGTAAACATCAGTATTGAATGGAAACCCACGACCACATAAATGTTTCAGTTATGCATCAAAAGTATTTTATATTCTGTATAGATATGACATGAATCAATATTTAGATCACGTGTTTTTCTAACATTTTTTAAACATTAATTCTAATGTTCAGAAAAAAAAGTAAACTACGTTCATTATTCAACGTTTTCATATCAATTTCAGCGTGTAAATCAAGTTGAATATTTTATAACTTGATACCAAATACTCTGTCTCATCGATCCACATAAATGTATGGAGCTTCTATTCCCGTAGACCGAATAGGGCCTTTGCACTCCCCATTGCCATACCCGACAGCGCGTACCGAAGGTACAGTAGTCAGGATTACCGTAACACTGTCACTGGCGTATCACACCAATAGCCCTACTGTAGCCAGCCTGTGTTACTTTGCTACATAAATTCTCTGCCCTCTGGTACACTGCCGTCGGTTCCGTGCCATTGAGTACGAACACGAAATCCTGCAACCAAACACTGGAAGGCAAGACGACAAACACGACACTCGGTCACCTCTCACAAATGCTTTAAGTAATTCCCATTCCAACGCGAAATTGTTTCCGCCATCTTTATTGTGGCTTTTTTGGAAACATTTGAGCTGCTCCACACAAACATGGATATCCACCATCGGCCACAGACGGACTCCGACAGCTGGGCGGTACCACGCATTCACTCCACGCTGACCAGTGAACTTGAGAATAATTTTCTACAATATGAGATTGGAACTATTATTAACATTCCATTCTCATTGATTAATTTATCACGCTCATTCCAGTATGGCAGAGATTTGATTCATTTGTTGCATGTGAAAAACCAAACTTTTCCATCGAAAAGTAGCGCTGCTATTCAAGTCGCTGGCTGCCCACAGTGTGTAGTACAGATGATGGGAACGTGAATTTCTACACTCTCAGATTCATTATTTGATTTTAATGCATATCTGCACGAGCCTGTGTAGCTCTGTTACACAAGCGTGTCCAGCTCTGCTACACAAGCGTGTCCAGCTCTGCTGCACAAGCGTGTCCAGCTCTGCTGCACAAGCGTGTCCAGCTCTGCTGCACAAGCGTGTCCAGCTCTGCTGCACAAGCGTGTCCAGCTCTACAACACAAGCGTGTCCAGCTCTGCTACACAAGCGTGCCCAGCTCTGCTACACAAGCGTGTCCAGCTCTGCTACACAAGCGTGTCCAGCTCTGCTACACAAGCGTGTCCAACTCTGCTCTACAGCCACTGCAGGACGCGCTAGCGATACAGCAATTGCAGGCCGCGCTACCGATACAGCATACAGCCACTCAAGGCCGCCCTACCGATACAGCATACAGCCACTGTAGGCCGCGCTACCGATACAGCAACTGCAGGCGGCGCTACCGATACAGCATACAGCCACTGCAGGCCGCGCTACCGATACTGCATGCAGGCCGCGCTACCGATACAGCAACTGCAGGCCGCGCTACCGATACAGCATACAGCCACTGCAGGCCGCGCTACCGATACAGAAGCTGTAGGCCGCGCTGCCGATACAGAAACTGCAGGCCGTGCTACCGATACAGCATACAGCCACTGCAGGCGGCGCTGCCGATGGAGCCACTGCTGCAGGGAGTCTGACGATATGTTTAACGGAGGACCTGCAGAGGCACCGAGTGCTAGTGTCTCATAGCGGGAGAAACAATTGTTTTTAATTTCAGATTCCAGTACAAATAGAAGTTGCTTGATATCCTTCTTAACTAATATCAGCAAATATATAACCAAATGACCAATTAAGAATAATCGCAAAATCTTCGCCGTCAGTACTGACGGCAGATCCCTCTAGTAATGATAACACTAGCACTGTTCTGTCTTTAGTCTAACTTGAGTGAAAAGCACCGCACGCTTTGTACCAGGTGATGTCTTGTTGTCCCACGTGAGTGCCTAATAAACGGTCATTATTAATTACTCATTCCACAAGCAATTCAACAACCACCGCAGTCTTAACTGACGATGCCTGATTATATCTTGTCGGCGTGCTTCTGCGGCAAGTAGGGCAGCCCCGTGGGACTGCTTACAAAAAGTCTCTTTGCATCGGGCGAAGGATGCGTCGGCGTTACATAACGGGGCCTCAACGGATAACGGCTCACAAATGATGAATTAAGTTTAACAGTTCAATAAATTTTGCATTTTTCACAAAATTATTGAAGTTTATCATAACATCGTATAAAAATTGAATATAACTGAAAACTTAAGGCCAATTCCTTAAAATTCTGCAAATAATTTCTGTTGTTGAATATAAGAAAGATGAACATCACACAGTTTTATGGGTAACACAACCACTTATGTTTGCCTAGATGCACCTCTTACTGCCACTCCACCATCTCGCCGCTAAATTCCCTTCACTCGCATCGCTGTGGCGTCAGAAGCGCACAATCAAAACAGTATAACAAACACCAGCGTGTGTATATTATTTATTTATTTATTGCATGTGATGTTTCCTGCACGACGAGGACATGATAGGCAAAATTCGCCCCTCCTTCATCAGGCGAAGAGGCCGATAATTGAGTCCAACTGCACCTGTGTTAGGAGCATTAGTTTGGACTTATAATATGTCGTTAAGTACTGTACAGGGACACCAGCAGCCTCTCAAGCAAATGAGAACGAGGCTGCACCTGCCTCGCGCCCAAACGGGCCTCGTTACGACGCAAAAATGACTTTAGTTGCATAGAATTGTTATTAGGTAGGGCGGTTGGACTGGAGTTAAGGGCGGATCCAGCTCTGATTCTTGGGGGGGGGGGGGCAAATGTTGCATCCGATGGTGCTTGTAGCCAACTAAAGCGCAGTGCTCTTCATTATTTAGTTCATCTACGATTCTACGTATATTCTGTATATTTGTAGATGTAGTTATATTTCTTATGTTTAATGTTTTGAATTATTTATAAATATTAAATAAGGATTAAAATCATAGGTTTTATTGCTAGTTTGTCTCCTTGGGCGATGTAGTTGGACAGGATCGGTTTGGCCTGTTGGGGTCTAAAATATTCGGTTCAGTTTCTTCTATTTCCGTGCGCCATTTCCTTGACTCTAAAAGCATGATTTTCTCCTGCCGCGATTCAACAGTAGAGGTCAAAAATGTGTGCCCCACGTTTCATATTTATCTATGAGAAAAATCTAAGAAGTTTACGATAGAACACTATCTCCTCCGAGTGTACCCGTACCTAAGAGAACCAATTCTATCCCTCAAATATTCCCGTTATTCTGTCAAGCAGTCAGTCACCGAGACTGAGGGGGGGGGGGGAGCATAGCCCCAGCAGCGAGCTCATGGATTATTCGTGTGTGCTGGGAAACAACATTAAATTTATTAATGTAGAACTTTATAGTTTTTTTATTGGTAGACTAGTTTTCTTGCTTGTTATGTTTAATAAGCAAATCTACACTCTTTTGAATTTACTCGTATATTTGATTAAAACACACACTCACTCATAGGGGTATAAGAACAGTTTAAAGCTAAATGAGCTGTAAACTCCCTAAAATATGCTTAATGAGGTCTATGCTTCCCAAGATAACAAATGTGTTTGCCCTAAACAATCATTGTAACATTGTTTTGAAACTGTTTCTCCCAAACTACATGTTCGATTGCCGTGACAGCTCAAAACGTTTCTCCTGATTTCTTTTAGTTGCTTGCACTATTGACTTAACCCTACATATTTTATTTTATTTAGATCAGACGAACCAAGAGGCCCATTGCCACAGAGACTCCGGAACTTACGCCCCGGCCCTTTATAAGCTATTGTCATTATGTCAGAAGGCAATAGAGGATTCAGGAAGAAGAAAGGGGGGGGGACGGGGAGAATCTCAGTCAAAGAGACGATCATGCAAGCACGTGAACATGATTGATAGCCGCTAATATGCGGAGTTTAGAGGCGGCTGTCTCTGAAGTCGGAGCGGGAAAGAGAAGATGGATTAAGGTGGCTTCTGAAGCTTTGGCCGTTACAGAGTTTGCGTCGCCTGTTTGTCCAGACGATTTTTAAACGTGTTGACTGTCTTCTCACCGACAACATCGGAAGGGAGTCTATTCCACTGACTGAATGTAAGTCTACGCACGGGAGGGATGAGGTGAAAAGTCTTAAAACAAGTGTGTTTGAGTTTTCTTTTAGAAAAGGTTCATTTAATATCAGTTTTTATAAAATTATGAACCCTAGCAAGCATTATTAATTTTTTAGGAATAAATAGCAGCCCATATAACAAGAGAAAATCAAGCAGAATGTTTTGAGTGAATGAAAAACATAACTAGAAAGCCTTGTGGCGTAATACAATCACCCGCGGTGGGAACAAATTTCATCGCCGTCATTTTTTATGGCCTGCTAATCCTAGTGTTCTGGCATAAGACACATCGATGACAGCCCACCAGACTCCTTGCAAAAAAATCATGAACATAGCTCAACTCCTTCTTCCGGTTTCTAAATGATAAGCAAATTTCATAGCCGTCATTCCTATGGCCATCTAATCCCATTTTTTTATGAATTTTGTTAGGAATTTGAATTTGTCAACATACCCTGCCGATCCATTTCTAAGAATTCTAGGCATAAGCTGATAAAGCGCCCAGCAAGATGTGAAAACAATTATATGTATACGAAAGAACACTACCGTCTCCGAGTATACCCGCACCTGTTCCACACAAATCGTTGAAATCGGTCCAGTAAATTTTCATCCTCGACAGAATGAAGGGCGAACTTTTGAGGGAAATAAATCTCACTCTTCGCTCGAATTGCCTGTTAAGGCTTAAATAGTCCAGACAAGAAGAATGTTTAACTTAAACAGAGTTAAATCCTACAAAATCCTACAATATTCTTCTAACATAATGGCAATAGCTCATACAGGGTCGAGGCGTAAGTTCCGGTGTCTCTGTGGCAATGGGCCTATTGGTTCGTTTAATTTAAATAAAATAAAATGTGTAAGGTTAAGTTAATAGTGCAAGCAACTAAAAGAAATCAGGACAAACGTTTTGAGCTGTCACGGTAATCGAACATGTAGTTTGGGAGAAACAGTTTCAAAACAATGTTACAATGATTGTTTAGGGTAAACACATTTGTTATCTTGGGAAGGGAGCTGATAGCTCATTTAGCTTTAAACTGTTCTTATACCCCTAACTTATGAGTTTGTGTGTGTTTTAATTGAATATTCGAGAAAAGTGAAAAGAGTGCAGATTTGCACATCTTGCAAACCAGTAAGAAAACTAGCCTTACAATAATAAACAATAAAGTTGTACATTAATAAAATTAATGTTGTTTCCCAGCACACACTAGTAATCCATGAGCTCGCTGCCGGGGCTATGCTCCCCCCCCCCCCCTCTCAGTCTCGGTGACTGACTGTTTTGCAGAATAACGGGAATATTTGAGGGATATAATTGGTTCTCTTAGGTACGGGTACACTCGGAGGAGATAGTGTTCTATCGTAAACTTCTTAGATTTTTCTCACAGATAAATATGAAACGTGGGGCACACATTTTTGACCTCTACTGTTGAATCGCGGCAGGATTAAATCATTCTTTCAGAGTCAAGGAAATGGCGCACGGAAATAGAAGAAACCGAACCGAATATTTTAAACCCCAACATGCCAAACCGATCCTGAGCAACTACATCGCCCAGGGAGACAAAATAGCAATAAAACTTATGATTGTAATCCTTATTTAATAAATATAAATAATTCAAAACGTTAAATATAAGAAATATAACTACATCTACAAATATACAGAATATACGTAGAATCGTAGATGAACTAAATAATGAAGAGCACTGCGCTTTAGTTGGCTAGAAGCACCATCAGATGCAACATTTCCCCCCCCCCCCCTAAGACTCAAAGCTGGATCCGCCCTTGACTCCAGTCCAACCACCCTACCAAATAACAATTCTATGCAACTAAAGTCATTTTAGCGTCGTAACGAGGCCCGTTTGGGCGCGAGGCAGGTGCAGCCATAACGTTCTCATTTGCTTGAGAGGCTGCTCGTGTCCCTGTACAGTACTTAAACGACATATTATAAGTCCAAACTAATGCTCCCAACACAGGTGCAGTTGGGCTCAATTATCGGCCTCTTCGCCTGGTGACGGAGGGGCGAATTTTGCCTATCATGTCCTCGTCGTGCAGGAAACATAACTTACAACTAATAAAGAAATAAATAAATCATATACACACGCTGGTGTTTGTTGTACTGTTTTGATTGTGCGCTTCTGACGCCACAGCGATGCGAGTGAAGGGAATTTTGCGGCGAGATGGTGGAGCGGCAGCAACAGCTGCAGTTGGAATCACATTAGTGGTTGTGTTACCCATCAAAATTATAGAGAAGTATTCCTCACAATATAATCAACGACAAATATTATCTGCTTAATTTCAAGAAATTGGCTGAAAAATTTTAGTTATATATGATTTCCATATAATGTTATGATAAACTGTTATAAATGCGTAAAAATGCAAAATTGAATGAACTGTGAAACTTAAACAATCGTTTGTGGGCCGCAATCCGTAGAGGCCCACTATTTATGTTTGAGAAGTACCCGGTAGTACTAGCAATGACACGTATTTTTAATAGTCCCACGGGGCTGCCTTACTTACCGCAGAAGTACGTCCACATGATGTAGTCAAGCATCGGCAGGTGAGACTGCGGTGGTTGTTGAATTGCTTGTGGAGTGAATCTACTATATAATAATTCACGTCGTGTTTTTATTTATTTATTTATTTATATCTTTCCTGTCACGCTCTATGGGAATAAGATAGGAGAAAATTCAGATTTCAAAATCTAAAAAAAAAGTGGGGAACCTCGCAATTTTTTTTCGGCCAAAAAAAAAGTGGGGTACCTTGCAATCTTTTTCTTCAGTATTAGATGGGGGAAAAATACAACTAATAAGATGGGAGAAAATTCAGATTTCAAAAGGCGAAAAAAAAAGTTGAGTACCTTGGAATCTTTTTCTTCAGTATTAGATAGGGGAAAAATGAGGAAGCCCAAAAGACGGCGGGGGTTTTGGTGAAGTGTTA
>LQNS02278129.1:25787931-25807880 GCA_001587735.2 Parhyale hawaiensis
GTATTCAACAGAATCCGGAGGTGCCTGTCTCAACTTGGTATTCAACAGAATCCGGAGGTGCCTGTCTCAACTTGGTATTCAACAGAATCCGGAGGTGCCTGTCTCAACTTGGGATTTAACAGAATCCGGAGGTGCCTGTCTCAACTTGGGATTCAACAGAATCCGGAGGTGCCTGTCTCAACTAGGGATTCAACAGAATCCGGAGGTGCCTGTCTCAACTTGGGATTCAACAGAATCCGGAGGTGCCTGTCTCAACTTGGGATTCAACAGAATCCGGAGGTGCCTGTCTCAACTAGGGATTCAACAGAATCCGGAGGTGCCTGTCCCAACTTGGGATTCAACAGAATCCGGAGGTGCCTGTCTCAACTTGGAAACTGACGGTATCCCGAGTTTCCACCATCAATTGTCGATTCGAAAAAACAACCGTAGACGCATAAAGATTGGTTTCAGGATTTTCTGACCATCATCTGTAATCGTATTGGGAATGCCCCATCTCCCTCATCCAAAACACTTTATAAAGTAGGTTGGCCTTTGCCAGGGGTCATGCTTCTCGCGCTTACCTGTCTTTCATCCAGGAGAACACCAGAAAATACTGCCAGTTACTAACTCTGTTACCCACTTGGCGAAGTACAAACGATCATGTTTAGGTTTACCAAAATTAGTCAACATGAGGAGCGCTTCATATGCAATAAGTTATATAATTGCGGTGGTTTATATGAGAATCGAAAAAAATTTAAATTACTCCCAGTAGCTTATGCTTAGGCGGAACCTAAATAGATTTTTTTGTAATTGTTGGTAATGTCGACGAACTTTTAAGCACTCCTGCACATTGTAACTTCTATCTTAAGGGAAACAATCTTCTTCACCCTTTTTTACAAGTTGTTCCAATGGGCATCAATCAATTGAAGGCAAAGTTATGACTCAAAGTTTGGAGATCGGCAGCAGCAGATTGAAAGAGGTGGTATCGTACTTGGGAAATGTCAAGCCTCGGAAGCTTTATGGTAGCGCCCAGTCGATCGCACCGTGAGTAAAAGGAGAAAGACCCACTCAGCAGTCAGTCGTAATAATCAGATACCAGAGAAATATAGAAGAACAGAATCCAATATCATCTGAAAAAATAACTCGTCTCCCACGGTAATATAGTCCGCCAAGGGTAGACACTGACAGTCGTCAACGAACTGATCCAGAAATGAGCACCAGGAGCAGTGCGTCACACAGTGAGCTGCCACAATAGACACCGCTTTCCAATGCGAGGGCTATCCAGCAGAGGTGAGGAAGTGATATGAGCGTACGGCATATTTGCTAAAAGTAAAATGACAGCTAAAACGTTCTTTCAGAGGTCTACCCGTGCAATTTTTTTCGTATATTTTAAGCACTAGGGAAAAGAGTGACTTGGAGATGTTACCCTTCCAATCGCAGCTAACAAGCTGCACTAGGTCAGAGTGAGAATGCCTCATATAAGTTCACACGGCTGCTGCATTGGATTAGCTTTAGTTAACTATAAGACTCGCTTCGACGGCTCTTATTCTCAACGCTATCCAACAAGCGCATGTCTTAAGGCCATTAGTGAAGCGACAAAATACGTGCGTTACTGTCAAGCGGTTCAGAGAGAATTACTGTACGTTGATAGTACTTTGGCCATTCCACAGTTTAGACCTAATACCTCAAATTGTAAATTTATCGTCACTTCTGCTGAGAAACACTACAAAACATGAATCAATGATTTAAGATTCTCGTTTGTAGAAAAAGCTAAACCTGGTGATTGTAACTCTATCAGATACCAATTCGTACAAATCCCTGTTTTTTCATAGGGATTCAAGCCCAGTTATAGTGGGGAATTGGACAAATAAATACATAAATGGGGGAGGCGCAACTCATACCACAGGTTGTGAGTAATCAACAGTGTCATTAGCTGAGCGCGTCTTTGTTTGAACAATAATTCTGCTTACTTTAAAATTATTAACTCAATAAAATAAATAAAACTAGAACATCGCAACGGCATTTCTGTTCTATTCGTCCTAAAATCTTCATCAGACTTTTCTTGAATGAATATTTGAAAACACTCCAGTATCTCATAACATTATCTACAACACATCTGTCAGACTTTTCTTTAAACAATTATTTCAAAAGCGTGAGTTAATTAATAGGCAAACGTTATATTAACAGATAAGTAGACGAAACGATAAATACACAATTTTCAGTACACAATACGTTACGAGAGACTCCCAAACAGTTGTAGGACAAATCGGGTCATCCACAAGCATCGCTCACATTTGCAAAAAGAGTTTTAAGAAAATCAACCATTTCAATATTTGATAAACAATAGCCCTTGCACCGCTGGTTTTCAAGTGAAAGTTCTAGAGTGATTTCTTTGCATGTGGCGTGCTAAAAAGGATTTTCGGGATGCAGAGTAGTCACAAAAGGAATACTTCGAACGTCTCTTACCAGAACGTTTGATTCCTAAGTAGGAGTACTAGGATGTTTTCTTTGCATATGGCGATTTAAACAAGATTTCTGGGATGCTGAGTAGTCACAAAGAGAACACTTGAAACGCCCCTCATCAGAATGCTTTGCATCCCTATGGCGCAGCAAAATATAATTCTGAGAAGCAGAGTACGTGCAATCGGGGCACTTGAAGCGCCTCACACTAGAATGTTTCGTGTCGATATGAGAGAGCAAATGGGATTTTTTAGAGGTTGCGTAATCGCAATCAAGGCACTTGAATCGCTTCTCAGTTGAATGCTTTGCTTCAACATGACCAAGCAAAGTGGATTTTCGAGAAGCAGAATAGTCACATTGGAGGCATTTGAATCGCCGCTCACTGGAATGCTTAGAATCAATATGACTGTCTAACGTAGCTTTTTGTGATGTACTATAGTCACACTGAGGACATTTGAAACGCTTCTCTATAGAATGTTTGGCGTCAATATGACGACGCAATGTAGACTTATCTGAAGCCGCGTATTCACAGTGCAAACACTGGAAGAGCCTCACGTTGGAATGCCTTCCAATAACATGACGCTGCATAGTAGCTTTCTTAGGCGCAGTGTATTCACAAAAAGAGCATTGATAGAGTTTTTCGTTGGAAGGTCCCAAAACAATATTAAACTGGAAATTAAGTTCCTGTGATACCGAGGTTTCATCGTCCTTGGGTGAGTCGCATTCAATGTTGGGTGTAACGTCATCAAAATAAGATGTCTGCTGATCAAGTTCGTGTGAGTCGTAACATTTGCTAGGGTTGTCAACTTCCTCGGCTGAGTCGAAAATCTCACTTGATTTACGAAGTTCATCTGAGGCGTCGTAACATTTACGTTTACGAGTCTTCTCAAGTTCTTCTTCAGCGCTTAAATACATACTAGATTGAGGATTATTATAAAAATCTCTATCAACATTCTCACTACTTTCAAAATTACTCTTAGATGTCGAACACTGGTATTGAGAGCATAATAAGCGTTTTCCAAGGGTGGCCTCAACAGGGAGATTCACGGTAAAATCATCTGCACAAGATCTGCTCTCACAGGTGCCTGTTCCAGTTCCCACATCACACTCCGCAGACGAGGACGCAGAAGTGCATGAATTCAACGACTCGTTCGTTTTATCCCTGAAACCCACAGGAGGAGTCGCACGACCAGTGTCGCCCTCAAGCACGGCTGATGCACGGCTTTCAGTAGCTCTGTGGAAGTTGAGTTCGTCCGAGTCTTGAAGATTCACTCTGCTGTCTGTCTCCAAACCGAGAGGCTTAACTTTCTCAACAATTGGTCGATCCACATTCGAACAACCTGCAAGAAGAGGAAACTAAGATAAAAAAATGTAAAAGGTGGAGGTCAGAAATTGCAGAAGCGCTGGAAAGTTCTTTGACACTACCCAGAGAAGCAAAAGTTAAGAGAGGTAATTTCGAGTTTTGATTGATTCTCATATAGACCATCGCATTAATGTAACTTCTTGCGTAAGCAGCAATCTTTACGTGAAATAAATTTTGGCAAACAGAAACACGATCGCTTGTACTTCGCTAAGAGGGTAACTAAGTAACTGGCAATCTTGCTTTGCTTCTAGTTACCTACCCGTAGTACCACGACCTGTAAGTCGACTTTCTTACTTATTGCTTGTTCCCTGTCCAATTCTTATATCAAATAAAGACCAAGAGGTACCACTAACGCTGCTAAATTATAATTGCCCACCTGTGGATCTCTTCCTTCTTGCTGTTTGATTAAGTCTGAAATTCGCCTGTTCCTCGTTCTTATTTACTCTCCGACAGGCTTAGCAAATTGCCCGACTTAAGATAAAATGACAAGCCTCAACGTCTCTCTTGCACAACAGTTGCGTTGCTAAGGATATTTAGTCGCCATTGGAAAAGACGTCTCCATCGGCGCACGACCTTCCCTTTCACTTCATTTCAGCTTATTAGGTTAATTTTTTTAGTAAATTTAGTGTTTCAACGGAGTTTCACTATTCTGTAACCGTTTCGCCATCCCTGCCGTGGAGCTCTTCGCATGAAAGGCCCCATTTCTGCCTCTACACTTGGAATATCGTAAGTACCGAAGGTAGGATAGACACCTTGGCAATTGGGACAGTGGCAGTACCGAAGTTGTGGCAGATACCTTTGGATTCGGGATACCGTCAGTGCCGATGCTGGGGCAGACACCTTGAGAATAGGGATGTCAGTACTGAAGTTGGGGCAGACACCTTGGCAAACCAATAGAACCGAAGTTGGGGCAAGCACTTCTCATTACAGTCAGTACCCAAAAAAAACATAGTAGAGAGCGTAAGTTAAGGGACAGTAAAAGATTCAATTAATAAACCTTCATTTCAATTTAAATACTGAACCAAAAGGCTTGAAATTAATAAAGTTCTAGGTACATATTATGTACGTATAGTGATAAAATTTTAGAACTTGGAAAGCATGGCTACGATATAAACAGAATAGATTATAAATCTTTATTACTATTCATCGTGCAAAAAAGTTAAGAGGCACCATCAGAAAATATTGATGTGCAATAAATTTTACCCAAATCCATAACAATTTTCAAATTTACTAATAATTAGTAAACATTCTACTGTTCTACTCTCCAACATCTGTGCGCACATTAGCCCCAGGTGACTATCCCAACTTCGGTACTGAACGTATCCCGAGTTTCCACCATCAAGTGTCGACTTCCAAAACCAACCGAAGATGCATACAGATTGGTGGCAGGGCTCTTTCGTCATCTTCTGTTACCGCATCGGGGATACCACATCTCTCCTCATCCACCAGCAGCGCGTAGGTTGGCCTTTGTCAGGGGATCTGGCTATGCATATTGCGCATATCTGTCTTCCATTTTGGGAAATAACCAGAGAAGATTGCTAGTTCCTAAATTTCTTTCCCACTTGGCGAAGTACAACCGATCGTGTTTAGGCTTCCTAAAATTTCTCAAGATCAGGTGCACTTCACACGCAAGAAATTATATCAATGCGGTGGTTTATATGAGAATCGAAAACGTCAAAACTACCCCCGGTATCTTTTGCTTCTGTAAGCTGAACAGAATTTTTTAAAATTGAAGGTAGTGTCATGGAATTATCTAGCACTCCGGCACATTCTACCATCTACCTAAAGGGACACCATCTTATTTTCCAATTCTCAGAGGTTGCCCGAATGTGCATGAACCAATTGTTGGTAAAGTTATGACCCATAGTTTGGAGACTGACAGCAACAGAGTGGTGTCACAAATGACATCACATTTGGGAATAGTCAAGCTTCTAAAGCTTTATGGTGGCGCACAGTCGATCGTACCCTGAGTAACCGAAGGAGAAAGAATCAATCAGGAAAGTCAGTCGTAATAATCAGATACCGGAGAAATATAGGGGAACGGAATCCAATATCCTATGAAAAAGAACTCAGTCTCCCAGGGAAATATATTCTGCCATGCGTAGACAGTGACATCCGACAGTCGTGAACGAACTTATCCAGAACTGAGCAATAGGAGCTGCGCGTCAAACGGTGAGCTGCCACAATAGAAACCGCTCTTCAATGAGAGGGCCATCCCGCAGGGGTGAAAAAGTGATATGAGCGTTCGACATATCGGCAAGTAGTAAAATGACATCTAAGACGTTCTTTCTCAGGTCTACCCACGCAATTTTTTTTCCGAGCATTTTACGCACTAGGGCAGGGGCTGACCTGGAGATGTTACCCTTCCAATCGCAGCTAACAAACTGCGCTAGGTCACACTTAGAATGCCTTACATAAGTTGGTAAGGCCGCTACATTGAGATAGCTTCAGCTAAAATATGGTACCTACTCGGCCAGATGGGTCACATTCTCAAAGTTATCCAATACGCGCCTGTCTTAAGCCAATGCTGAACTACATATCTTTATTGGGGTATTGGTGAAGCCATGAAATACGAGTGTTCTGTTCTGTTCTTCATGTGGACAAGTTTTCTAGGAATTGTTGGAGGAATAATAAAAGTATCATGGAGGCACCAGTCTTCCACGACCTTCAACGACTGTCTATAAAAGGAAATGGCGGTTGTTATTGTTAGGCAGCCTCCAAAAGGGCGACAATTAAAATGTAAAGTGCCATCCTATTTGCCCTATAGAGGAAACATGTCCGGGGATTTCAATCCTGTAGCAGACAATGGACTACAGGTAACGCTACAACTGCGCTGAAACAGTGGCAACACACCATCAGTCAGACCACCAGTCCGGAATAGATCAAATAAAAAAGGATATAGAAGAGATCGAATGAGCTGCACAGTACACCTCTCTATTATTATCATTATTATTAACTCACACCAGACTGGCGACGTGGGAACGGAGAAACTCCATGAGGTTGACAAACCCCCACGCAACCGGCCCAGCGAGTGAAGAAAAATAAAATAAAGAGAAGATCTGACATCACAGAATAGCTCTGTGTACAGATCGTTTAAAGCTGCCAATACGCGCACCAGCAAAGACAGAGCCATCAAGACCATTTCAAACATCCACTCTTGATAGAAAAAACGAACGAGAACACTGGCCCCGTACGGTATCGTAACGGTTCCAAGGCTAACTCATGAAGAGCACCAGTACGCCGAGTGTACCTCACCCAAAAAAGACAGCTAGGGAAGAAAATCAGACAATGGATGACTAGGGCAGTCATAAATTTTATACAAAAAGCAGAGCCCACCAATTTTGCGACGATGCGCTAGATCACAAGGCACATTACCATCCAGCATGAACGCACATCGAAGAACCACTTTGTCAAGCAAACACAGATGACAATCGCCAGCAGAACCCCAGACTACGGGGCAGTATTCCAGAAGAGGGAGGACATAGCAATTAAAGCAGCGACGTGTCAATTCTACCGAGCCAAACATCCTCCAAGCACGCCTCATAAGACAGATTATCTGCGATGCAAGTGAGGCCACCGAACGAATGTGGGGCTCAAACGTCAACTTTGAATCAAAACTGACACCCAAGATTACCAAGTCATCAACCACAGGAAGTTACACACCACTCAGTATGAATGCAGGAAAAGAAGGTCCCACTGTACGCGACCTGGACACGAGTATGGTCTTCGTCTTGCCCGCATTTAGCCTCATCCCCCCCACCTAGAACACCAGGAATCAATCACTTCCAGATCGTGCTGAATGGATTCTGAAACCTACCACCTATCACTAGGCTTATCGCAAACCGCCAGCAAAGTAACATCATAGGCGTAACCAATAAGTAAATTGGTAACAAGATCAAACAGGTCTGCTGTATATACAATGAGTAACAAAGGGCCCTGAACACGACCCTTTGGGACACCAGAAACCACGTTCAAAAACTCACTTCTCTTCCCAACAACAACAACTACACATTGACGTCTGTCAGATAAAAATTGCCTAATTACCGCGAGAACTGAACCACCAATACCCATCAATCTCAGCTTATGGAGCAGCCCAAGGTGATACACGCGATCAAAAGCAGCAATGAAGTCAAGCTGTACTAACCTTGCCTCATGACACTCATCAAGAGCCAGCTGCAACACATGAGAAATATGAAGCAGAGCATCACAAGCTCCCAAGCCCTTACGAAAACCCTACTGTGTTGGGGAAGGACACCCTGCTTATCAAGAAAGCGACTTACCTACCTCGACGCAACCAACCTCTCATAAACTTTCGACAAAACAAGTGTGATCGAGATGGGTCTATGGTTAGAGGTTCGGGATGAAACAGAGCCCTTCGAAACAGGTGTCACATGGGCGACACGCTAGCACTCCGAAAAAGAGCCCAGCCGTAACATCCGACGGAACACAGAAGCAAATGGGGATGTAAGCACACCAGACACCCTCCGAAGAAAGAGAGGAATCATACCCGATGGATCAGTGTCCCCCATAGGGGTCCAAGTCAAGAAGAAAGCAGTGCACTCCAGAAGATCTGAAAGCAAAACTGGAGAACCTCGGATTAGGATCACACGTTAAAGGAATGAGCAGCCGGTCCCGGTTCTGCTTCCCATCAAAGTAGCGCAACATAAAGTCCGCCTTGGAAGCGGGGTCTATAACAAGATCACCACCAGCACCAATTAAAGGTGGCAGATGAGCTCACACCAAGCACAGCGCTCTTCAAGGTGGACCACCACTATGTGCGCTAACATTCTGGGGGAATTTTAGCAGCACCTCTGTGCTAACGGTTAATCTGCCTAGTAACTACAAAGTGACCGATACAATCAACTAGTAACGTTTGCTGCAATCTTCGGGAAATGATGCTTGTAAGTATAAATGCAAGCCCATTAGTTTCTAGGGCAGAGACAATGACGGTCTCTCTGACTTGCATCACCGTTACAGAGTCTTGTGGTTAAATGATAATTGCTGTACGTTGACGGGTCTTTGGCTGCTGCACGATTTAGACCCAACATCACACATCCTAAATTTAGCGTCATTTCTACTAGACAGACTACAAAATAATGACTAAATGATTCAAGCTTCCCGTTTCTAGAGAAAGTCGGACCAAGTGATTATAATTCTCTCTCATGCCAATTCGTCTATATCCCTGTTTTTACCAAAGATTCAAGCCTATAATTGGTAGAGGATTCGACTGGTAAATACATAAATAGAGAAGGTATAATTCATTAAAGAGCTCGTAAATCAACAGTATCATTATATTAGCGCGTTTTGGTTTGAATAATAATGGTGCTCACCTAAAAAGCATTACTTTTAGGTGACTTACATGAAATTAAATTACACCCTCGTGTATCTTTTTACCACCCTCAAATCTTCAGCTGAGAGTTTTCTCGACGGGAATATTTTAAAAGGGGGAGTTACTTATGGGCCACCCGTTACATTAACAGATGAGAAAGTGGAGAAAACAACAGATACATAACTTTCTTTACACACAATATGGAGCTGTACTTGTGACGACAGAATCCCAACAGTTGTAAGAATTTTCGTGTCAACCAGAAGCTTCTTTTCTTTGAACTAAGATCAAACAAAATAAACTATTTGAATATATGACAGAGGATAGTCCGCCTATGCACAGCTGATTCTTAGGTGGAAGTACTAGAATGTTTTTTTCGCATATGGCGCTCTAAACAGGACTTGCGGGATGCTTGGTAGTCACAAAGACAGCACTTGAAGCGCCTCTCATCAGAATGCTTTGCATCCCTATGGCGGAGCAAAAGATAGTTTTGAGAAGCCGAGTATGTGCACTCAGGGCACTTGAAACGCCTCACAGTGGAATGTTTAGTGTCGATATGAGATAGCAAATGGGATTTTTGAGAGGTTGAGTAATCGCAATCAAGACACTTGAATCGCTTCTCAGTGGAATGCTTTGCATCAATATGACTAAGCAAAGTGGATTTGCGAGAAGCAGCATAGTCACACTGGAGACATTTGAATCGCTTCTCACTGGAATGCTTTGAATCAATATGACTATCCAACGTGGATTTTTGAGAAGCACTGTAATCACATTCAAGACATTTGAAGCGCCTTTCTTTAGAATGTTTTGCATCAATGTGTCGAAGCAAAGTAGTCTTTTCGGCAGCGGAGTATTCACAGTGTAGACATCTGAAGAGCCTCACATTGGAATGCTTTGCAATGACATGACGCTGCATAGAAGATTTTCGAGGTGCAGAGTATTCACAATAAGAACACTGATAGAGCTTCTCGTTGGAAGGACCCAGAACAATATTATACTCGAAGTTAGGCTCCTGAGATCCCGAAGCCTCGTCCTCGGGTAAGTCGCAGTGAATGTTGGGAGTAACGTCGTCAAGGTAAGAAGTCTGCGGATCAAGTTCGTCTAAGTTGTAACATTTACTAGATTCACCCATTTCCTCTACAGAGTCGTAACGCTCACTTGTTTCACCAAGTTCCTCTGCGCTGCCGTAGCATCTACGTTTACGAGGTTTGGCAAGCTCTTCAGCAGCACTCGAATACCTATTAGATTCAGCACTATTAGAAGAATCTTTCTCAACATCCTCAATACTTTCAAAATTACTCGAAGATTTCAAACCCTGGCATTGAGAGTTAAATGAGCGTTTTTCAAGAGTAGCCTCAACAGGAAGGCTCGCACAAAAATCATCTCCTGAAAAAGATCCGCCCTCACAGGTGCCAGCTCGAGTTCCCACATCACACTCCGCAAGCGAGGACTCAAAAGTGCATGAATTCAACGAGTCGTTCGTTTTGTCTTTAGCGCTTGCAGGAGGAGTCACACGATCAGTGCCGTCCCCCAGAAGGGCTGATGCGGGACTTTCAGTACCTCTGTCGAAGTTGAGTTCGTCAGAGTCTTGGAGTTCCTCTTTCACTCTGCTGCTGTCAGTCTCAACAATTGGTTGATCCCCATTCGAACGACCTGCAAGAAAAGGAAAATAATATGAAAAGTATTGTCATAAAAGAAGCAAGAATGTGCAGGAGAGCTGGAGAGTTCTTTGACACGACCTATAATTCTAAAAAGTTTTCTAATTAGCCTAAATGGAAGCAAAATCTACTGCGAGTAATTTTGCTGATCTAGGGGTGCTCACTCGGCAACGATGGACGTGCATAGCTCCGTCGGGGTCTTTATCTTCTGAGAGATAAAGGGTAGGAGTTCTCGGATCATTTGAATCTTCCACTGAAATGACGCCATAGTACTTGATGACTCGTGGTCGGCTGCAGCCACCCTTACTCCTCTCGGACCTACAGGTCTACAGCCGCAGTACAAACCAGTGCGTGTGAATTTCCCAATTGGGGGCGCGGTCAAATTGATATTTCTTTTTAGTTTAGTACAGTAGTTGATGAAGACACTCGCTACACTGTGAGTACCAAAGCCAGGGCAGACACCTTGGGATACCGTCAGTACCGAACCTATCAAACCTATAGAAGTTGGTGGAGGTACATCAGGATGCCATCGGTACCCAAGAAATACAATAGCGAACAAAACTCAGGGGACAGTAAACACATAATTACTACACTTCATCATGAATAAAATATTGAACCAAAAGGCTTGAAAATCAAAATTATTTTAGATACATATATTGTACGTACCGTGAAAATTTTCAGAATATTACAGTATGGCTATGACATAAAAATACAATGAAAATTTTAGCTTTTCCTTGGCTGAAAAGTTAAGAGACATCATCAGAAAATATTGAAAGGTAAATAAATTTCATTTCAATAACATAACAATTTTCAAAAACATAAATAATTTGTGAACATTAGCTACATTGTTCTACGTTCAAACTTAAGTGTGGATATTATTTCAAGGTATCTGTCCAAACTTCGGTACTGATAGTATCCCAAGGCAACTGTCCTAACTGTACAAGCGATCAGGTTGCGATTTTACCGGAATTTCTGAAAATGTGGTGGTTTGCATGAAAATTTAAAAAGTTGAAACTTAACCAAGTAGGTAGCTTATGATTCTATGCAGTTAAACAGAAATTTTTTAAAATTGTTGGTAGTGTCAAAGAAAAGAACTTCCTAGCTCTCATGCACATTCTAACTTCAATCTTTAATACAATACTTATCTATGTTCCTTTTTTGCAGGTTTTTGTTCGAATGTGGAGCAACGAATTGTTGGAGAAGTATCGTGGTTTGGAGACCGACAGCAGCAGAGTGAAAGACGTGGTATCACAGCTCGAAGAAGTCAAACCTGGAAGGCTTTACTCCGGTGTCCGTTCGATTGTGCTCTTAGTGGCAGATGTAGAAAAGATCATTCGCACAAGTCAGTCGTAATAATCAGATATCAAGGATGGAATCCAATATCATCCCAAAAAAAGTACTCATTTCCCAAGAGAAAGTATACTGCAATGGGTAGACACAGACATCCGACAGTCGTCAACGAACTGATCCAGAACTGAGTAACAGGAGCTGTACGTGAGAAGGTGAGCTGTCAGATAAGAAGCCGCCTAGGCCTTTGAATGAAAGGACCTCCAGCGAAAGTGAAGTGATATTGGCGTCCGGGGGATTGGCGAAAAGAAAAAAGAAGACACCTAAGATGTTCTTTCTCAGGGCTACCCGAGCAGTGACTTTCTGTACATTTCATGCACAAAGGCAAGGGCTGATCTAGCGATGTTACCCTCTCTATAGCAGCTACCAAACCGCGCTAGGCCACGGAGAGAAGGCTTTATATAAGTTCGCACGACCGCTGCGTTGGAATAGCTTCAGTTAAACTACCGTATAGTACTCGGCCAGATCAAATTTTGTGACTGAGCTTTTTATTCTTCGGTTTCCAGGCCTGATCTTATCATATTTCATACTCAACATAAAATAAAATCAAACCCTCATGTAGTCTATCGGTTTCGTTATCTTCATATCTTCAGCTCTAAGACTTTTCTTAATATAAATAATAAACTCTTTCCAGTATCTTATAACATTATCTTCAACTCATCTCTCAGATTTCTATTGATATAAATGTATTAGAAACAACGACCTATTTTACACACAGCATAGCGCTGCACATGCAACGAGAGAATCCAAACTGCTGTAGGAATGTGCGTGTCAACCATAAGCTTCCCAAATATTTTTACAACAAAGATCCAACAAAACCAACCATTTTATTGTACGAGTCAGCTTTTCGACAGCTGATTCTCAAGTGGGGGTGCCAGAGTGTTTTCTTTGCATATGACGATCCAAACAAGATTTACGGGATGCTGAGTAGTCACAAAGAGAACACTTGAAGCGCCCCTCGTCAGCATGTTTTGCATCCATATGGCGAAGCAAGAGATAGTTTTGAGAAGCAGAATACGTGCAATCAGGACATTTGAAGCGCCTCACACTAGAATGCTTGGTGTCGATATGAGAGAGTAAATGGGATTTTTTAGAGGTTGCGTAATCGCAATCAAGGCACTTGAATCGCTTCTCAGTGGAATGCTTTGCATCAACATGACCAAGCAAAGTGGATTTTCGAGAAGCAGAATAGTCACATTGGAGGCATTTGAATCGCCGCTCACTGGAGTGCTTTGAATCTATATGACTATTCAATGTAGATTTTTGAGAAGCACTGTAGTCACACTGAGGACATTTGAAGCGCTTCTCTTTAGAATGTTTTGCATCAATATGACGAAGCAAAGTAGACTTATCGGCAGCCGCGTATTGACAGTGCAAGCATTGGAAGAGCCTGACATTGGAATGCCTTCCAATAACATGACGCTGCATAGTAGCTTTCTTAGGCGCAGTGTATTCACAAAATGAGCACTGATAGAGCTTCTCGTTGGAAGGTCCCGGAACAATATCAAACTCGAAATTGAGTCTCTGTGATACCGAAGCAGCGTCCTCGGGTAAATCGCAATCGATGTTGTGTGTAACGTCATGGTGAGAAGCCAGCGGATCAAGTTCGTCCGAGTCGTAACACGTATCAGTTTTGGCTGCCGTTGCTGAGTCATAAGATGCACGTGATTCGTCTGTTGGGTCGTAACATTTACGTTTCAGAGGTTTGTCAAATTTTTCTTTAGTGCTTAAATATCTACTAGATTTATGACTATTGTAAGAATCTCTCTCAACATTATCACTGCTTTCAAAATTACTCCTAGATTTCGAACACTGGGATTGAGAGTCAATTGAGCGCTTTTCGAGGGTAGCCTCAACAGGGAGATTCGCACGAAAATCATCTCTTGCAGAAGATCCGCTCTCGCAGGTGCCTGCCCGAGTTCCCACATCACACTCCGCAGACGAGGACGCTGAAGTGCATGAATTCAACGAGTCGTTCGTTTGGTCATTAGCGCCCACAGGAAAAGTCACACGATCAGTGCCGTCCCCCAGCATGGCGGATGCAGGACTTTCAGTAGCAATGTCGAGGACGAGTTCGTCAGAGTCCTGAAGTTCCTCCTTCACTCTGCTGCCGTTGGTCTCCAAACCATGAGACTTACCTTTCTCAACAATCGGTTGATGCACATTCGAACACCCTGCAAGAAGAGGAAAATGTTATAAAACTTTTATATAAGATGGATGTTAGAATGAACAGGGGCGCTGAAAAGTTCACGGACACAATCGACAATCTTAAAAATTTAAATTTGAATTCTTCTTAATTTTCATATAAACCATCGCATTGATATAAACATGTCGCATGTGAAGCCTTTCTTTTCTTGAAAACATTTGGTAAGCCAAAAAAGAACGATTGCACCTCACCAAGTGGGTGAAATAGTAACCTTCCGAAGGTGTTTCCCAGGAAGGAAGGAAGGTAGGTATGCGCAATAACAGCATACTAGAGCTTCTGAACGGGCAGTCCCGGAGCGATAACAAAGGATGGTCAAACAAACCAACTCTACAATCTATCGCCATGCGCCTACGGAGCTTATTAGGCAATCAACAATATTGAAACTCGGAATACTGACAGGACCATAGTTGAAGCAGACACGTGGGAATCCATTCAGGACCAAAGTTAGAGGTGTCCTCGGAATACCGTTAGGACCAAGGTTGAAGCAGACACGTCGGAATACCGTCAGGACCGAAGGTGGGCCAAACACCTTGGGATACCGCGACGACCGAAGTTGGGGCAGAAACCTCGGGTTTCCATCAGAACTGAAGTTAGGCTAAATCTCGGGATACGGTGAGTACCCAGTAAATATAGCGGTGCAGGTATTGTTCAAGTCGTTAGCTATGTACAGTGGCAAACAAAGTTAAGGAACAGTGAAATGAGTTCAAGAAAATCGTTAAATATGAAAAAGTAATACAAGCACACAGCAGTGCATTGTAACATAACTCATTCAATCATTCAGCTTGCTTAATTCAAAATTTGAGAGCATTTCACTCACTTTGACGATGAATAATTCAACATTAAAGCAAATACCTACGGGCATTTTGCCCCTCCCGTATGCAAAAGTTGAGGAACACTTCAAAATATCAATTATTTGAATAAATAAGAGTGTAACTGCGTTATTGGAGCCAGACAGATCGTAAACAATCATACCACCCGTGGTACAACGTAAGATGTTTACAGAAAAGCAAATCGAGTTCTGTCCTGGCATAATGATGGAAAGTCCCTCTAGAGGATTCTGCCAAGATAGGAAGGTCTCGCACAAATGCTAGCGTATTACTGCTAAATATAAGTAATTTCGACACGTAGAAGCTAGGAAGAAAGCCTGGCGACCGCCCATGACCTCCCCAAAAGCAGACCGGCCGATCGTAAAAATGAGTATGAAAGACCGCTTCATGTCTGCAGAAGAAATTTCACGTGAGATTAATGTTGTCAGGTGGAACTGTGTCTCGGCCAACTATTTCACGGGGCCGGCTTGAAAGCACGCGTCCCTGTCTGCAAGCCCCTGATTTTTAAAACAAAAATCAGAAACATAGGCTTAGCTTCAGTTTGCTCAGGAACATGTCGTCTGGACTGATGAACAGCGGTGTACGGTACATTCTAGGGACGAATCAAAGTTCAACGTCATCGGATCTGACGGGAATCCATATGTAAGGTGCAAAGCAGGAGAAAATCAAAGTTCAACGTCATCGGATCTGACGGGAAACCATACGTAAGGCGCAAAGCAGGAGAAAATCAAAGTTCAACGTCATCGGATCTGACGGGAAACCATACGTAAGGCGCAAAGCAGGAGACACAGACTGTCTGAGAAGTGTTTCATGGAAACAGTGAAATTTGGGAGAAGAAGTGTGATGCTTCTGGGAATGTTTTCTGCCGTTGGGCCTAAGCCTCTAGTTCGCTTACATATCAAAATCAATGCAGAAGTTCATAAACAGGTGTTACAGTATCATTTGCTTCCATACCTAGGCGCCACTTTCATGCAAGATAATGCTCCCTGCCAAACCGCTAGAACGGCTAAAGCTTTCTTTGAAAAACAGAACCTCTAAGTTATGGACAAGGCTGCCGAAGATCAAAGATTTGAAAATCCAATTGAGATAATTTGGAATATAATTGGGGACAGGCTCACAGTTGAGCCCCTAAAATACAGAAGAACTGTGGAGGTTACTTCAGGAGGAGTGGGGGCGTTAACTACCTCCTTTGCAATAAATTGATTAGATCTAGTAATCAAAGGTGCGTAGCAGTTATAGATAGTAAGAGAATGTTCACTATATATAAAATATCTGCGGTGTCTTCTGAATGGACATTTTTTGAGGTGTTTTTCAACTTTTGCACAGCACAGGGGAAAATTCCTTCATAAGCTTTATTATTTAGTATATGAGTGAGTGAAATGCTCTCAAATTTTGAATTAAAAATGCTGAATAATTGTACGGGTTGTGTTGTACCGCACAGCTGTGTGCGTGTTTAATTTCTTTCATATTAAATGACTTTCTTGAACTCTTTTCACTTTTCCTTAAATTTTGCTCACCACTGCACAGTACAAATGACACTGGGAGCTATAGAGTTGATTTTTTTTTAGCTGAAGTGATGCAATTAGCTATAGCTTATTTCAAAGAGTTATTGTGGTCAATTTTGCTTTTCAAGATACATTTCCGACTCTCTGAATACTTGGGGCTTATACGATAGGCCCATAGTCCGTAACCTCATACTGTATCACAACAGAAGCAAAAAATTAACTTTCAAAAGTGAGGAGAATTTTATCATAGCTTTATGCTAGCTACAGCTTGATATCAATATCGTATTATATTGGTATTTTCCCACTATTTCTGAAACTAAGACAACAGCGATCTAAGATGATTTACTCGGCTTCCAGCCGGAACCACAACGTTGCGCTCAGGTGGCAAGAGGTGAAGGACGAAAAGAGAAGAAGACAGCATAAAGAATCGCCCGTGCAGATGGTCTCTTCTGTGGCCCTCCGCACGGGCGAGGTAAGAGCCCCGTAGAAAAAGTCTGTCACCTCGATCGGCGGCCCACCTCGCGGGACAGAAAGGAAATATAGAGAACCTACCTAACTCAACAAAAACTAATCTTCTCAGCAGGAATTGCGGCCAAATGTTACATCTCTGCGGAGAAGGCACTCGGGACCCGGTAAATTCTGCAATCTACTCCGTGTGACAATGTGACTTCAATCATGCTATGAGACATTAAGCAGAGGCCAGCAACCTCTTTCAAGTGAGGACTGGTTGAGACTTTCAGCTACAGGCGCGGGCCAGCATGACAAGTAAAATCCCACTAAGTGAACACTTTTCGTAGGTATAGCACGCATAGGTACACAGAGAAAATAGGGTGGCGGGCCAGACGGAGGGTCTATGCGGGCCGGAGGTTGCCGACCCCTGATTTAGAGCAAGTGATTAATTGTGAGTTTGTGACGACATTGTTGCCGCTAATTTCCTCACAAAAACACTGGAGAAATACCCGCCAGGGGCTGGACCATATGAATAACATAAAATAAAGCCAAAGTAAATATTTGCCGGGTAGTCGAGTTCTAAGCAACAACTCAAAGTAGAGGCCTAGGTCTGTGTCTCGAATGCGGTTTAAAGAATCCGGAAGTGCAGGCCTGGGACGGAGAGTCTCGTGCTTGTGCGACCGACACAGTCTTCGAAAAAAAATCATTGGACACATCCTTATATTTTTGTTACCTACTCTGCATATTTTGGCAATATCTCCAGAGAAACTTCATTTAAACTATCGAAACTTAAATGCCAGATAAGCCTGAATTTTGATAAGTAGAGACCAAAAAGAAAAGATCAGGCCCAGTCTAATAATTTTTTTTTTAGACTGTATCGGTTGCACAAGTTCGAGACTCTCGGACCCAGGCCTGCACTGCCGGATTTCACGCAATAGCCGAGCCCAGCGATATGCACACTAGGAAGCCAATACAAACTCGGCCGTCACACACTTCGGAAAAACTTAGATTTCGAAAGCAATGTAGCCTCTGCATAAAATGTTTCGAGACAATAGAGAAAGTGAGCACATAACTACACAACATACTCGTACACTGGTCTTTCTCATAGCATCGTATAGCACTTAGTTCAATGAAAGTAACAACTACAATTGCATTATAAGGGACACAAAAGCTCCAGGTTACCTTCCATCGCCGTGTGCGGGGCAGCACCGCCGTGGGGAGACTCCGCGACCTGTTGCGGGCTGCTGGGGCAGGAGTCAGTGAGGGCGTCGTCGCACGACTCCTCCTTTATATAGATTGGGTCGTTTGAAGACATGGGGGCTGGAGGGCTGGCTGCACTTGCAGCATCCGTCTGTACGACATGATGGTACAGACACGTGAGATGGAAGACAGATTTGAGCGTTAGGTACGTACCCAAACCAGCCTATTTAGCCATACACTACCGAACCTAGCGAAAAGTGTTGTTCCAAATCATGCAATAATTATAATAATACGATTGCTATCGAAATAACACTGAGCCGGATCGTATCGAATTCCGAGCGATTTCACCTTGAGCTTTCGGTTAGAAAGTCAAATACTTAACGTGAACTCAGATGAGTTCTATTGATCCCAACAGGCTATCGCGCTCCCAGGGGCACAAACTAAGGCGCAGAGCCACGCCACACAGGATAAGAGCCAAATAAAAGAAAAGAAGGTAGAGAAAACAGGGCAGAGGGTCCTTTCTGTGGCCTCACATGGAAGTGAGTGGGAGCCTCGGCGAATAGCTAGGCTCTTACCATCATTCTCTATGTGCGACACTGAACACTAGAAGAATTTTTTTATTTTTTTTAGAGCAATGCATGTCTTCTCGGGCACCGACGAACACCTGAGGGAATTCTGCTCAGAACAAGCACGTCCTCTCATGCGCTGACGAACACTAGAAGAAATTGTTGGTTTTAGAGCATGTCCTGACTCCTCTCGTGTGCCGACCACGTAAGTGCTACACTCGAGCGAGACAAGCACACCAAGCCTGCAGGTGATTCCGTTCAGCGCGGGAAATTGGCCTTGCAGACACAGGTTTTGATGTGGGATGGTGCGTAAGAAAACAAGCTGGGTTTTGAAAGAAGACTACCGGTACACAAAGCGCCGAAATCAAAAAGGGAGCATCGCTAAGAGATAGAGATTTACAACGAAGAATATAACAACCTAAATGGACAAGATAAACAAATTATTGCGAGAGGGCCCGCGCTGTCAAAAAATGACAGCGAAGAATTTGTGATGGCTTTCTTCATTGAACATACTTTCGTTATTACAACTGCTAACCTAAGCACAAGCACCCTGAAAAGAGCGTTTACGGCTTCACAACTGCTCAGTATCGAAACTTTTTTTCTCTGTGGCCTGGAGAAAATTCATTGCTTTTGTAGGCCGATCAGCAACGCTCAAGGTAATAGCTTCGATTCTGAATTATGGATACAGTTTAGCGAAAGTTTCCTTCGTCGACCACTGAATTAAAGTTGGAAGAAAACTGAGGCGATATTCCGTGAACAACCAAAACTACGCAACCATTAACAAAATTATGGTCCTATTGACGAGCAACTAGAGCAGTTACAAGGACATGAGATGGTATTCAGCGCCCTCTCTCGACAAACAAGACAAGCTCTCATTGTCAACAAACAAATAACTATACCCCTCTATAAACAATTATAAAAAATTGTCCGGATAGTCACTTTTCTTTACAAGCTTTTTATAAAAGTGCTGGCTGTATTCATCCTACACTAAAGTTTACTTCAGACTTAATGGGTCTGAATGACCAGGCTTCTTCTTTACCTTGGCAACTAAGCATCAAATTT
>LQNS02278129.1:25817032-25828065 GCA_001587735.2 Parhyale hawaiensis
TTGATAGAGTTGAATTGAACCTTTGAGCGATTGTCTTCGTATTCTCCCTTATATACCCAGTTCCCCAAATTAATAAACGAAGATTTAACCCTTTGTGTTTAAATGATTCCTTTAGGGAGTTATTTTTATACAATTACAGTTTTCTATCTCGCTGTTTTGGTGCAAATTTCAGCCTAGCATAACCTATACTCATAGCTTCTTAGCTTCATATAAACTCAACTCTACTCCAATCAAACTTCACTTCGTAAATAAACACACGCGACGTCAAAACCATCACCGATAAGTGCACTAAACATGAAGCTGCGAATTATGGTTGTGAACACAACCAGACACGAGGCTACTCGCGACAACCACATTTTTGGTCGTCACGTGGACAAGAATTTGGTCGTTTCTGCAACTTGTGGTTGTATTCACGCACACAACTTCGCCACAAAGAATCGGCCCTGTGTAATGAAATTTTATATGGGAAAAACTAAGAATCAAGATGCATGAGAGAGCTAATGGAAGCTTCAGATATCTTCAGTGCTGCAGTTTCAACTTCGGCAATGCAAGAAGTGCACTCAGACATAAAGTCCCCCAACGCTTCCCCATAGATTCGATGCATGGAGAAGGTAATACTCGAACAAAGGAGAATAACTCATTAGTCGCTGATTAAGAGATACGTCATCTGCAGCCTGGCCCATTTTCTACAAATCAGTTTTCAACGAAGCTTGACAGCATGACCATGAACGGTCTCCAGCCTGGGCTAATTTCCGCCTGTTTTGTTAAAGCGAGACAGAAAATGAACAACTAAATAAACAAACAGATCAATACACATCGGTCTTACTATATTCTAGATAATTATAGCTACAGGTATTGTCAAGTTGTTATTTCCGAATCAAACACGATCAATAGCGATCTAAGATGATTTACTCGGCTTACAGCCGGAACCACAACGTTACGCTCAGGCGGCAAGAGATGAAGGACGGAAAGAGAAGAAGACAGAAGAAAGAAGCGCCCGCGCGGACGGCTCCTCCGTGGCCCTCCGCACGGGCGAGGGTAAGAGCCCCGCAGAAAAAGTCGGTCATCTCGATCGGCGGCCCACCTCGCGGGACAGAAGAGAAAATTTAGGAAACCTACCTAACTTTACACAACTAACCTCGTTAGTAGGAACGGCGAAGATGAACAAATACCTACGGAGTATAGCTTAAACTAGATATATGATAATAACATGTAACTAAGAGGGAAAATGGCCTACACTAGGAACCTAATACTGTAACTAAAAGGGACAATGGCTTAGAGAAGAAATAGATATAGTAAAAACTAGTAGGGAGAAAGGCTTAAACTAGGAATAGGTTTAAGAACGAGGGAGAATGGCTTAAATTAAGAAGATAATGACTAGAAGGGATAGAGGCTGAACTAGGACTATAATAGCAAACAAGAGTAGCATGCCGAGTGCTCACACCTAAACCAGAAAGTGTTATCCTATCTCAGCCCAGCTTGAACGCAAATGAGAGGCAACAATATTATATTCACAGACTAATCAACAAAATTTCCCGTCATTTTCTAGGTTCAATTTGCTGCCCCCAGTTGCAGCACCAGGGTATAGCTGTCTGCCATTCACAGTTTCACACTGCTCATAATAAGAGCTGTATGGTTGACATACCGTAGCAGAAATGATCTGAACGCTAAAACTATGACCAAAAGATACCTAGCAGTAATATCAGACTTACTTCACAATGTTCCAAAGACGCATCATGATCCATTATTGACAGAGGATCAATGCTGTCCTGCGGTTCCTCTGGTAAAGAGCTGGGACCTGCTCGACGAAAGATAGAAAAATAATTTTTCTACGCATCTAGAAAGAAGCCTTTAATTAAGAGCAGCACCAAGGGTTTTCATAAATGACATGTGAAACTGAGATTCATAAATGACATGTGAAACTGAGATTCTTCCCCTAGGAGATATTATTAATTTATATCTCCATGGTAGAATGCACCATTACCTGCACACTAGATTTGTGGCATGAATAACATTACCGACACCAGGGGGGGATAAACTTTTGAACTCAGGGGCCACACAGGACAGACGGGCCAGGATGGCACCCAATCACCAGAAGGATACATATCGACATAAACAGAAAAATACTGTTGAAAGAGATATGCAAAGTAAGCAAAAATCTTATAAGCGCTTGATGTGGGTTACTATATCGCATTTCACAAAATTTCGGCGAGCCGGATTAAAAAGACTAACAAGCCTGATGTGTTTGCCCGCCAATGACCTAGAGGTTCTCCAAAGAACTTCCAAGGTAGATGCTTTGAAGGTATGGTTCAAGCACTGGCGCTACTTACATTTAGCCTGAAGATAGTGATGTTGGTCTTACAAGCAACTGATATTCAATGGCAGTAGGTATATGGGGTAGGATTCTCCAGCTGCTTTGTGATGATAATGATGTTGCCTTTTCTAAATATACATTTATTTTGAATACTTGTGTAATACGGTACCAAGGACGCATATCCAAGTAATACAAGTACCCTACATATAGTAGTAGACGTTTTACTAGCACTTCAGTGGCACACTGCCTATAGTGCACAGAACTATTCCTGAGTTTAACCCCAGGTCATGCGCCGCTAGGGCGCAGAATATGTCTCGTTTTATATTAACAGGTATGTAATTGTGAGGACAAAATTAGCCCGCGCTATCAACAAATGACAGTGAAGAATATGTGATGGCCCTTTTTTGTTGATCATAATTTTCTTATTACCTGTCTTATGTAGGATGCAATGTACCGGCCAATTTAATTGGGGAACTTACAGAAAAACATGCTAGGTTGAACAACACCAAATTTTCCCTTGGAAATACGCCAAAGTGCAATGTTTTTTGCTCGCAGTCGATAGGCCTATTGCTCCTAATAAATACTGAGCTCTGTATCCAGGATACTCGCGGTGGGGCATAACTCGGAGGTAGTTTTCTTCAAATGAAAGCTGTTCTGTTGAAAGAAGAACCCAAGATGGAGAAAATTATTACCTGTGAAAAAATCCTCGTGTTCTTTAGGCGTCTGCTGACCACTGAAGAAGTATAAGTGTAAACTAAGGGTTTTCTTGGATCAAGAAAACCTCAGAATAGAGTGGAAATCAAGATGCAAGAGAATGCTTAGAGAAGCTGAGTGTATCGGCATTCGGCAGTGAGTGGACTTGAACGTTGTCAAAGGAAAACCGACCTTCAGATATAGTGCAAATTTGCCAACTTGAAAGAAGGGTTAGAGCATCCAACCTGGGCTAATTTCCACCCATCTGTTTTGTTGAAGCGAGGCAAAAAATTAATGAACAAACTGATAAATGGATAAATATACAACGGTCATTATTATATTGTAGATTTTACATATGGTATAAGTAATTCACAAAGAGAGGGTAGAGCCGTAGTTGACGATAGCATTAATTGTGATGGATTCGCAACAGTTTGTGATAGAGGTCACATCTGATAAGAAAAGTCTTAAGGATATTTGTGTTAAATTGGCCGCGAGGTCCCTAATAAAGCATTCCTCAAAGGATGGAGTCGGCATCACGACAATCCAGGTACGGATAACAGTTCCTCCGCTCGTTGGAGTAGGTGGGATATTCGGCCATCAGATGCAAGATGGTGAGAGGTAGAAGGCAGTCATCGCAATAGGTTTACGGGTGCCTCGTCCACAGTTAGTCAAGAGTAAGTCTCGTGTGCCCAATACGGAAGCGGCACAGTACTACGTCTATTCGGCGGTCGTCGCTATCTGACAATACCACTGTCGGATGTTTTTTTTTATTTTTCGTAATTATCTCTCTAGGCAAGCTACTGGGATTGCCATAGTTTGCGCAAGTTTCGCTTGATTAGTGGATACAAGTCTCACAGGGAACTGCACGGTTTGCGTGGGCGATTCCGACAGAGTCACTTGCCTCGACTGCTCATCGGTGAGCTCATTGCCCGCGACGTCAACATGGCCAGGCACAAAACAGATACACACCGACTTTCCAGTCTGATGTAATTGTTGTATCGTAGTTACTATTCGGTTGATGACAGGGTGGATACTGTCGTATGCTCGTATGGCCTCTACTACACACAATGAGTCGGAGAACATTGTGAAATTGCGTTCAATGCTGTCTCTAGTGAGGTGCAGCGCCTCGCACACGCCGAACAACTCAGTGGCATAGGTTGAGGTCACCGGCAATGTCTGTATCCTATGGTTTCATCGGTTGTATTGGCTGAGCATCTAACTCGATCTCCCGTTTTAAAGCCATCGGTATAGACGTGGGTAATCACGGTGTTGGTCCTTCACGTGCTCCGTGAAGAGGGTTTTTAGAAGGACGAGGTGGCAGTCTTTTTTTCTTGGGTAGATAATTAGATATTGCGTGTGGGGGCAAAAAAGTTGAAACTGGTATGGGACAGGTCGGTTGGTCTTGGCCACCTTAAAGGGCTCAATTTCCGCTTTGAAAGAGGGGAGTTTGTAGTCGGTGGAGGAGGAAAGTTTGTATGGAAAATCAGCTCCCTCTTCCCGGTTTCGGCACACACTGTTCCATGCCGGGGATCGAGGGACTTGTTCTAAGAAGGCTAGGTACTGATAGGTAAGTTGCGCCCTGCGCTGCTGCAGGCAAGGTTCGCCACTCTCAGCGAGAAGACTTTTTATGAGTGATGTACGGAGGGCTCCGCTGCATAGCCTTAGTGTTGCATTGTGCACAGCGTTCAGTCTCTTTAGGACGAAGGTCCTCGCGGACTGATATACGACACAACTATAGTCTAGTCTGGAGCGTACAAGGGTTTGATAGAGGTTCAAGAGGGTGTGCCGGTAGGCGCCCACGACAGCGTCGTCAAGTGTTTCAGTAGGTTGAGCCTACACAAGCATTGCATTCTCAACATCTGGATGTGTGGTCTCCAGGACAATCTTCCGTCTATCATCATTCCGAAGAACTTCAATCCTTCGCGATAGTTTATCCGTTGTCCGTAAATTGTAAGACCAGGTAATATAACAAGTCTGGCTCGTCTTGTGTGGAGAGCAGAGGTTTTGGCAGCATAGATGGCGAAACCGTTGTCGGTCACTCAGTCACAAACGCTGTCAATAGCTCACTGTAGAACTTTCAGATATCTCGAGGAGGAATATAGCATCGGTTCATCCATGTATGGTGACCCGTGCACGAATTGGGGAAGGTCTGCTAGTATATCGTTTAGTGCCAATAGAAACAGTGAACAGCTAATGACGCTCCCCTGCGAAACCTCTTCATCCTGCATCAATACAGGGGAGAAGGACTGTCCCACTCTGACACTGAAGTGCTGCTCACTCAAGAATTGCTACAAATAATAGGCCATGCTACCTCTTATGCCTATTTTGTGCAGTTGCAGGAGTATTCCAAGTCGTCAGGCTGTATCGTACGCCTTTTTAAGATCAAAGAAGACACAGATAATGTGTCATTTAAGCGTCTTGTTCTTTATGATGTTATTTTGTATACGCACGATTGTATCAGTGGGGATACCTGATTGTCTGAAACCGTGCTGCTGGACGTTGCAGAGAAACTTGTTGCCCTCCGGATATTTCATCAGGTGGGTGTTCACGATTTTCTCCGTGAACTTTTCGGAGCAGCTGGTGAACGCATTGGGGCGGGAACTAGTTGGTTCTGTGGGAGGTTTGTCTGGTTTTAGGAAAGCTAGTACAATGGCGAGATCCCACAGTTCCGGGTAGTGGTGGGTTGTCCAAATTTTGTTGTAACTCTATGTTTAGAAGTGCTCGAACTGCTGAGTGGTGCATGCGTTTTAACATCTTGTGTATACCATCAAGGCCGGGACTTGTGTTTTTGCACTGTTTGCAGCAGAGCCAAAGCAGCAGGTGCAGAGACACCCCCAGCAGAGCCAGGAGCAGCTCCAAAAGAGCTAAAGCAGCAGGCGCAGCGGAGACAGAAATAGACGTAGCAGAGCTAAGGGCCACAGGCGCAAAGACAGCCTGAACAAAGTCAGTGCGGGTTGTAAGTACCATACATAGGTAGTAAAGATTAAAAGCAATGCATTCTAAAGATAAAAAAAAAAAAAACTGGGGAATAGTTCACAGTTACTTTCCTGAGAGATAGAGAGGGTGGGGAGGGAGCGCAGATCGTTGCAGCTCAAGTCAATATGAATGCGACAAAAACCAAATCTTGCCTTACCTAACCTTATAAGTACGAGCTAGGTGGTCAGCAAGCTTCTCGGTCGAGGGTGGTCGGTCGGGGAGAATGGCGGCAGCAGGCAAAAACTTTTCGGTGGTTATCAGTCGGGAAATATGGTTTTACAACCTGATAGAGTTTTTTTAGTTGAATGAGATTAGGAGCGCCATATTCCACATAGCTTTGAACAGTTTCCCACTAAGTCTTCAAATGCTTAGCTTTAAACATACCAGATTTTTGGTACGTCTTTCGAGACAATGTCGGTTTTATAGGTCATTCATCAATATTCATGGCCGTCTAATAGTAGCTATATGTATATCGACATATATAAACTATGTATGTTTATATACATAAACTTTCTAAACACTTGCATGACAAGTTTCACCTTACCTGTGAGCTTAGATGAAGAAGAAAGTTCTTAAGATCCAAACAATTTGCAGACTACGTCAATGTTCGCCAGTGAATCAACGACCAGAAACACAAGCACAAAGATCGAAGAACTACTCTCGACCAAAAGTTCCATTTGTACTTCAAGTTGAATGTTTGGAAGTTGTCAGTGCGGAATCAGTCAATGGGATCAAAAATCGTCTAAATAAACAGTGGGCCAAAGACTTTATGCCAATGTAATTTCTTTTTTTTTTTTTTCATGCCCCAAATTGCTTAACGTCCACAACTTCCGCATCCCTGCAGCATTTGATTGTGCCCACTCAACCAACTTTTTGGATGAGTTAACTTTAACCATTTCTTTTTTTTTTTTTTGTAGATCTCTGCTAGTTTGATTCATAGTTTGAGTTAGATCTTTGCAGCCCGCGCATTATTATGGTTTCAACTGCGTGTGTGAGATCCTATAGCAATGTCATAGTACAGCACTTGGTTACGCAGTTTCAAATTCAATGCGAAGTCTCGATATTACAATTCTGCTCGAGGCTCCATCCGGACGTCCATGTGTTTGCACTTTTACACTTTTCAGAATAAAATCGGAAAAATTCAACTTGCTAGATGCTCTAGTTTTCGCTCGAAGGATGTTGAACCATAACTAGCTTCTTTTTGCTCCTTAAAAAATAGTTCAGTTTTTGACAAAGCAAAGAAGTGAAGTTCATTTCACCCGTATCTATCCACGGGTTCCATAAGATAGTGTGAAAAAATTGGATACCTACGCCTACAAATACAGTACATTGAAAAGTGTAGGAGTATGAAAGGATAAATTACCTGTAAACTGTGGGAAATAGAGCTGAGAAACGGTGCCAAATACATAGGAAATCAATGCAAGAATTACCATCGTACTTCTATGTCTTTATCAAGATACAAGTGCGAACTCTTTGCTGGCAGAACATATGTGCAATTCACTGGTAAAATCACAATACTGAAAAAGGTTAGACGAGGTGTAAGGCAGACGGACTGCGCAACAATAGACACGGTTAAGCGGCGGACATTAGTTCAGATGGGGTGGGTTAAGTTGAAAGCGCTACTGCAGGTTAAACTAAGGTAGCATAAATTTCCAAGAGTCACAATAGTAGCTATAGCTTAACAGGCAATCGTGCAGACTGGTAAAGGAATGACTTCAAGTTCTTCTTTCGTTACCGCTCTTGTACCAACTTATAAAATTCAAAATTGTAAGTACCGGTAGCCAAGTATTACTACTGGAAAAGAAGCTAAAAGTAAAGCTTCTACGTGCCCGCAAGCAAAGTACAGTGTCTACACCGGTAATGTATAATGCTGACTTCGACGCCTTATTGATAAATTTTAGAAAAGATCGATGTGAGGATTAATTTGCAGTTGAACGTTTGAGGCCCGAAAGATTTAAATCCGCCATAAATATCAGTATGATAGTCAGATCAGTAACATATAGTTACTGCAGTTTGAGTGGCGGTAAAAAAAAAGTGCTTACTGGAAGACCTTAACACGCTCGTTACAACATCCATCTGTAGAAAACAGCAGATCTAACAATGCGTCTACACATTTACATGGTAAACTAGAGTATACATAATGTTGTACCCACGCAAAGTCTATAACATCCTTCATCAGTCCCCTGACCTAAGAATGAACTAGTTCAACAAGACTGCAGTCGACACCCAAAGGGTGTATTCTGGGTGCTGAGACACTTCTATCTAGGGTCTCTTTACCCCCTTCCTAATCAGAGGGTCCTCAAAATATGCAAGGTGATATAAGGAAGCACTCTGGTCTTCCATTCCATAATACACTAGGCGTCGACGAGCACCTGTTCAAAAACTGATAACTGAAGTACGAAAAACAAGGTTTCATGATTTGGTCGAACCTGGAGCCCTCTACCTCTAATCTCTACTTCTATCTGGCTGGAGCCCAGGAACCACCAGGTATCTACGAATTTCGACCGAGGGGCCCGAATATCTCACGTAACTCCCCGACCGATTCTTCGTACCCGCGGATGTACAGACCGGAACCCAGGGAAAAACCCCTGATATATAAAGCTCACTCCCGGACCCTCACGAAGAGAAAAGCGGAGAACTTTCATGAGATAACTTTTGGCAGCTCAGGCGTAACTCTAATAGCCCCTTCAGACTGAAAACGGAAGCTCGAGCGGGTCCAATCTGAGTTTACCCATCGAAAGTCGTCAACAAATGACAATTGAGGCAGCTGATGTGCTCTATGTACTGGTTTGGAGGTCTACTGGTGCAGCCGCAGAAAGAAACTGAACAGAGTTAGAGCACCACACTTCTCATTAATAAATGTGACGACTCCGAATAATCCACTTGTACTGGAAAAGCTCTCGGCTGCGCGAGTCTTGCGTTAACGACAGAGGTACTCTGCCGGACTCGAGCCACTGCAAAATATGCCACCGGGCTCCATATGAGAGTAGGCTGCAGATAACCCTGAATCATCAAGACCTAGGGTGTCATCAACAAAAGGCCCTTATCCAATGACAAACGCCCCGAACTCTCTCCATGTCTTAGCAAGGTTAGTGCCCCCACGGCAGCTGTGTAAGCATCAATGCAAAATCAGCGTGCAAGAGCTCGCCTGCCTGGGCTGGCATTTAAACCTGATACACCGAGTGCCATAGGTCAGCACCAGAGACTGCCACTACCCTCGGTAACTTTCCAACTGACTAACGAACTGAAGCAAGTAATACTGACAAATATTGTGCTGAAAAGCAGTGTTGGATAATTCAAGTGCAACTCCTCAATCTCCAGTGTTTTTTTTTTTTATTGCTCCAATGGCTGGTCCCTAAGATTTTATAACTCCGACTACATCTCCTAAATACAATCAGCATTAAATGTAACTATTAATTTTGTCAATAGCTTTTTAACAAGATATTCACTCATATTAAGCTAAGGAGAGTAGTTTTGTGGCTCACATTTACAATATTTGGCATCATTCCCATCATTTGGGACATTAAATTTCTCTATATTTATAATTCCATAATAATTATAATCTAGAAAATCTGTTCATAAAGGCTAAGTAGAGATTGCCAAAAATTTACACTGGCATCAGCTTAAAAAAAAATTTTTTTTTAATATTTGTAATGGAATCTTCTATTATTTTCACCATCTTGAATTAAAATTATCAAGTTAGTAATAAAAATATGAATAGGATAATCTAGCATTAATTAAGACTCAGCTTAGACCATTTAAGTACTCAAATGTCAATGGCAAACAGAGGGATTAAGACAATAAGAATACGTGTCCACATTTGTAAATTACTAATTTTTTACCACCTACAAACAAAAATTCTGAATACTGTAGTTTGCTACCTGGTACTTTTAAAAAATCTTGAGATAATTCATGAAATCATTTTCCAGAGTAAGAGCAGCCCTGGCTTTAAATTCCAACCCCGACTCCTGGAGTTAGTGGGTTATGACTTCGATTTCCCTCAAACCCTGTGACACAGATGCACTCTGATTCTTGAACACTGCTAACTTACAAAAAAATGATCATTTCAGGAACTGATGGAACACATATCACTGCAGTCTGTTGAGTCTGACCCACCTTCCTGTGTCGTCACAGGGCAAAATTCGCCTGGAGATAATGCCCGAGGCTGATCATCGGTGGGCTGCGCTTCTTTCTTGATCAACACTTCCACTTGAGATGCGGGTGGTGCAGACTGATGCTCTGAATCGGGCTGACATGCTGAGCCAACTGCATCCTCCTGAACAGCAGACAGGCAAATGTTGACTTAAAACCTATGCAAGTTATGACTGATGGTCCTAACGACTACATCTGGGAAGTAATAACTGAAAACTTAGGCCTCACACTGGTTGATTGATTTATTCAGAGAGCCCTAAATTGAAATGAAGTATTTTAATGTAGCATTAAAAATACTTTACAGAAAGAGAAAATTAGCAGCAGGCACGTCAGGACCGTCTTCAGAGCAGTTATTAAGCTGCCAAACTCAGTTCCCAACAACTTAAAGCTTTACAACTTTGTACAAACTTTCGAGCCAATGGCTTATCTAGCTATTAATAAAATAGCAAATAGCTACACTTAATAGCAACACACAGGGATATGGTACTCAAAGTGCATGAAGCATAGCTTATCACTTGAGTTACATTAATAACAGACTCAGCGAAATACCATTAGAGTACAATTTCCTTCAATGCAGCCCATTCTTTGGCCCCTGGTGGGTAACAGTAGGCACGGCCATGGCCGGTGTATGTTAAATAACCAGGGCTATTAAGGATGACGTTGAGTAATGAGGTATCAGATTTTTTCTGATACCCAGAACGGTATACCTACCTACTTCTGAGTACCTTAAATATGATACTCGCGTTAGTTGCAACCGGTACATTCATCATCCAGCATAATACCACTTTTGTGTTAAAAAGCAGTTTATGTAGCTAGTAAGCCCAGCTTCTAGACCAGTAAGTGGATTACCTCTCTGGAAGAGTTAGCATTTCATCAAGATGTAAAAATTCTAGAGGAA
>LQNS02278131.1:8968-23782 GCA_001587735.2 Parhyale hawaiensis
CCATTCAATATAATTTCGTGTGCCGAGTCCTGGCCCATCAAGTAGTTGATTACTTCGCGAAGCGTGTGATGGCGTTGAAGCCCTCTTCCAACTTGCTTCCTTCAGCCGTCCCTCTTCCCAACAGTGAAAAACAGAGGCAATCCCACTTACAAGTGGTTGCAATGCATTGCTGTGGTTTTCCAACAACCCGCAAGTGCATTTTTCGTCTACGATGTACGGAACAGTGTGCGGGAAACAAGCGCCCCTTACCGTATATATAATCGCATCCTTGACGAGGCTATTTCTCTAGTTGAGGGGGCTCCAGAGTTGCACCATATGAAGTGTTCTAAGTACGAAGTCAAGTGTTTTAAAATGAAATTACGTGTTTCGGCCAACTTGAAGTGATATTCTATTCACAAGAGACGTAAAACATGATGTTCTTAAATGTTTGTTTTTACGATTCATCGCCACTTTGACCTCCTTGAGGCAGTTCTAAAAATTGTTTTAGTTCGAAAATATTTTGCACCAGTTGTTTTTAGATAAAAAGGATCCAGAGACACGCCCGTCTCAGTTCAAATTCAAAATTCTACAGGACATTCAAATGATTCAATACGATCATAATCGGGGCTGGAGAGTCGGGACTCTTAGCCTGTTAACGTCTGTGTGGATCTGTACTACCTACCTCTTGATAAACTCTTCTTGCATAATATGCATATCGCTCTACTTTTGTCAGTTTTGCAGTTATGGAAGTAATCACATATTATACAGTACTTCTATTAGATGCTAATGATATGGTATTTTGAAAATTAAACGGAATTCTCAGTCAGCAATATTAAGTGTTTCAGTTCTAGCTATCACAAATCACAATAAATAAAGACGTTTCAAAAGAAATATAGAATCGAAATAAATAGTGAATACAATATCAATATTTGAACATCTGCACAGGAAGAGAAATTGCAATTAATCAGATAAACACGCACAGCGGGAGAATCGGTGAAGCTTGCTCAACAGTCTACCCTTGAACGAGTGTAAATAATTGAATAAACATTGCCGAAAAAAATTATTCGGCAAAATTTGAGCTTGTATTCGGCCGAATATTCGGCACTGCCGAAGCCGAATAATCGCCACATCCCTAGTTGGAAGGCTGTGGTGTGTCTTGTATTCATTTTCAATTTTTTGTGCAAATGTGAGCAGTGTTTGTAATACAGGTTATTTAATTCTTTCTGAAGCAAGTTTCGAACTTTTACCTACCGGTAGGGACCGACCGGGGCCCCGGCCTCGTCAAACCCCGGCCTTTTTCAGCCCCCTGGCCCCGGTTGATCGTAAATTGCTTACCCCGCCCCCAGTTTTTCGACACCGCCCCCGGCTTTTCAAAGCGTAAAAACTGAGGGTTTGGCCGGCGCTTTTTGGGGGAGGGAAATCACTTAACAAGCAATGAAACAAGTTTTCTGTGGGAAGCAAATATTTTTTGTATAAGTTGATTTATTATGAGTTACGATTGATCAATATCATATCAATATACTGTCTTGAACTACTGCCAGTGCAAGAAACCCCCGGTCCTGGCTATTTGGTTATGGTCGCCCCGGTGCCCTCGGAGATATATTCTGGCGGGCCCTTTCCCTGCCACTTGAATGCTTGGGCCTAACGCACGCAAGGGTCCCAAGTGCCTTCTCTGCAGGAGATGTAGCAGTTGGCCGCAGTTCCTGCTGAGAAGATAAGTTTTGTAAAGTTAGGCAGTTTCTCTATATTTTCCCCTTCTGTTTCGTGATGTGGGTGGTGGTAATTGACCCATCACATGGGACTCCTATCTGCTCCCGTGTAGAGGGCTATGGAAGGGACCCCCCGCTCGAGTGTTCGCTTTCTTCTGTCTTCTTCTCTTTTTGTTTTTCGTCTCCTTCGCTGCGCCGCGCGACAGCGATTTCTTTTGGCCGAGCCGTGTGGAGTTAGAGATGCTCGCGCCTCATTTCCTGTCAGACATGGTGCACCTGGCCAAGATTGTTCTAATAGAACTCGTCGGAGTTCGACTCAGCTTCTAAACTATATCATACAAAATTGGATCGCTGTTAGCCTATATAGTAGCCATCATATCTAATGTGGCGCAAAAACTCACAATATAATGATAATTGGTCACCTTGCCCGGCCTCGATTATATACTTTATTTGGTAAATTTTTACTTTACCTCACCTATGGATTTTGTGGTCATTCTTGCCTTGAGTATGTTAACTGGGTCAATTTAAGACAATTTACATGAATAACGTTTCCGTCGCAAATGTTCAGTTTTCACGATATATGACTTTTGAAGTTCTCATTGTTTTTTTTTATGGGAGAAAGTAACCGGCGTCGTTACAAGTTTGCTAGCGACCTAATAGGAACTTAACCAAACCTAATCTTACCTAACCTGTGTTATTTTCTCCCATAGATAAACAGTGGGAACTTCAAAGTCATATATCTCGAAAACTAAGCATTTGCGACGAAAACTTTATTTATGTAAGTTATTATTATTGAAACTTCACGCTTGAGTTCCCACGGACAGGTAATACAACCCAAATGAAGCATCTTGCAACACCGGGAAGCCCAAAACGCTGCTAAAGGAAATCCAGCAAAAAAAAAAACATTAACAGCTGACTTAAACGCCTGCAGGCTACCACGACCAAAAGCCGATGCCGGCAACAAATTCCAAACCTTAGCCGACCAGAGCACGAACCACCGACAGAACTGATTAGTTCGACATCTGACTGCGTCCAAAGTGAAAAAGGGCGCTCCGCACGCAGCACGAGTGGCTCTCCCAAAAACCTTGAGGGCAGGGAGAGAAGAATACAACCAATGCCTCTCAGTATTGTACACCTTATAAAACATGCAAAACTCTGTTACTCTCCTCCTGTGGGACAGGTTCACAAGCTCATTATCAGCGCACAGCCTGCTGGCTGAACTAAGAAGGCGATCCAACAGACGCAAGTGAGTGTCAGCAGCTGAAGCCGAGACCGGTGAGCAATACTTCAACACAGGCAGCAAAAGTATTGAATTGACCCAATTAACATACTAAAAGAAAAGTAAAAAAATTAAAAACATGTTTGAGTTGAATTACAATACCCTTTATTTTTGGTCACCCCGGCAACTTGATTTTTTATCTCCCCGGCCACGGTCTATCCTAAATCGTCGTCCTTATACCGGTACATGTTAGTTCAATGATGCTCCTGAATTCATCTTGTTTTATTACTTTTTCAGATGTGACAGAGCAGTGTGGCTTGAAGAGCGTCACTTCTTGGTGTTTGAGTTGGGTTGTATTGCCGTCGCCATTGCAGGCTACGCCTACACATCTTACCGTCACTCACAACTTCAAAATAAAGTCCTCGCCAGAATATCCCAGCAGCTAGCAGCTGGGGCCTAGAAGAAAAGTCGTAACTCCTTTAGTGCATCAATTATGCATCATTTTTTCATAGGAATAACACTACATGTAATGTCAAGGTGTGTACAGTAGGCACTAAAGGATAATGTCTTTTCTGTGCGATTTCCGATATTACTAATTTTCATAGATGTTAGAGCATATTTTAAGGTTAGTACTTTTTCTAGTCTTTTGTTACTACTTTACGTTTCCTCACGTTCTAATAACAAGTTTCCCCATTTGTCCCTTTATATTGAAGATCATTAGAACGTTCTAACATATATTCATAACTTGATTCTGTAGCCGTATTTGTATGGATTAGATCATAAAGGACAAAATTTATCGTTCTTGCGACTGTAAACTGGTTGAGATAATTATGTGTTCAATAGTTTGGCCAGTGTCGCCCTGAATTCCTAACTTTTTTTAATACTTGCAGCATAGGTACGACTTTCAAAATTCTTCGACCGGTGTTCCAAGTTTGTGTTATGGCGCGCGCTTTCTATGTTTCTTTCCTTGACGGAAGCAGTTTCGTTAAGGTGCAGTTTTAGTCAAAAATCTGTTTTCTAGTATTCCAAAATAGTCCCATATTCGATAGGGATTACCACATAAAAATGAGAGAGGAGAAAATGCGCATAAAACATATTTTAGGCGTATTTGTATATTCATCAAACTTTGAACAACTATAATCTAAAGGTTAGATTTGGCGTTTTCATTTTATTTTGACACAGGCTGCCTTATTTGTATTGTGAATTATATTAAGGTGTGATGCAAAGCGCGATACGGTGGGCAGTGGTGGGACTAGGAAATTTGTGCTGGGGGTGGAGGTGTAAAATGTGGAGAGCTTCTCAATACACACATGTATGCTGGACATGGTAGCAGTATGGTGGGAGGCTCAAGCCCCAACGCTTTGTTACTTTCGAGCTACGGCGTAGCAACCTGTGCTGTAGGATGTAGCTACCAGTACAAGATGTATTATGATGAAAGGTGCATCTCATCGGTGTAAGCACTGATGAAGTTGAGTTCATTTGAACTACAGACTTATTAAAAAACAGACTGTATTTTTAACAACTGCTGCACGTCGAGTTTGACCCATATATAAATCAGGGTTTTTATTGAACCACAAGGCATCACCATACGGTGAATACCTATGTCAATGTGTGTTGGTATTTAATTTTGTCTTTCAGGCTTCACTAGGCTATGTCGTGGAGTAGTAGATTCTTAGGTACAACTTGAAATGTTTTGAGGTTTTTATATGAATAAACTGGAAAGTAAGGTGTGAATCCTTTTCTTCAAATCTTTGTAATAATATATTCATTTTTTTGAACCTTCATAACTGTATCTAAGATACTTCTAATGGGGCTATCTATCCCTTGTACAGCCCGTCTCTTGTAAACAAGGAGCTTGTATAGAGAAGGAGGGAACCAGTAGCCTAGCCCGTTGAAGCTCAAGAGTCTCTTATGGCTGTCAGCCAGTTGTCCTATGCACCAATCGCATATCAGTAAAGAGTCTCTTATGGCTGCAGCCAGTCACTTGAGCACCAATCGCATATCAGCAAATCGGTTCGTCTGCTGCTCCCCCGTGAAACTCAGTGCTCCCTCGTCTTTTCCACCAATGAGCGTCTCAGCCATAAGAGATCTGGTTGACTCGCTGGCAAGTCTCTAACTGGGCCACAAGGCTCCCTCCTTCTCTATTGAAGCTCCTTGCTTGTAAATGCAAGGCAGCATTCAGCACCGCTGCGCTGTCACAATAGCAGGTGATCCAAATATTAGTATCACCATCAGATAGATTTGGTTAAGCCTCCCTAATCCGCCACAAATTCACTGTACTAAGAGAGGAAACGAAAGAGACATAGCTTAGTGTTCCATCGAATGTTACGGCTAGGCTTTTTCCCGCAATGCTGGCGTGTTGCTCAAGTAGCGCCTGTTCCGAGGGGTTGTCTCATGTCGGACTTCCGATTATAGATCCATCTCGTTCACACTTGTTTTGTCTAATGTTGGTTGCGTCGCTTTCTTGAGAAGCAGGGTGCCCTTCCTCCGAAAACTTATGGTTTTTGTAAGGGCTTGGGAACTTCTGATGCTCTGCTTCACATTTCTCATGGGTTGCAGTTTGCACTTGATAGGGGTCATGAGGCTAGATCGGTCCACTTGACTTTAGTACTGCATTTAATCACCTGAATCACCTAGGGTTGTTTCATAAGCTCAGATTGATGGGTCACAAGATGTTGGTGGTTCAATTTTCACGGTTGTTAGTTTTGTCTGGTAGATGCCAAAGTGTAGTTGTTGACCGGAAGAGAAGTGAGTTTTGGATGTGGTATCTAGTGTCCCACAAGGTAATTTTCTGTGCCTATTACTGTTCATCGTATACACAGCGGACTTGTTTGAACTTGTTCATAATTAACTCGTTGGTTACGCTGCTGACTGTTTCCAAGAATCCTAGTAGTCTAATAGGTTGGGGCGAAATTTGGAGGTGATTGATTGATTCCTGGTGTTCTAGTTGGGGGATGAGATTAAATGCAGGTAAGCCCAAAACTATGCTCATGTCTTGGTCACGTACAGTGAAACCTGCGTTCTCAGCACTTTTACTGGATAGTGTGTCACTTCTTGTGGTTAATGATCTTGTAATCTTGTTTGTCAATTTTGATAATAAGTTGACGTTTGAGGCTCACATCCTTTCAATTGTCCCACGAGCGTCGTAGAAGACTGTCTTATGAAACCTACTTGGGAGGTGTTTGGTTCGGTAGAGGTGATGCGTCGCTATTTTAGTTGCTATGTCCTTCCCCCTTTTAGAATACTGCTCCATAGTCTGGGGATCTGCTGCCGATTATCATCCCAGTTTGCTGGATAGAGTGGTTCTTTGATGTGCATTTATGCTGGATGGTGATGTGCCTTGTGATCTGGCGCATCGTCGCAGAGTTGGTGGGGTTTACTTTTTCCATAAAATTGCTGTAGTCATCAGCTAACAGTTTTTCTTCCAGAGCCATTTGCTGGGGTACGGCATTCTGGTGCTCTTCATGAGTTTATCTTAAAACCGGTACAATGTCGTACAAGCCACTATTCTCGTTCGTTTGTTCCATCATGTCTAGATGTTTGGAATAATATTGATGGTTTGTTGGTGCGGGCATCGGAAGCTTTGAGCGATTTGTAAACAGAATGATTCTGTGATCTTTAATTCTCTCCTACTTCTCTGGCTGGGCTTGTTGCGTGGGGGTTGATAACCTTATGGAGTTTCCTTCCGATCTCACGTCGGCAGTCTGGTGTATTCTAATAATAAAAAAAAAAAAAAAATAAACGAGGGGGTTCCCTCAGAGGATTAACACGCATGGATACAGCACAAATTGGGAAAGCAGAGGAAGAACAGAGGAAAGCATCATAAGTAGGCAAATGAAATGGAAAGAAGCAAAGTGGGTACAAAAGACAGACGTCCCGAATGCTTAGCCAGTAGCCTACAGTAGCTAAGGTAACCTACAGGGTCTCCTGGCGGCGCTNAAAAAAAAAAAAATAAACGAGGGTGTTCCCTCAGAGGATTAACACGCATGGATACAGCACAAATTGGGAAAGCAGAGGAAGAACAGAGGAAAGCATCATAAGTAGGCAAATGAAATGGAAAGAAGCAAAGTGGGTACGGAGAAAAGACGTCCCGAAGGCCTAGCCATGGCTATGGTAACGTACAAAGTCCCGCCAGGACTGCTGCTCCCCATAACAGATGATAGGCAAATCTAACCTAACCCTGCCGCTTATTCTATATCCCCTAAGGAGTGCAAATCCCAGTTCACAAAAATGGGTCCTCTAGGTCAATACTTTCTGTAACATGATTCCCCATGAAATCTGTGAGCGTAATTAATACTAATAGGTCTCCACGAACCGGATCAGAGACTCTTTGAAAGGTCAAGTTAATACTAGCGGGACCGGTGGAAGTTCCACGGTTGATTCAAGTCGATACCTTTCAAAATGAACAAGACCATGCTACGGTATTGCAATTTACCCAAGTTTAACCAAATGCAGCTCTTCTAATGTAACACACCCCGTCTAAGTTAACACTCGTCACTTAACCCTGACGAACTCTTTTTTAACTCAATATTTTCTGCAAATTCTAACATAATAATTATATTGTCTACGCTAATGTAACCCGTGGGAATTCCAAGATTAGTTATTATCACTTTAAATTTAGCAGTCCTAAGCTACGCTATTATAACCTACCCCGTAAATAACGTAAATCCGAGGGCCCCGCCGTCAAAAATGACTAGTATTTTGTGATTAGGCTTCTTTTTGTTCCTGCTCTAGCATAGGTTTTGCTGTAAAATAGGTCTCATCCCTGCAGGCCTCATCTTCCATTAATGAAATGTAAGTTGTACAGCCGTGAGATTTGCAAGAGAAAAATATCCCCCCTGCAAGATAAGGCAAGCTATCAGCTTGGAATTGGGCAAACATTGAGCAGCACTGAGAAAATAAAGCTCAGGCTTACCGAATATTGGATATCAATCGATAGTTGAACCTTGAGCGTCGAAAGTTGGCTGCAATGTAAATTCAATATGAAAAGGCGTCAGCTCGGCGTGAAGTTTCAACTGCATCTAAGAGGTTCAGTTAAAGGAAGCATAAGTAAAATGGATTAAGCACGAAAGAAACAACCTCCAATTAAGACTGAGAGGAAAAATATTCACCTTAAGAATATGCGACATTTCTTATGCCCGACAGAATCAAAAACTCTTATCAAAGGTACAGTGTTGCCTTAGACGAATCCAATGTAACAAAACATCGGAACGTTTCTCCGTACCCATCCGATGACGCTGCTGTGGATGCAACTGAAACCTGTTCCAATGTACAGAACAGAAGCAATGTTCTTCAGTGATATCTCAGACACGTATCCTAATTGCTCTTATCTAATACTAAAGGAACCTGAGCAAATTGAACAGAAAAACAATTGTTCAATTATGATGCCCTGAGAACCGTATCCTGCATACAAAGGTTGGAAAATGTCCCGAGTCAGGCAGTGGATCTTCTACCTAACCCACGAGAACTAGCAGCTAAAATATGAACTTGACTTCTCCTATTCTGGTGCAGCGTATCCTAACTACGGATCTTGCCTATTAAAATCGTCGAGCACCACAAACAAAGCACAACATATGTTGTAAAAGAAATCAAAAGCAGTAGATAAGATACAAGCGAAATGGTCTTCATTTCAAAGTCTTTCAAAAATTTTCAAGAAACGTAAAAGAAGACAGTTATGGTTGTATTTCCTTCCAGCGAAAATCAGAGCTTTTTGCAAATTGAACTTCCCCTAACTATAATTTAGTAACTTATACTGAAAAGCGTCACGTACAGACACAGAGATGGACGTACGGAGCCTCAAGCAGAATTATATAGATCATGATAATCTGATTTTATTCCCTATTTAGAAACGGTATCAAAAATCTTTCAGACAACAATGAGCGTTTGTACGAAAATTGGCGAGAATATTTCAATTCAGCTGGGCTGCTCAGAATCATCGACATCAGTGGTTCGTCAATTTCCAAACCTGACTCCAGGTGTGGGATCATGGCGTCGCCCCCTCTCATAAATAGCTAAATTTTTTTTTTGTTTCAGTATTTTTAATTTTACAATAACTGAGTGCTCTTTATGGCACCTCATCATCCCCTCAGTCAAGAATGTTATGTTTTTATCGTGTTTGTGTATTTGTCTGTCACCAAGATAACTAAAAAATTTATGAACGTATCTTTACGAAATTAACGGGGATTGCTAAGCATATTAAGAGTAACCCGGAAGTAGGTGCTGCCTACTATGGGAACCACTGATCTTGTGTACCTGCAGTGTACAAAGTGGTTCGATTTCTAAAACCTGTGCCTCCAAAGGTGAAGCCAATACAGTTTTACTTGAACCAGCGAATAACAGACGAAGAGCAATATATCCAGCATTGCAAGATAGATGATGGTCAACTAACGCTACAGGCAATACACCCGTCTCATGCTGCACGTGCAAGATGATGTGGTTGTCATCTAGTATTGCAGTGAAGGTCATCAATAATAATCCCAATCAAATAGAAAACTAGATAATAGATATAGACCACGTGGTCACCGGCCTCAGGCGACGGTTAATTTCAGTTCATGTGATCTGAATATGGTAATGGTACTCAGGATTGGATTTGAAGAAGAACGGCCGAAGTCTTGGGGGTTTCAGCTGCCGAAACAACACAAGGAAACGCAAGATATGCAAAGTACGAAGAGTGTTCATGAAATGGCAGTGAAACACAGTTCAGTCTTCCAGTTTAATCCGTAGCTCCTTTTGTTTTTCAATCACTGCAACACTGAAGATCTGCAAACCGAAAAAATAATAAATTACTGCGATGCAGACGGCAACTATCGGTTCACTAGGTACTCGTGTAAAACCATACAATAAAAATAGGTAATTTGAAATTTTTTGGGCAGTTACAAATACTAGCTTGAACAAACCTAAATGCAGACAAACAAATCGGTAATGCACATACCCACTAACAGAGGTTGGCACTTGCAGCCCGGCCACAAAATATAAAAAGGCCCTGAGGCTGCTGACCTCCGGCCTGGCGTAAAAATAAACTATAAAACTATGTACTCTGTCCCAGTTGACGTTCTATTTTGTGATGTTCTAATACTGGTATTTTTATAATATTGAATAGCTTGAGCCTACGTTTCCACGAAAACGGCGATTTTACAGCGGTAGAAATAAGGGATATGGAGAGTGTTGCTAGAAATGAGGAACCCATGCACGAGGGTGTTCCCACACATGATCAACACGCAAGGGAACCGCAAGTCTGGAAAGACGTGGAAAAACCAGAGGAAAGTAAAATCAGTACAAGTATGAAATCGGAAGAAAGCAAACTGGGCATGAAAGACAGACGTTCCGAAGGCCTAGCTAATGGCTAAGGTAAGGTACCTAACTTAGAGGAACCCGCCGCTCCCCCATAATTTAGGATCAGCGAACCAAACTCTATGGCCTACGGCCCATCCTATGCCCCTTGAGGGGGCAATTTAACTAATTTCAGGATGCAAGGAGTCTGAGTGGGACACCCGCTTGTCTCAGGACTGGCCAGTTGGTCCTTGCACCTTTCAACAAAGTAACCTGGATTATCTAAATTTATAGAAAATACAGAAAAAATTAGAGGCTGTTGCAGTTTCGGCAGTAACCGGCAGATAGGTATGTATACATAAACTGTTGTCAACTGACCTTCACAATCACTGTCCTGCCTTTTTGCACTTTGGCAATATGGCGGCAAGAACCAGTGGGACGGCCTCATCCGTTCGAATTGTTCGAGTCTGCTGATCAGGACAAGCATTGACGTACGCATCAAAGAGATGCTCAGGGCAAGAGGCTGTTAAGCTTGAGTCCCGAGATAAAGATTCTTCCAAACCAGCCACGCCTGAAATGACAAAAAAAAATATACGGTCTTGCAACACTGCAAGGTAGGAATACATTCGTACAGGGTATCTACAGCAATTAGGAAGTCCATTTCATGACTTTTCATTACTTACCAACACTGAATTTAATTACGTACTGTGTTTAAAAGAAATATAAGCTTTTCAAATTCTTAAAAGTACCTGGAAATGCAGTCTAATCTAGCTAAATATATACCACCAGCAACAAAAACACAGTATAATTACAGTATATAAATGAATTAAGGTTATAAAATATACAGGTACAAATCAACAACCGTCACTAAAAGAGAACCATCCAGTCGCTATATGTGACCTTCAACTACCCAATTGTCAACGCCAACCTCCTTAATTTTAAACAACAAACTGAGTTGCTGCCTTCAAACTCCACAATATGCGCCTTCGGCCTTAATTATAACTCAAACTAGAACGCCTCGTGGTGTAACACCATCACCCCGGTGGGGGGCAGATTCAACGAAGTCATTCTGACAGCCACCTAATCCTAGCTTCTCATATGGATGTTTTGTCCAACAAGGCTAGCGCCGCGCTGACCGCCCCGTTCAGATCTCCTAATAATAACATAGGAAAAATGGGATGCCTAGTGGCGCGAGACGATCTGCCGGGGTGGAGGCAAATTCGCTCCGGAAGAGGCAAATTCAGCGCCGTCATTTTTTATGGCCAGGTAGATCTAGTTTTTTGGCATGGGTCACATCTAGGTCAACCCACTAAACACCCTACAAAAAATTATGGACATTGCTCAACTCTTTCGACCACTAACTGGGTGGACAGAAAAATACAGTAAAACCCCTCTAATTCGCACAGCACGGATTAGCGGGGATTTCGGATTACTGGGGCACTTACATATCCGAAAAAAACCTCTTTATTCCGCACTAATACGGATTATAGAGAGATTGTTCGTACCTTTTGCGCAGCACCTCGCGCAGATTTTTCGCTCATCACCTCTTTCACCCGAAAAATGAGAAGCACCTTGCACGGATTACAGAGGTTTTTGTAGGAACTCCGTACTTTACCCCATTAATCCAAAGAATGCTCACTTGTTCAGATAGCATTTCGAACTATAATGAGATGTTCGGATTAGGGAGGGTTTCGAATTATTGAGGTGCGGATTAGAGAGGTTTTACTGTATACGTAAATCTTCAACGAAAACATCATCACCTCTCTCACTTCGTTCGTGGGTGATGATAAACATCAATTGAGCCAATGTCTAGTTTCAAACGAAGTCGTGAAATAGGTGTAAGACACCCCCTAAATATCCTAGCTAATAACTTTTTAGTTATAGGGTATATGCCCCATTTTTTTCATGGAACTTTGAGTGTTGCTTCTATAAGACATGAGAATCAGTATATGTAATCAGTTTCATGATAAATTTCCAGGAAAAAAACAAATTATGACCAAAAGTTCAGTTTCATGGGTGGAAATAAGTAGCTATAAGACACTTATGAAAAATTGGTCTATCCGTTCTACTTCACAATGCCAAAGCAAGAATAAGCTAATATTCAGTTCGTAAACAACCCTAATTGTTGTTCACCATAACGCGTGTAAACAGTGATTAAGTGGTAAGTACAGCTTCTGCAAAAATGCCACACAATTCCCACCATACTGAAATGGAGAAAGATAAAATTTGTGCTTACAACCAGGATGGAAAATCCATTAGCTTCATGATAAAACAAATACTATATTCAGGTCCCGCACTGTTGGTAATTTTCTGAAGGACCCTCGATCATATAGAATAAAAAATGGCCAGGCTGTCCACCAAATATTACGTATATATGGTGTCAGGTGTGTAGACTTTTTCCGGAGGCATCTCAGGGTCAGTTCTGCTCAAGAGAACTGCAATGATCTCAAAATCTACCGATCACTTCAAGACGAGTTCGTAAACTGTTGCATGACTTTACAATTTTCGTGTAGATAGCTAGTACGGTAGTAGAAATTTTTACTAGCGCTTCAGTGGCACACTGTCTATATGGCGCCGAACAATTCCTGTGTTTAGCCACAGGCTCGTGCGCCGCTAGGGTGCGGAATTTGGCTTATTTTATATAATAAAGTAGTAAGGAAAACATTATTATCATTATTATTTTGCATATAGTATATGTAATTCGCAGAAACGGGCAGGGCCGTAGTTGACGATAGCATTTATTGTAATAGGTTCATCAGTTTGTGATAGAGGTTACATCTGGTAAGATAAGTCTTACGGCATTTCTAATAAATTGGCCCGAAGTCCCTCAGAAAGCATTCCTCGGAGGATGGGGGTCGGCATCTTGACCGTGCAGGTCCGGATAGCAGTCCCTCCGTTCGTCGGAGAAAGTGGGACAATCGGCCATTAAAATGCAAGACAGTCAGAGGTACGACGCAGTCGAGTTGCAGACGCCTCATCCGCAGATAGTCGTGGGTAAGTCCCGTGTGCCCAATACGCAGTTGGCACAGTACGACGTCCATTCGGCGGTCGTCACTATTTGACGAGTGCCACTGTCGGACGGTTTCTTTGATTGTTCGTAATTTATTATTTTTCTGCGCCAGCCACTAGGATTGCCACAGCTCGCACAGGTTTTGCTTGATTAGTGGGTAATAGTCTCGGGAGGGGACTGCACGGTTTACCGAGGGAAAATCCGACAGGGCCACCTGCCTCGACTCCGTATCAGCGAGCACATTATATTGCCCACGATGTCAATATGACCAGGCACCCAAAAGACACACACGGACTTTCCATCCTCTTGCAATTTTTGTATCGTACTTACTATTCAGTTGATGACGGAGCGGATGCCGTCGTACGCTCGAATGGTCTCTACTACACTCACGTGAGTCGGAGAACATAGTAAAGTGGTTCTCATCGCTTCCTCTAATGAGGAGCAGCGCCCCGCACACGCCGAACAGTTCGGCGGTGAAAATCGAGGTCTCCAGTAATAGCCGGCATGCTCTAGTTCACCAGTCGCAGCGGCTGCGCATCCAAGTAGGTCTCCCGTTTACGAGCCATTGTTATAGATGTGGGTAGTCACAATGTTGGTCTCTCACGTGATCCGTGAAGAGTTTTTAGTAAGAGGGGATGGGAGTCTTTCTTTTTTTGATATTGCTTGCCGGGGCAAAACGTTGGAACTGGTATGTGCAAGGCTGACTTGTCTTTGAACAGGACCGATTTCCGCTATTAAGGAGAGGGCTTCATAGTAAATGGAGGAGGGAAGTGTGTACGGAAAGTCTGCTCCCTCTGCTCGGTCTTGGCACACTGTTCCAGGCCGGAGATTGTAGCACTTGTCCTAAACGGGCTAGGTACTGATAGGTAAGTTGCGCCCTGCGCTGCTGCAGGCTGGGTTCGCCGCTCTCAGCGAGGAGACTTGGTATGGGTGATGTACGGAAGGCTCCGGTGCATAGCCTTAGTGCTGCATTGTGCACAGCGTTCAGTCGTTTTAGGAGGACTGATATTATTATTATTATTATAGTGGGTTGGGTTACTAGCGCCGCAGGCACCACGCCCGCCTAGCGCCGAAAACACAAGATCGGGATATTCTCGGCTTTTACATTCTGTCACTGGCCCAGCATAGTGCTGAGAACATGTACTTCCTCAGCAATCATAAATCTAAGGTCCATCTGGAGTCATAGGCCCCGTCAATTTCACATCTCTGCTACTAGTAGATGGTGGCGTAGCGACCGCGTTACTCTCCCATCCATCTCAATAAACCTCCGAATTTACAGTTTTTCGTAGATTTCACACCGCTTCAAGTATCTTCCCATGAAAATTCTTATGAAGGGGTTCGGAAAGTACTTCTACCATCATCGCATCTACGTGTCCTCCCCGGGGGTATGGAAAGTATCTCCTTCGGATTTCCGAATAGCTGGGGCATTCTGCAAGGAGATGGCGTACTGTCAGCGGCACCAGACAGTCAATCACAATAGGGTTGAGGGCTGCGCTCCATCAAGTATTGATGGGTCAGCCTGGTGTGACCAATGCGCAGGCGGCATAGTACCACCTCCAAGCGGCGGTCGCCGCACCTGGACGTTGCCCACTCTTGTACTCCCGGTTTTATCACTCTCAACTTGTTAT
>LQNS02278131.1:57246-78677 GCA_001587735.2 Parhyale hawaiensis
AGACGTCCCGAAGGCCTAGCTAATGGCTAAGGTAACCTACTCAGACCCCCTGGGGGCGCTACTCCCCATAACATAGGATGGGCGAACCTAACTAACCTAACCCTATGGCCTATGGCCCATCCTATGCCCCCGGAGGGGATATTCTTTACTTCGATAAAATGCTTCACGGAAGTTTACTCCGAATAACAGTCAGTGGGCTTCAGTCAGGCTTCAAAACGCCACTAGAATTACAGTATTGACATAGGTACCCAAGAAGCTTCTATAAAGAAGGTGGGAGCCCTGCGGCCCATTCACAGATTCGCCAGCGAGTCAACCAGCTGTGAGACACGTTCATGATTCTCATTGGTGGAGGTGATGGGGGAGCAGCAGACAAACCGAGTTCCTGAAATAAGATTGGTGCATACGCGACTGGCTGCAGCCATAAGCGACTCTTTACTGATATACGATTGGTGCATACGCGACTGGCTGCAGCCATAAGCGACTCTTTACTGATATACGATTGGTGCATACGAGACTGGCTGACAGCCATAAGTGACTCTTGAGCTTCACGGACGAGGCTCCTGGCTCCCTCCTCTGTATAGAAGCTCCTTGGACATACCAGATTGAATAGACACGTACCGTACCTCAACGATCCGCGGCCATACGATCAAGTGCGTAGCCAAGATCGAATAAAGGGCCTAAATCTCCATTTTCCGAATATTTCCCCTAACACCCGCACATTTCCCATTCACAGAATGGACCACAACACCATCAATATAGAGTATACTTGATATCCACTTTGTGTATTGGTTCTAGTAACTTTCATAAACATCCACCATTTGCAATAAGTTCATCAATGCTATTGAAAGATTCAACAAGTGTCATTTTCTGCATGTAAACAGGCGTCGTTTGTTCTGCATGGCGCTTATTTAACAACTTCCCCAGATCAACAGAGCATAGAATTCGAAGAACACGAGCTCTAGATGAAGGTAAAATTGTACATCAACATTGTTACAGTCAGCAGGGACTTAAAGTACAGTAATAATCTCCATTTACACACTACACTTCGTCATCACAATAACAATCAACAAGACAAGACGCAGATCTTAAGGGTATAGTAAAATACCGTGAAGAACTACACATATGAACAACGGTACCTTCTGCAGTCAGGGCAGCAAGGGAACATAGAAGCCTAAGATGACATGCAGGAACACAAGTTATTAGATTAAATAGCGTCATTAACACAGAAAATTAACTAACGGAGCTAATCCAATCAGAAGTGAAAAACTCGATCAATGAGAGCAACCACTTAAGAGTAATAGATTGGTAAATTTATTCTAAATTTAGCTACCGGATAAAATTTATACAAGAACGCCTGAAGGAGACTAAAAAACTAAATTAACATTCAAAAGACAATCATAAATTGACCACTACACTTCCTCATAATTTTGATAAAAAATTTGGGTTACTGGTTTTAAAATATCGTGGGACGACAACAGAAAAATTCGAATTGCGCTAGGCGTTTATACACGACAGAAATCTGCACTTAGTTCCTCTAGTAGATGGAAGAAAACATTATCGTTTAGGAATCTCACGCACAACCATAATCTGGTTTAACAAACCACAAAAAAGTTGAGTCTTCAGACCAGAAGCTTGAGAAAGCAAAAATTTCCAAGGGCATTTATGGTAGAAGTCATCGACTGTGAAAGTCCAAAGAGATGAGCTGATCTCAGTACTTTGGCTCGTCCGGAAATCCAGCCATGAGTGTTGGTATGGTATTTTGGATCAAATTTCAGACGTGAATGCCATACCGATTCTCCCAGAGGCTATCTGACTCGTCAGACCAACGAACAAGATTGGCTCGCTGGAACGACCCAATACAAGACGCCTTTTACAGAGCAATAAAGCAAAACAAAACAACAAATTGGATAATGTGCTTACGGCCGGGGCCCCATCGAAGCAACAAATTTGTTGCATGAAAAAAAAACTAATCTCAGGTGCAGCAAATCTTCTGTCTCCACCGATGCAACCCACATCGCGCGACACAATATCGCTCACAGGCGCCATGCCTCCCGCAAAAATTGCATTACACCGCTTGCTGTGTCAGTGGGGCCCCTATGAAAGGAGAACCCCGCAACTGATAAGAAACGTAGTCACAAAAAGCTAAGAACAGCTACAAAAAATTAAACACATAACTCTACACACCATTTCTCCTCAGCAGCCATGAATAAACTAAACATAGCACTAACACTGGTGAAGAATAAAATTACTAGCTCTAGGCCAAGAAATACAACACAGGGACACCAATTGCTGTTATCTAAGAGATCCGTTGCATCAATGCCCCAAGATGAACTAAAATATTATAATAATATTACGTGGCCGTGGGCACGCTGCTTAGTCGAGGCAAAGTTGCTGAAAGAGACCGAAACAGCTGACCAGTTCAAACAGCGACGACGCCTCGATCGCACTAACATGTGGAAGAGCATGAAGATGTCCGGCCAGTACCTTGAAGCTGTTCAGGACAAAATCATACCAGACTCTTGGAACTGGCTTCTGAGGAGTGAGCAGAAACGGGAAACAGAAGGCACCATCCTGGCAGCTCAAGAGCAAGCAATCAGAACCAGGTATATCCAAAACAAGATCGACAAGAGAAACGTCCCTAGTACCTGTAGAATTTGCAGGAGCTCGGATGAAACCATCAACCACGTGATTAGCGAATGCGGAGTGCTGGCGCAAAAGGAGTACAAGCGAAGGCACGATAAAGTTGCCCGACACCTTCACTGGACCCTCCTGCGGATCCATAACCTCCCGGTCACTGAGATGTGGTACGAGCACGAACTCGCGCCCGTGGTTGAAAACAAAGCCGTGCAGATCTACTGGGACAAGAGGATGGAAACCGACAGTACTTCACGGGAACCGACCGGACATCATCGTAAAAGGAGCGAAAGTGTCTCAAGTGAACGAGTTTGTCGGCCAGTACTGGTTGGATCCCCTTCGACTCCAGAATCGTGGACAAGGAAGCGGAGAAAAAGGAAAAGTACAGAGACCTAGCCATCGAACTCCAGAGACTGTGGCAGATGAAGGTGGACGTTGTTCCAGTGGTCATAGGAGCTCTGGTGGCGATGTTCAAGAATCTCAAGACTGCCCTGCGAGAGCTGAAGTGCGGCCATCTCCATCCAGGAACCCTCCAGCAAAGCGCTCTGCTTGGAACAGCGCGCATCATTCGCAAAGCGCTCTGAGCCTTAGGTGGCGGGATGTGACGCGGCGCCAGAGTGTAGAGCTGAACATCGCTCAACCGATCCAACTGGGTCGTGAAATCCCCTCGATAATAACGTACAGGGGTCCTGACCGTCCCCCCCCCCCCAACTAAGGAACACACACAGTTCGCGCAGCAGATAGATGGCGCCTTGAGTGCACGGCTGCAATCGATCATAGATTGTCAGCGCTCAGGCGTAAAAGACAGAAGATTCGGATGACAACCGCGCAGCGCCCAGTATCACAACTCTTAGCGAAGTCAATGCACTATGAATGATAGAAATGCTGACGCTGCAATGTCTCTTGGCTGTTAACTGATCAGCCAGCTGACCTAAAAACAACATCCTAACTACTCAACCACTGCGAGGGTGAAAAGAAAAATGAATACGGTATATAATAATAAGGGAAACTATTGGATAGGTTATTATCACACACGGCAATAATAATGTGGAAAAGAAAAGGAAGAAGAGCAGAAAGAACGTCAGAAGTAGTAAAAGTTTTACTAGCGCATCAGGGACACAATGTCTATATCGCGCCAAATTATTCCTGTGGTTTAACACAGGCTCGTGCACCACTAGGACGCGAGGTTATGTCTCGTTTCAAATTATCAATTATTTGTGTCTCTGTTTTTCTGCCGGGAGGCCTCAGAGTGGTCAGTGCGCTACTGAGAGGAAAAAGGCGAAAGTTGTGCATCTCCAACCTCCGGGTACGGCTTAACACTTCCGCTCAGCGACGCTTCACAGGGGAAACAAACGAAAAACAAAGGTAGAAGTCTAGCGGGAATAGGTCGGCCATCTCGATCAGCGGCCCACCTACCGAAACAGAAGGGAAAGTATTATGAGCCTACCTAGCTTTACAAAACTAACCTCATCAGCAGGAACTGCGGCAAGCTGCAACATCTGCGGAAAAGGCACTAGGGAACCTTGGGGTCGTGAGGCCCAAACACATTGCGGCAGGGAAAGTGCTCGCCGCAGAAAGAACGTCAGAAGTACGAGTAGAATAAAGAAAAGGGCCGTGTAAGCACAGGCGGACAGGTGGTCTTGAGAAACAAGTAGCCTCGGGTCCGGAAATTACAGTCAAAACTTACAACAGTTCACTAACAAAAAGGTAGATATTTTGAGCAGAAGGTAGTATCATGAGACAGGAAAATTTTGATACACTGTAAAGTAGCATGAAGGAGTGAACTGCAGTCAGCTGCATGGTTCATCACATGTGCCAGGGCAAAGCAGCAAACCGTGCTGTGTCTACAGATAAGGAGACCATGAGATAGTAGTTTTAAGGTATAAAATCAAGTCCTATGAATTTTAGCTGGTGAACCGCGGTCTGCTGATTTAGGGTCGCATAAATATCAGTATTTAAACGGTACATGCTCATAAAAACTCGCCGGCAGAGAGGCAATTAAAAAACAATTTGAAGAACAACTCCCTGTAGGCCTACAGTAAATATCCTAAGTATCAAATAACCCTCCGTAAATACTACGGAATTTGCACAAGCAACTACCTAGAAGGGGGTGCTGAATAGTTCCGGGTTTTAATTCCTTCGCTACTGATGGTAGGTAGCTACCTCGAAGTCTGAGATCCAAAGCTAAGAAACTGTGTCGCAATCACGGAGCCAGGGTAACGAGGGTTACAATTGCGTCACACACGCACCGCATATAGACCGGCCAGGGGGATGAAAACCTAATAGCCGGGGCCGGGGTGACCAAATATAAAGTAACCGGGGCCAGGGCGACCAAAATCAAATAGCCGGGGGTTTCTTGCACTGACAGTAGTGAAAGACACTACATATATTGATATATTGGTCGATCGTCACTCATAGGGAATCAGTTTACACGAAAAAAAAATAAGCTTCCCCTAAAAAGCTCGTTTTATTGTTTGTTAAGTGTTTTCCTTCCCTAAAAAAGCCCCGGTTTTTACAGTTTGAAAAGCCGGGCCGGTATCGATAAACCGGGACCAGGGGCTGAAAAAGACCGAGGTTTGCCGGGACCGGGGCCCCGGTCGGTCCCTAAATTGTCACCGCTCAGATATAGTGTCGCAATTACAGCCAGGAAAGAACTAACAGAAACCGCATCCCGGGTTACAGTTGACTATTTCCAAGATGTATTGGCCTAACTGAATAGATTAGTGACCGCTACATGCTAGGGATGTTTTCTTCCTTTAAAAATTTGAAAGGCTTTGCAGAGTTTTTTGCCTACATTTCGCAATTAAATACTTCGATAAGTATTTAGATAGAACAGGAAGTATGCGGTAAATAAAAGGGAAGAGCTACCGCAACGAAAGGGTTCAGGGTAAAATGGTTATTGTCACGGGAGATGCAAGCTAACGACATCGGAGTTAGTAATGTATGAATGCTATTTGCAGGTAGCGGAATTAGAGTAGTAATGAGCTGGGAGTAAGTTGTAATTGTCTCACTATTTTGTTAATTATTGGGTCCATGGACCTGGACAGCCACTGGCCAGGAGTTGTTGGACCTTCGACATTCCAGCTCAGCAACCTTAGTTATATGATACATCTGTTAAGAAAATATTAGCAGATTCATAAAAACATAAGATTGAACGTCTGGCGAGATTATTAACAAGAAGATCTAGGAAAACCATGAAAGTTATGAATGCATTTTAGATGATTGGACATCTTGGGTCATCAATTGGTAAAGATCAATAAACACCTTGAGAAGAAAATATAACCTTAAAGATGCTTCAAAATTCTAGGGAATAAACCTCTTTGTTGATACAACTAACGCAAGTCCTGCCGAAAACCCAGAACTGTTCAGCACCTCGTCGTCACACAGGACTACGACAGCGTCCAATAAAACCTCAGCAAAACTGGCAGCAGACAAAAGACCAATTGTTAATCTATGTAAAATACAAACAAATACACAGTACGGAGATCACACTACTAGACTAAGCACGCATGGAAATTTTTGTACTAAAGAAATTAAATTCTAAAATGCATAAAAGCATCCAAATATCAGTTGCAGGGAAAACTTTCGTACGAGATACAAAAAACTTATGAAACCATAAACTATAAAAGAAATCTGAAGAAAATAGATGAAAGTAATATTTGTACCAAAGAAATTACGAGCTTGTTGTTAAAAGAAACATAAAACAGCCTTAATGGAGTAATATAAACAGACACAGAAGATAATCATTTAGGCATAGACTTGAACTGCAAGTTTATTACCAAAGGGATTAACCCATTAAGTGCGGCATGTGTATTTGGCATACTGTGTTGGGAACAGATAATTCCGTCATTGGCAGTTAATGGCCTAACAAGTACATAAAGAAAAAAAAAAAAAAAACAAATGGAGTATTAATAAAAAAAAAAAATCACGGCATAAAAGTAAGAGTATGAGAAATATGATAATCCATCAAATATGGATGCTACAAAAGAACTGAACTGCATTAAAAACACAAATAAACGAACACCAATGAAGAGTAATTCATAATCACATAATCAAGGTGTCCTTGAGAAAATAAATATAAAACAGAAATTAATAGGGTAACCTACCCACTCGATAGACACAACCTCACAGGCCGCTGACTGTCTTTAGATTTGTACAATACCTCCCGACACAACAATAATGGCCGATGGGTGTCTGTAAAATGGGCGAGATACCTACCACGTGAACTCTTTCAGTAACTCAAAGAGGAACTTACCTACACACAGCGAAGTTTTTAGTTATGTAACCAACTGCTTCAACCTAGCACAGTTCGTTGTGAGGACCAAAGAAGATACTTCTTCGTACTAAATATAGTAACCGCCGGAAACTTTCCATATAAACAATATTAGTTACTCAAGCAGAAACCACTCGATTGTCAAAGCTAGGAGATCCAGCTCCAATTCAGTTATGTACGAAGAACTATGTTCCTCACGACCAAACGTGCTTTCTTCAAGCATTTTGGTTACATCCCCTGCGAGTATGTGGTATCGTAAGTTACCCTAAAGCTCAGTTAACACGTACGACTTTTTCGGTGTAGTCAGCATCGGACCAACTCAACTAATCCGATTGTGTCACAGTGACTACAAGCTGAAATGTCAGACCATCGCTTTAACTGTTCCAACGCTTCAAACTGTAGTCGAGGCAACGTAATCGGATTAGTTGAGTTTGCTCTATACTGAGAGCACCGAAGAAAGTCGTCCGAGTGCAAAATTCGCTTTAGAGCACTAATATATATCGCATTTGTAAGCAACACAACCATCAGAAAGCTCAAACCCAAGCAAAAATACCAAGTTAAATCACTACAATTTAGAAAATAACGCGCTACGTAAGCAACGGTAGCCACTAGCAACAATAATGCACCGGAAACCATCGAGCATGGTCTGGTCTATAATGAGATCTTAAGAGTACAACTTAGCAGCAACAGTACTTATTTCCTTCGCAAGCAAACGTAAGTACACGTCGCAAATATTTTGCGGTTACAGAGCTACTGTAAAACAGACATACAAACACACACGGACGTAACACTTTAGATTAGTTGTTTTATTAAAAGCAGGTGCTTAAGAATCGATAAAAACGAATGTTTCGAATGGACCGACTCCCTAAACGTTTGCTTTTATTCAACGACGAATACTTAAACTGTTAACTAAATGGCTTCCCGTAAAGCTATTTTGTGTTTTGAAAATTAGAAGAGTTAATGCAGAAAGGAAGACTTGAGTTGTTGTTGGGGTGCCCTAGACTGTGTCGCACCCTGAAAAGGGCGATTAATTACTAAATACATGATCCTTCGGACGAGGTTGAGGAGGTGTTATCCACGCCACCCATTTCGTGCAGAGGTGACGCTGTAGTCCGTGACCACCGGTATGGCTACTAGCGAGTTATCCCACATTGCACGGAGCCGCTTAGAGCCGATTTAATTGGCACTTTCAGTAAATATGCGTCCAGCAAATTTTTAAATTTCGCCGCCTCTGTACCAGTGACATTTCGGATGTGACGTGGCATTTTGTTGAACAACCTCGCCCCCTCGGATAACCCCACAGTTCAAGGACCTACTCAGTGTTGTGTCGCGGGCTGCATGTGTAACGTGTATGATGTGATGTGCAGACGGTAAAGTGGGCAGGTGTTTATTTTTGTTTGCCCGGAGTTGCTCTCTACGTGTCCGGTAAGAGCGATGCACTCAAAGTTTGATCGGGTTTTCGACGTCAATCGCATACAAATTACGCTTGGGACGGAACTGGTATAAAAAGCCGGAAACTCAGTCTTTACGGTGAACCTAACGCTCAGAACTGATATTTGAAATCAGCTAAAGCTAACTAGACTGAATTATATCCATCCAATTGCGTGAAGTAAACAAACACTTTGGCCTATTAACGAGTACAGTAGAGTGACGTCATCCCAACAGGGACCAGTAGTGACATTTTGAAGCAAGAGTCGCCTCATAAAATTCGGCGCTAGTTTATGCTGTTTTGGCAAGTGTTGGGTCAGCTCACTGGGTATACCGACGTTGGAGAGAGGGCCAATAGCGTTCAGTATAGCAGAGACGGAGTAGTACTTTGCCAAAACGACTCCTCAACCTTGATAACAACGTTTCGTTTCCACCACAACGAACAGATCGCGTGTTTCGTTCGGGAGTCTACATCTAGAAAAAAGAACGAGCCTTGTTCTGACGTAACGTTACCAGCTACTACCGTTTGTGTTAACATACAAACCAACTATTGGCAATAGATTATGAAGAATGACGTAACAACACTGTAGTACAGTATATGTCTACCGCTCGTAATATCATTACCCGATGCACCAACGGCAACAATGACAAGATCAGTATAGTTGTGACAAGAAAGTGGGTAATAATAACAACAACACTGTAGTTCAAGCATACCGTTTGTGAGTCATAACTGAAGCACCAATGGCATACAGAGCCATGGCGAGAGATGGGACGTGAGTAGCCTAGTACATTATGACAGCGGAGTACTAGCCTTCCATTTGTGATGCAGGACTGACGCATCATTGGCAACAGTCATAGTAGCAGCAGTAGTAGTATGTATTCTCCTAGTTTAAGCTCTATTACCCACAGGGTTCACTGTAATACAAAGAGTAAAAAAGATGGGACATAAAGAATGTCAAGAGAAAAGTGGTCCATCGGACAAGTTTTGGAGCGTGCATAGATTCAGGATTCAGATTTCAAATAAGGAAAATGGACTCATTATCGCGCTTACGGTAGAAGCTGTATTTGCCACCTCGCACCTATTTTTTTTTAACAGAAACACATAGAATTGCCCCTTCATTAACAAGTGTCAAAAAAGCAATTTTATTTATCAAATCAGGAGCAAGCAAATCAAAAGTCTCCATTAACTCTGAAACCGCAAACCATAACACGGACACCAGGCGCACTTGATCCACTCAGGGATCCATCACACACACACATACACGCTAGCACACGAAACATGTACACTTCACTAGCTACTAGGTAAAACGACATAGTTATCACAAATCTAGGATTAAGGCATAAAACAGTTATCACGACACGATGTAACAACACACACTGATATGTCCAGTGAACAACACCTTTAGAGCAGTGAAAATTGACTTTGATGTTGCCTCAGTGCTTCTGGGTACCTTAGTGTAGCAAGGGCACCTTGCTGCAAGGGGACTGCCAAGTAACCGTGCAACTAACTCCATACAAAGCCGAACAGGTATGAAATATAGTGAACAGAAGAAGATATAGGTGTTCTCATAACTTGGGAGTACTGAAGATGATTAACCTAAAATAGATTATAATACGAGAGCTTAACCCTCTACTGATGGCTACCTGAGCGAGCTGTCACGTTTCTGTAAAAACCAAAGTCGTGCTGCCCAATCAGTGAGATGACACAGGCCAGGAAAACCTATAGAAATGTGTGCATTAGACAACACACTAATTAACTGAGGAAATTAAGGTATTTTGCTGTAGTATTTGTTGCATGGGCTCTTGGTATTATGTTCCTATAGGGAGAACGCGGACAGTAAAGGATTGAGGCTTCCTGAATACAAAATAGGTAGTGTGTGAAGAGAGGGAAGAAGCATGTAACATGTTAAGGAAAAAGAACTGACGCAATTCAGTACATCAAGCAAAGGACCAGCAATTTGGGAGTGGAGAGAAAAATCCAGCGTGCAAAATGAAACGGAGTATTTATGTCACAACATTCTGTCAGCAAACCAGAAATTGAGTACGAAAATAATCTTCTGCACAAAGCAGATACTTGTGTAGAGAAAGAGCACTTATGTACAAAAGTAAGCCTCCAGAATAAGCAACTATGGGCCTAAGAGTCATTAAAAACCTCAAGAAAATCAGGCAATGGATGCTACAAGGCAGTTCCAGGAGTACAGGGCAACAACAAAAAGCGAATAATCACGACCTTATAGTCAGGAATCTGGCAGTACAGCGATACACCAATAATATATAGGAGACATCAAATAGTTCAATTCAATAGCGTCTTTGGTGAGAATATCGGTGAAGGTTTCAAATATTGTTCCAAATTAAAGCTAGACGAGAAGAGCAATTGGAACATCGAACGGTGTGACACGAAGCTTTGTCACGCCAGACGATTTTCACGATCGCACTAACTAAACATACGTTGTACTATACGGACGCAGATCTTCGGCCAGTTTTGCAAACCAGGGCGTTTTCGTAAAAAAAAAACAATGGAAAACATATACGGCATCTCTTCTTGTGTGGCGTGGGCAAGTAAGTTAACCATAGCACATCCGACAGCGTATTTTTCAGCAGATAAAATGTATATACAAGGCGAGCACGAAGTCATCAACAAAATAATGACGGGAAACAGTGCTAGAATTTCACTACTGAATCCAATTGCTACGTATGTCACGCGTTCCTGTCCTATGATAATCCCGCTTAGAGTGCAAGTGTTATTATTCGCCTCCACGATAATTCAAATGTTGACTGTAGCATGACCAACAAAGCAAATTCTTTCCATTAAAAAATACATAAAACGATAAATGCCCGTTTTTATGATAATTATAAGCAATAGCAAAACTTCTGCACAATATAAGAAATGAACATACGATGGTATATGCCCGCTATTACTTTGACGTTAATGACTAAAATAATAGTTAATCAAGTTACTGTCCATTTAAACGTAAAATTACATAGCGATGGTGTATATCCGCAGCTAGTTTAACGTTAACAAATAGCAAAATTACTACCTATTATAGTAGTACATACTTCCCATTACAAGTTAAAAGCTACATTTTGCCGATCTGAAAGAAAACGTAATAAGGTAAATATCCGTTATTATTAACATAATCATGAGCAATAGGTGCTATTAGCCCCCTAGAAGTACATTATACGCTCCAATTTCCCTTCACAGTGGACGCGCCTGGCAAGTTCTGAAATACGATACACACTCAACAAAAAATTAAACAACGGGATTGTTCTGATGCGGCGCTACTCTTGCGGGAAGTGAAGCCACTGTTACGGAATAGTGACTGCAGATAGTAAAGGTACGGGCCCTCCATACGCTTGTGGCGTCGTTACGCCACGGAGAGAAACGCCACAGTTTTATCCTTTGAACTGGACGTTGTGTACCAGGAAATAAAGCTCTCACATTCTTGTCACTTATGACAGGGTACGTCCGCCTCGCCTAGGAGTGACTTATACCCCAAAATCGCTCTTTTTAGGCCCTACTGTCGGAAAACCAGAACTTATTTCGGGTAAGTTGGAAAAGAACCCTTCATAACTTAGGGTAGGCTAGGTGAGGGTAGGTCTAGTTTTTCTAACCACCTATTTTTTCAATTTCGGTCACGTCATTTTTTGTAGAAGGTGACTAGGGGTGAGGGAATCACACGCCAAAGGATATGTAGAGGAAGATTTAACCGTTGCTGATACGGCGTTTCACTCGAGCAACTAGAAGCGCACATCATCAGCAAGACGACATTGCCGCCCCACCCCCTCCCAGGATATAATTTGATGTCAAATCGCGGATCAATAACCTTAGTTTCAACACATAGCGCGTTAAAAAAAAACGGATGTTATATGGTTAACTTAATGCTCACAGAGCTTTAATTTGTAGCGCCCATACATTATAAAACACATAAAAACTACTGCTTTGTTAACTCTGACATTAGAAATTATTACAGCAATTCTGTGTAAATACAGCTGATTAAAACTATAACGGTCAAATCTAATATGAACGAAAACACAACACTTCGGTAATACCACAACAGAGCCTTGTTTTATCAATACGATACACTAGAAACACCGAGATCTTCAATTAAAGAAGCAAGCTAACTAAAACAAACTTTACGTACACCCTTTCAATATTTGGCTAACCAACTGAAAACCCCACAACGGGTGGTTTTCAAGTGAGCAGCACTGCAATGATACGCACACGGACAAATACGGTAGCACCCATTAATTCTTTGTATGTGCACAGAATAATGCTTGCGTTATTTGTTACTGAATAACATTTTTCCGTTATTTGCATATTCATTGAACAGCATTAAGTTATCAATAGTCTATGAAAATCAACACTTTTTAACAATTTTATGCTCAGAGAACAAACATTTTGGTTGGCTGTACATAGACAAGATAATCTAACGCTTTTCGTGATGAACGCTAACGCTCGAAAAGGAACTTTTCACACATACATAACTGTAGTAAAAAATCACTTTCGCTCTGTGCATGTTCACAGTAGAACGAAGTCTGAGGTAATGCATACGACCAACACAGTCATGGGAATCACCAAAATGAGTATCTTGAGAAAAGAGAAGACTGAGATTAGTATATTAACATCAGAGAACCTAGCACTCCAGGGCAAGTGAAATGTTCAACATTAGTAAACATTTTGAAACTCTTCTAAGCATAAAAACGCTTTCAGTCGTCATTAATTTTACAGAGAAGATATCTTTAACGGAAACGACAAAATATGCTTCGTAAAAAACATTTCGGCTACCAAAAAGAGCTAGCGTCAGGCAACTTAAAATCTGGAATAACTGAAACCTCATATATATGCGAGGCTGTTGGTCATCACATACTGATATTGACACTTAATGTAAGAACTCACAGGCTAACAACTCTATTCTCAAACCTACACACTAAACTTTCCCTCGTTGCATTAACTTAAAACTCAAGACGTGCACGTAACTTGCAGACCAAACCTCCAATATTTTGTACCTCCGCCACGTTTGCTACAGCTTTTGGCCATGTAAGCTACCTATGTTTGCTCCTTTCATTTCCGAAGTGGTCCGTCCAAGACATAAAATTCCCACCAACAGATTAACTACGTGCCGCTTGGCTCAAGATTACATCGCAAAATTTTTTTTTGTAGAGTGCTTTAGTTACACGCATGGGTATTTTGTGAAGAAAATGTGCAGTAATCCCGAAGTGCGAAGCTATTGAGGGTGACTTGATAATGGCCACAGACAGTGCAGATCTCCTATCCGTGACGTCACACTGCTTACCTAGCACATCAGCAGCCTCCTTTAACTTTTTGAGGTAGTAGTACAAAATTTTACTAGCGCAGCAGGGACACAATGTCTATATCGCGCCGAACTATTTCTGTGGTTTAACACAGGCTCGTGCGCCTACCTTCTTGACATCTAGAGACAGCACTGCGAATAACCAGACGAAATTCATATTCCGAGTCTACAGTATATCTAATTTACAAACAAGTAAATATAGACACATTACCTGGATCAGTTGTCGTTGGTTTCCGATTTGCGTTGTTTGAAGACAGCCGAAACGCTTTATAGAGCATACTTCTATTTATATTCCAGTAGTCTAAAAAAAATTCGTGACGACAAAAAACGCGTTTCTAGACGCTTAGACAAAGTATCAAAATGTCTAGTAAAAGTGAGTGCTGGGTTGAACTATCTTCCTTAGGCTACACAAAATGGTGGGAGGAGTAGGAACGTAAATGTTGCTGCAGTCGCACCAATACGCTGCGGACGTTTGATTTGCAGTATGACTCAGCATCTGGAAAGACAATTTAGTTCTAAGAAGTCCACCGTAACTAGCAGTTATTTTGACCACAGAGGTTTAACACTAACTTCATATTGTTCTTTCTACCCCTTAAAAAAATAGAATTTCAACTCAGTTCCTAGGTATATAATTCAGATATCCTGAAATTAAGCAAGTGGAGAGTAATGCTACCTTCCAAAAAATTGCGAAGAAACTGGGTTAGAGAGTGGTATTCAGGAAAGATCAAATAAAGTTAAACGCAACCCTCTATGGGCAAATAAACTCCTGGTTAGAGTACTTGCTGTTGGTTAGTAACATTCAGACGTGATATCTTTCCATGGTAGTGTAGAGAGACCTTCCATTTGTTTTTCATTAAAAGTTCGCTTTGTTTCAGCTTGCAGTTTTCTCGGTAAAATAAATCGCTTTTAATGTTTCACCGCTTTCCACACGTTTTTATATTTGCTAGTCATCCATGCAATAGCGCATTGGCTGGTGTCCTGCATTTTTCTTCCGGCTTGGTTTCCTGCCTTTATGATTTCCTGCTGTTGCTTTTAATGCCTGAATGAGCTCTGCTACCCTGGTTTTCTGCCTAACTAGCTGCTGCCATCAACCTTCCTGGTGGTAAGTTCTTTAGTTGCCAGCGCTCCACTGTTTTCAATACCTTTGTGCTTCTTGTTGGTTGTGTCTCTCAATATGTTGTGTTGCTATTCATTTTTATTCTTTTTCCTTGCTTGTCCGATTTTGTTTAGTTGCACCCTGTGCTTTTATTCTGTCAGTGATTTGCTTATTGGATTATGTTGTTGTTCTTATTTATTATTCCATTCCACATCAGTTTACGCTCTTCAATACTTTAATTTGCTTTGATTCATTTTGCTATATTCAGTTTTGCATTGAGCTCCTTATTTCATTTTTATATTGCATTTATTTCTTTATATTGTGGGCAGGTTAGTCATTACTGCGTTATTCTTTGTAGGAGCGGTCAATCTTGGGCTTGCACCGTCTGCTTGCTCTAGGGGCTTGACATCATCCATCTCAGACCAGGTTACTGCTGCTACACCTCCATCAATTACCATAATCAACTCAACTATCTTACTTGAGCAACGACCATCATTACGCCCCTTTAGACTTTTGGCACTTGCACTTTTGTATATACCAGCGTTCTGTTCTGAGTTTAGGGTTATAATTATTTCTTGGGTTTGTTCCTTTCCATTTTCTTTAGCATCCGCCGGTGTTCTTTGCAATTTTCTTCACCTGGGAACGAGAGCAGCATCGTTTAAATCCAATACCATATTGGTGGGCCGGTGAGTGTCAATCTATAGGGTGCATGCTTGTAGTTTTGTTTGTTTCTTTGCACCTTGTGCATACACCCGCAACAGTAATATGACTCCCCCCCCCCCAGGAGAGGAAGAAACTAGAGACCAACAGCATGTTCAGCATTAACTACAAAAAAAAAAAAACAGAATTATTTCAACACGATAGTGGTAATAGCACTCGTTGAATGATTACTGCCACAGCCATAATTAGTTGCATCGCGCTGGATTCTCCGTGGTTTTTACCCCAGATTTTCTGCCGCCAAGTCTCCAGTTCTATGCAAACTGAGCGCTGAGGTGAGTCCTACAGGTCTAAGAGTGGCCAATGTGATACTACTGTCAAAAAAGCAGATTAGATTATTGAATAGTTCAAGTCTCCGTCTCCACAACTAAAGTGATCTAAGAGAGGAAAAAATAAGGGATATACAGCACGTCGATAGAAAAGGGGAACCCATGCACGAAGGTGTTGTCACACAGGATCAACGCGCATGGGTGCAGCAACTCGGGAAAGAAGAGGAAAAACAGAAGAAACTAATATCAGTAAGAGTATGAAATCGGAAGGAAGCAAAGTGGGCACGAAAGACAGACGTGACGAAGACCTAGCTAATGGCTAAGGTTACCTACACAAACCCCCTGGGGCGCTGCACCCCATAACATAGGATGGGCGAACCTACATTAACCTATCCCTATGCCCATCTCATGCCCCCTGAGGGGTGTCAGCAAAGCAAGGCGCAAAGCATCCCAAAGAGACGAAAAAATAGAAAAAGACAAAGAATGGGCACTCGTGCGGCAGCCGAGAGGGGCCCCCTGCATGGCTCTGCTTTGACGAGAGCAATTATTAATCCCATTCGATGGGTAGCTAACAATCATTGGTGGGCTACCTCAAGGAGCAGGAGAAGTACAGAAAACCTACCTAGCCTGACACACTAACCATATTAGACGAATTGCAGTTAGACGCAACATCCCCTGTGGAAAAGTCATTCACGAAAAACTAGGAAAGAAGAGGAAAAAAAGAATGTTAAAGTCAGCAAGAGTATGAAATCGGGAGGAAGCAAAGTGATCACGAAAGACAGACCTCCAGAAGGCCTAGCTATTGGCTAAAGTAACCTACAGGGTCCCCTGGGGTCGCTGCTCTCCTTAACAAAGAATAGGCAAACCTAACCTAACTCTATGGTCCACCCTATGCTCTCTGGGGCGAGATATTATAACAAGGATAGGGAAAAAAACATCGCATGTAAAGGTTTAAATCTATCTAGGTCCTTTTTTTTTTAACATGTATCATAGGTTCCCAAATTCGCCAGCGATGTTCGGTGCGTCAGTCAGTGCGTCGAGGGGCAGTACCCTTTTTAAACATATCAGTTTTCTTCGTTTTTTAACACTGCACGTCAAAACCACATTTACAGAATACCTAAAAGTACAGCAGAACCTCGGTCTTTGTGACTAAACAGTGCGAAAAAATTTGGAAGTACATCAAACGTGTAACTGAAACAGTAGTTTTAAAGAAAATGATGTATATTCAGGTAATCTACTCCACACACCTAAAAACTTATTTAAATATGCACGTCATAAAAAACAACAATTGTTTCACATACAGAAAACAATGAGCTATACAGATAAATGAGTAATGAGAAGGATAAATGAACGTTTAACATTAATGTTACTATTATTGATTTGCTGTTATTGCTTATACAGAGAATACCTGTTCAAAAGATTTAAATTTGAACTGTATTAATACCAATCAGATGTGAGAAAATTGGGACAAGCCTTGGACGCAAAAAAAAGTCATAAAAACACAAACTGTATGAAAACTAGGGCTGACGAACCCTGAGAACCTGTACAAAAACTGGGACAAAATGTAAACAAAAAACAAGCGCGTGCAAAAACTAAAGCCTGAGGGTAAGCATCTAAATGCATCTTCACAAACTAGGAAAGAAACATTTGCCGCTTTCAGATAAGCAATAACAGGAGAAAACGAAAAAAATTCAGAATTTTTAGAAGAGACTTTTTGGATTAGTTGGTTAAGAACGAGTGGTGACTATGGCAAATGTGGTCAGGTTGGTAGCAAGTAGAGGAGTTCACTTACCTTTGATAAGATAACCCGAGTCGGTAATTGACTTTCTCTCCGTCCTCCAGATGTGGTAAATATGATACAGGACCGCAGCAAAGAACTCATTGACAACATAGCGTACGTTGCCTCGACTATTGCATTCTCTGCAACATAGAAAGAACGAAAATATTAAGGACCTATTTTAAATTCCATCAACCTAATCGGATTGGGCAGTACCTCTCTGGATTTGTCATCTCAAGCGCTAGATTCACCCCTTGAAATTGAGCCTCCGGTGTTACCGCAAACAAAAAACTGTTTGCTCCCAAAGTAAAATCAATCACATCGTCAACCCTCCATTGGTACACAGGGCACTAGATTAGATTAGATAGGCGGCAGTAGACGAACCAATAGGCCCATTCCCAAAGAGACACCGGAACATACGCCCCGGCACTCTATGAGCTATTGCCAGGGCATTTACACTAGGCACCCATGTTTTGAAATGGTGGATTAAGTACCATCTCACCTCATAAAACCAGTGCCTTTACGCATTTCAACTGCAGCGTTTTAACTATGATATGAAACAAAGTCTGATTGGTCAATATTATAGATAGTCAAATCGAGTGTTTAACACCCCATAGAAAGAACAGTACAGCAACATACAGTAGTTTGTGAAGGTTGGTGCCTCAATGGTGCCTGTAACCCCGCTTTACGATATGCATTAGTGAAAGCACATTGAAGAAAGTTTTTGCATGACGATAGTTGAGAAACTTTAACAGCTAATAGTGAGGCCACACTTGGAATATGCTGATCAGTTCTGGTCGCCACATCTCCGTAAAGATATCGATAATATGGAAAGAGTCCAACGAAGAGCAACGAAAGTGATACCTCAACTGATAAAAAAGGCGTATGAACGTCGCCTAGAAGAACTGGGTCTAATCTCTCGAGCAAAGACGACTCAGGGGGCAACTAATAGAAACATTCAAGTATTTGAATGGCTTGAACTACGTACCTATCACGGAACTCTTGGAAAGAGCCCTTAATGATAGCTAGCGAAACAACGGGCAAAAATTCAAGCATAAAGCGGAAAGAACAGCCTTAAGTCAGCATAGACTCCCTTCCGACGTTGTTGGTGCGGAGTCGGTCAACTCGTTTAAAAATCGTCTTGACATACATTGGGAGAAACATCCTCCACAGCTAAGAACTCCTCGTCCACGAGTCGCAGGCACTTAGCTAACGGCCAAGGCTTCCCAGGCCATTTTAAGCTGACTTCTTCTCACTTCCGCTCCATCTATATATTTAAGCTCCGCCTTCCGATCATGCTTGCCGGCATTCATGACCATCTCTTTGGCGGAGATTTTTCTCCCCTTCTTTTTTTTCTATTTCGTCTTCCATTTTTTCTCCTCTCGTTTCCCCAGTCCTCTACATCCTACTAACATTATGGCAATAGCTCATAGAGGGCCAGGGTGTAAGTCCCGGTGTCTCTTTGGGAATGGGTTTCTTGGTTCGTCTACTGCCGCCTATCTAATCTAATATAAACAGATGAAGACAGTGTTTCTCGCGCTTATTGGTTTTTCAATGCTGACGGTTACTTTCCAATACTGACGTGAGTGCGTGAATACGTTGTTGAAGGGTCCCTTCACACAACTACGGGATTTCAAAAGAGGAAAAATAAGAAAAAAAAAACATGTAGTATGACGATTGACACGCGGGACTCGAACGAGATCAACCCGCGTGCAACCAGAACGTCGGGAAAGAAAAGGAGGACTAGAATATAACATCAACAGTAAGGGTACGGAACTGGAAGGAAGCAAAGTGGCACGAAATATAGACAACCTGAAGGTCCAGCTAAGGCTCAAGTAACTTATGAGTTTCCCTGGGGGCGCTACTCCTCATAATAAAGGAAAAGCCAACCTGAGGTTAATTCCAGCGGAACCATCTCCGTACACTCACTTGTTAAGGCAGCCTTCTCTCAAGGCTTGGAGAGCAATCCTGGTAACATTGAGACACAGCACCATGAGGGGGAACTGCGAGTGTTGGTCGTGACTGAGAGCGAACACATCGGCAGCCAAATGCTGGCTCTGCTCGCCACATACCAGCGCAACCATCTGCACCAGCCCCAAGAGACCTACGCCGCGCAGATCGGTACTGGGGTCGCTTCCCTGCACAAAAGGGCATTTACTATAGAAGGAAATGGCAGCTAAATAGCACCAATTATCTTAGAGCATATCATAGTTTGGGCCTCGCCTAATGATTATCATTATTATGAGCACCGTTTCTGCCAAGGGGAGATCCACACTGATGCTAGTCAGCCAGGAGGCGCAAATAGGAATATCCGATCTCGACATCGGCTCTCCTCTGCCATATATGTATATATATATATACCGTAGTATAAGTTGGCTCAGCGCGCTACTACTGGCATAAAAAAAAAGCGCAAGGAATAAGTAGAAAGACACTCGAGTCGACGGCCCCTTTCGTGGTCTTCCACACGAGAGGGACTAGAGGTGTCCCGCGTACTAGGTCGGCGATCTCAATCGACAGCCCACCTCACGGAACAGAAATGAAAATATTAAGGACCTATCTAACCTAACAAACTAACCTTCTCAGCAGGAACTGCGGTCAGCTGCAACATCCCCTGCGGAGAAGGCACTCGAGACAGTCCTTGGGTTCGTGAGGCCCATAACTATATATAGTGACAGGGAAAGGGCCCGTCAGAATATACCCCTGAGGACCCTCGCGTAGTGACTTCGTACAGGAATCCACTTGCTGTACCTTCACCCTGCCCCTCGGCAGCGACTGGGCTCACTTTCCCAGGAAACTTACTCTCTACTTTCCAACCTGAACGCCATGGCATCCACGCAGATACAATAGAGAAAATCTACGCGACATGAAATTGTTTTTGGCTAATAGCTGTACAGAAACATGGACAGTCTTTACCAATAGGTAGCTATTCATACGCTAATATGAAACTTATACTGAGAAGAAAGTTAACTATTAAACTCCTATCAGCAGACCCCATCTCCAACGCTGGATACTTGAAAATTCGAGTGGAGCCGAAGAAAATGTAATTACTAGCTATTTACGGCCCAAGATTCCGATATTCATACCTACTTCACGTTGGGCTGAGGGAAATGAATACAGTGCAACACACACCAGTAACTGCAAGCGGCATGCAGTAACTCACTTGGAATCCAATAATATCCCAATGCGGGCCATATCTTGGACAGTCGGTGCGCGTGCCAGTAAGGGAGCGGTATATTGTTTGGAGCATTTGGATGTGCAGTGGCTCGCTGTTACTCAGCGGACACTGTGCTATGCAGAACACGAGATCCCGTTCTGATATGAGCTCAGGCTTGAGCTTGCGGGGACCAAACACAGTCCTCAGCAGTCCCGACACCCCTCGCTTCTCCATGGTTGGTCGAATGGTGCTCTGAGGTCGACAGTGAAATATAAGAAATACAAGTAAATGCAGTGATGCAAAATAGGACTTGAAATTAGTCAATTAGAAAAATTTTCTAAAAATACAACGTGATATCTCGCGTAGCGCTATATACATCAATGATGTCAATTTTCAAGAGGTGAATAGCTAATCGCATGAGGAACGTAACTGAGGTCCACTACTCGATGAAAAAAATGTAGGTGTAAAAAATGATTAGACACCGATGCACATTGTCGTTCCCTAAAAGCCTAGGTCTTGAGTACGTGCATGCAAATACAGTTTCATATCTGTTTCGTTTCTTATTTACATGAACTCAACTTGAGGAAACACTTTTAGAAGACAAGAAGTTATTTGCTAGCTAGGGAAGTCGTGTAAGCAAATAAAACAATGAGAATTAGGTATTATTAGGTATTATAAGAAGATTTAAGCCTCCCTAAATAAGTACTAAGCTCTTCTAAGAGAGGAAAAGGAAGGGACATATAGTATGTCGATAGAAAAACGGGGAACCCA
>LQNS02278131.1:199891-212804 GCA_001587735.2 Parhyale hawaiensis
TGGGTGAGAGCCACCCGCCCACAGGGGGCAAGAGGCTAGTGGAAGTTGAACTTCCATCCGGCGTCTAAACAAAGCACTTTCGCCTCAACTAACGTTTCGTTAGCTCAAGGCGAATTTTTTTACATATTTTCTGTGTGAACTTGGCAACGTATATTAGATTCATCTTATAAGGGGAAAGTTGACGTTCCCTCCTGACCTGAGTCACAATAGAAATTATTAAAACTATTCAAACCCATGACATACTCGTAATTGTAATATCACACCCAGTATTGATTTAAAATTACAAATATTACTCTTAGCAAATCTATGTTTTTTCATTCAAATTATCATTTCTTATCCCTTTTGATTGATTAATGATCATTTTAGTTATTGCTATTTTGTCGGATTCTAGAATTAAATCATGCCTGGAAAAAATCCTTTTCAGGCTAAATGGTGTGCTATCCCTACAAGTTACTTTTGTTCTATGGATGAATGGTAGTAAAGGCCAAAACGCCCCTTGTGATGTTTGTCAGGCGGTCGGGCGTGGCTGTAGAGGAGGTAGGAGGCCACACTTAGCGGCTGGGTTGCTGTTGCCCATCGGTTGCACTAGAGATATTCTCTTATTTTTCCTTAATCCGATCTTTCTGTTTTGGTATTACTATCTTGTTCAAGTACTATTGTGGTAGTGCAACATGAACAAAGTTTCTGTAAGTTTTTTAGTTGCAGTCGGACAGTTAGAAAGTTTAACTTAGCTGCTTTTATTTGTGAATGCTGGTAATATGTATCTGATCGTACATGGCCTATATTTGAAGTAAAAGACACGTACTAGCAATACTGTATGGACGTGTAGCTAATAGGCAAAAGCAAATCAACTTTATTTTAGAGAGGTAATTAAATTCACATCTCGAAGGTAGGTAATGAAAAGTAGTGAAATTGAATTCTGAAATTTTAGTAGACATCCTTTTCCTTATACATATATAGGTTTCTTATTGATGAAAATAATTGACATCCAGGTTCCAAAAAAATTATAAAATCCAGAAGACGTCTTGCTGAAAAAACCTAATAAAATATATAGGTTACAAAAACCCAAAAAAATGTCATGTGACAAGACTGGTGCCGATCAAGGATTATGAGACTAACAGGTTAACTCACGGGGCGGAGTCAAGTTGTAGTGCATCATGAAAAATGGGCTTCTAACATCATAAAAACTTAGTACGTTTATCAGTAGTTTTTTTGCATTGTTTCTTCGTTTCATTTGGACCTCCAGAGTGTCCTACAATCTTCATAGTTGCACAATAACATGTATCAAGGTATCTAGGATTTTTTTTGCTCTTTGAAGGGTAAAATTTTTATTATCATTTAGGTTGCTTTTTCCGTAAGTGGCACGGAAGCCGGTCGGAGAGTGTGGGCATGTTTTCCTCAGCTGTGCCCTCACGTACGTGTCGTTAACATTTCCGCCTCTCCTTATCGTAAAGACTGCAGTATCATTGGAAAAATTATGGATTTAGCATTCGCCAGTGTCAACAACATCATTCCGTAAGACAGTTTTAGTATGGGGAATACTGTTAGGTAATTTTATTTTGCAAGTTAACGCAAGTCGGACGCCACCCTACTGCTAAACTGCTGTAACGCGCGCAGCGTATAGCAGCTGATATTTTTTTTAATAAATTTACCGAGCAATTGTATGGCTTCTGCGTATTTTATATAGACTTGCTTTCATATTACTTCGCCGGAAAGAAAGTAAATTTTTTCTTTTAATCTTGTTTAAAAGTTTTTCTATCTAGGCGTTCAATCGCTCGCATCTGAGCGTATTTTTGTTGCAGCGGTTTGAAATCATAAAGAATAGCAGATCATAAGTAGAAGACGAAAATAATTCGAAAACATTGAGTATTCACTCATAAAAATCAATCTTTAGAATGCCATATTACTTTCGATAAAACTCACTTGATTTATTGCATTTTGAAGACGATAAACTTGGCTCTAAAAGTGCTTCTGATACATGCGGGCATTTGCCAGTTGAATTCATTTGCTCTTTTACAAGCCTTTCAACCAACGTTCTTTGAAAATTTTTTATGCAGAGAGCGAAAAAAGTTTGTAAATACCTTGGTACATGTTTTTGTGCAGCTATAATGATTGTAGAACACATTGGAGACCCCTCTGAAATGATGAACAAACGATGCAAAATAGCTACGTGCTGATCAGGGAGCAAAGAGGGTAACAAGACGACTCAACGGGGCTAAAATGTTACAATTAGCTGCAACCGCAGCGTAGTGCAAATGACGTCACATCGACAAGTCGAAGTATTTGCGGGTCGGACCTCTGAATTTTAATCAAATTATAAGCAGCGTTATATTCTTGGCCGAGAGCAGTGATAGAAACAGTTACTGCTCAATCGGTCTGTACTTGCCGACAACATTTTTCCCATGTTTAGTGTACGCGTGCGGCTGAAATAGCTGGTCAGTCAGGAGCGAGAGATTGGATGAATTAGGTGGAAAAATATGTTTAAATATCTTTTGTGAAAAGCACTGTGAACTGAATATGAAGTGTAGATAAGGCTTTATTTCAAAGAAGAAGCTAAATCAGAAGCCCAGATCTTGCTGTTAGTGCTGTGAAATTTCCACCAGCTTAAACTGCAACTTTCTATTGATAATTGCTTATTACTTAATTATAATATACTCTGTTCATTTAATTGTGTGCTAAAGGGGGAAATTGTGCAATTTACGACGATTTTTCGTGCAAAATTCAATGTAATACTCTAGCTGATCAGCATAGTTTTGTCAAGGTGAAGTCATTGATGACGTCACGTTTTGATGCTAATTTCTGGTGCGTCCTCACTAAACATTCTTTGCTTCCTGTTACTGATAAACGTTCTAAGTTTTTACGACGTCACGAGCCCATTATCCATGATGCACTACAGCTTTGTTCCGCCCCTTGGGTTAACCTGTTAGTCTCATAATCTTTGGGTGCCGATATTTTACCCCATGCGTTCCTCGGTGACGTCACTTCTCTAGTAAACAGGCCTAAGTTTGCCCTCGATCCATCCTGTGTTATGGGGAGTCACGCACCCTCCATAGGTTACGTTAATGCCGCAGCCACACTAATCATAACTATGATATATCTTGCTTACCGTGGATACACCTAACGAGGCTTTTATTTGCCTTAATTCTAGATTTTGAAGGTCTGGTAGTGCGACGAGCAAGAGAAGTAGTCCTCTGGTGAGCGTCAGTTTGAGAATCCCTCGCCTCTCGGTGCCATAGTTCTCCACGTTGTGTAATGTAAATCAGTTTCCAGCGCTGTCAGCGTCCGAGACTCGAATCCGGGTCTCCCACTGCCCAATACAGAGATGCTTTGCCACATTGCTGCCGTATTAATTACACTACCAATTTCTATATTTATCGAAACTTACACGGCCTGTGCTGTCTGCGCATCCTAGTAACCAGTTGCCCATTCGAATGCATATCTGGCCCCGTCATAACACGTTCTGTAATTGGTATTTGTGCACATACGTTTACCAACATGTGCATCAGAGTTACACGTGTTGGCACATATGTATGCCAGTTTGCAGACAATGTGCTTCCCTGTTGCCACCAGGCAGTGTATTTTACTACTAAGATTCACTCTTGTTGTATTCTTGAGAAGAAAAAAAAAAACATTTGTAGCAGGGTGGTAGGTCCTGGTATACGGTTAAGCGCCTTGCACACGGAGGAGAATAGCTGTATAGCCACTGAACTATCTAACCCAGGAAGCACAGAATGCAACACAACCTATCTGATATACATAGGCAATTACATAGGAATCGGGTTAGGTTCGTACATCCTACGTTGTGGGAACAGCAACCCCAGGGGGTCCCTGTAGTTTACCTTAGCTTTAACTAGGCCTTTGGAAGGTCATTCATTCCTTCGTCCCCACTTTGTTTTATACTCCTGCTAGTGAAGCTTTATATGTTCTTCCTCTTCTTTCCTGACTTTTTGTTTCCAGGCACGTGAGCCGTGTCAATGTTCAGTAAAATGTAGGGCTACGTGTAGCTTGGTTTCAAACGTACGAGCAGAATTCAATGCTTAATTATCTCTTAAAATCGGGTAACCGGTTCATAAATAAATCTGACGGGAAAATTAATTAATCAAATTATCACTTTACATATACAAGGGCCGTGCTTGTATTAGCTAGAAATGGGATCATAACATCCATGTTTTACGTGACGAGAGCTATGCCTGCAGTATCCTATATTTCGCCCCATAGGCCTATCTCACTCTGTCTATTTCATTTGAGAAATTCGTTCTTTTCTTTTTCCAGTTTTCTAGAATTGATATTAGGCTAACCAGGAAGACAAAAAAGCGAATGCCCTGCTTCCTGGTCGAAGGTTATTTCTAACGTAGTTTTGACTGGAAGTAGATGCAACCACTTACTTATTTGATACTTTTCATTAGGTCCGCCCGTGTTCTAAATACGGCGATCCGAGGATTCCAAATTGACTCTCAACATTCACTGTTTCTCTTGCTTTTTCTCAGTGCCAGTTCTTCAAAATTTTAGAATTAAGGCTGAAGAAAACATTGTTGGGTGTATTCACTGTAAGCAAGAATAAAATTTATGATTACTAATATTAAATACATGTAGATTGCATACGGGCTGTTACATACGCAAATGCACACGCATATTTTGAAGTACCCAAACAAGTGACACTATGTTGAACTGGTTGTGGCTTATATTTTATGGTTAATCCATGACATTGTTTGCATCCATTATAAAAAAAAAAACACCTTCGCTAACATCGGCCACAAGAATTTGGTGAATTTTGGCTACAGCAAATAAAATACACACTGGCTAATTAACAATAACTTGAGAGTGTTATTTTGGAGAGATGCGACCGGGAAGCAAGTTATACACTCTTTGCTTCCTGGATGCGACAGTTGTGTTTACAGCTGGTGTATAGTTTCTGCTGTACTTTCTAATCTGACATCTAAACCCAGCCCTCTGTATCTACAGAGCTCGACAGCCATCTCATCTTGAATTCGATATAACTACTCTTTGCTGTCGCATTACCTTCCTAAATAAAACATCTAAAACACACCGTAGCTAGCACAAGTGGCTCGTCAGACCATCGTATGCCAAAGTCTACTTGCTCGAGTCTTTCTTTTACACGGTATACTTTGCAACATCATCTGCTCACGACACTGTGAGTAGCAGGAAGTAAAGAGTGTACACTCTTTGCTTCCTGGTGAGTNGGCTCGTCAGACCATCGTATGCCAAAGTCTACTTGCTCGAGTCTTTCTTTTACACGGTATACTTTGCAACATCATCTGCTCACGACACTGTGAGTAGCAGGAAGTAAAGAGTGTACACTCTTTGCTTCCTGGTGAGTAGCACCGTGGCACAGGAATGACGTGCTAAAGCGTCATCGATTTTGCAATCAAATTAGATTAGAAGGTTAGTTTAAACACTAGGTTTTTTTCTTGCGACCGGTAAACTGATTAAATGAAATAGAATTATTGAATATCTACTTCTTTACTCCCCGGTTTCAACTTCAAATGCCATCGCGCAATGCGGAGGGGGCGAGGTGGAGATCTGCATGATGCATCCGGTTGCGTTCAATCCTCTTTCTTCACAGTGTGTAGGCAGTCCTAGTCCGGTAAGCTGGAGGCTCGGCGTTCAGAACTACACGCGGATGCCGAAAGCTGGCGCCAATTGTGTTCTTTTTTGTTTTTAATTGTGTGATATGAAGTCATTATTGGTTTGTTGGTGATTTTGTGAAGAACTACGTCCAAGGTTTGATTACAAAATAGATGTTAAGTTGCATCATATTCGTACAAGATCGATTCCCCGGGAGTAAAAATGATCGATTCCCGCCATTTCTCAAGTTCCATCTTATCTATGGTTTAGATATATCTCATTTGAAACATAAGAGTGTGTTTTCATAAATCAGAATGTTCAACGGATGAAATAACTGTCCTAGCTTTGTAAATTATTCACGTGACCCCGTCGAGAGCTAAGTTAGGCCTATCATATGCATAAAGGGCTGTTGTCTCGCCCAATTGTTAGGCTAGATACCCCTTTCTTTTACACATTTTCTTTAAGCATTCGTGATATGAACTGCTGTGGAATCCTTCCATCCATCGTAAGATAGTGATTTCATTTATTAGAGAAGCGGCATATGTTTCTTTTCACCATACCTTTTCCAACTCTTTCGGATACGAACGCGTTCACACACGTTTACCGCTGTTTTGTCATAGATCACAAGGAATGTTGATTCTGTTGATGGTATATGGTGTTAAAGTTGAGCACTAAATGTATAATTTGATTGTAACTCCATCAGTTCAACGATAGACGACTGATTTTGAAATTAATTTCTCTATAGATCATTGTGTAATTGCTTGCCCGCGGTGATTCTCACCTGCCGCCGAACATTTGGCAACGTTGCACTATGTTCGCGGGAACTGCAGCCGGCGTCTGCCTTTGTGTTGCAACAACAGCATCTTTTTATGCTATCGTATTAACCTTATACTGTACTTCGAGTTTCTTTATACTCTATTGTGCAAGGATAGTGTACAGAAGCTAATATACGCAAAAAATGTATGAATACATCAGTGGAATGCTCATGATTATACAATCGATACGCAGCCTTGTTGATCAGCTGATGTCCAATGGCGGCTTAATGCGTGTTCACGTATTAGAATGCACACGTTCGAATTAATAACGTGTTTTAGCGGCGTTAGTATTGGTACGAGAGAACGCTATGCATGAAGTAGAAGATCTATTTCTTAGTTAATTTGCTCAGTTTTCAAGTACTAGTTGGCATGATTATAAAGCGTGCTTTATCAATATGCATAGTATCAAAGCGACGGTTACGCTTATCTCATGAGATAAGAAATGTTAGTGTATAAATTCTTTATCAGAAACACTTTAGTTAACTAAAGATACAGGGAGTGGATGTGTGTGTTTGAGTTGTACGGCGTATATTTTATGTGTGATTTTGTAGTAAAGAAAGAGTGGCGCATTTTGTAGAGTGGGTTCGTTAAAAAACACCACCGAAGATGTCCATTGTCAGTAGGCTAGTGACTTTTTATTTGATTTGGAATGCATTATTAGAGAAACACTGATACTTTTATATAATACCGATGTTCGTTATAATCTGCATTGTATATCAGTCATGGATATATTGTGTAATAATTATTTTACTACTTGGCACTCGCGTGCGAGGTTGCTGCCTGATGAAGAGAAAGCGCTGCTGGACTTGCTTGGTCGCGGCGGGTCGTCCGACAATTTGGCACTCTTGCAACTTCGGTCGCCACTTGGGATAGGCAGTGCAGTTCACCTCGATACTCACCCGCCACCATCCCTTGCTTACAATGACCGGGCGCCATCTTGTGAGCCCTGCCATGTCTATATATGAGCTTCCTTCCGATGAGAAGAGAAGGCGGAGAATGGGGAACTCGAAAGCAGTCCGGACAAGGGGAAACCTCCTGCCGGCCGATAATCGGGATCACCAATTGCACAGAAAGTTGGCTCTTTGATATGAAGGTTGAAATAGTTTATCGTCCAGCATAAGTCCTTGCTGTTAAGAATTTACCGAAGACTAAGAGCAAACAACCTTTCCTTTCTCAGCTTCGTATTATAAATCTAATAAAGACTGGCTGGAGTGCAGATGTTAGGCTATCAGTGTTTCCTGCGTCAATCATGATTCATATTATTTTTAAAAATGACGTGGAGAGATGTCTACGCCCTCTATCTTCAGTTATTTTGCCGGCTTTGGAATTGGTCTATTAGTGAATTACTTAATTTAATATTGGCATTCACTTATGTCTTGTATAAAGTTGAAAATATCGGCTTGTCTACGAGCAACCCAACTCTAATGTCACTATGTGTCGAATTGTATTATCAAATTGAATACGTATGCGTTGTTTAACTTTGTCACATTTATTTAGTTTGAATTTAAATGATTTGATTGCAAATATACGGACGCAATGCATATCAACACCGTATGTATATCATGAAAGCGAGAGTCACATGACCGTGTTCGTGTTCTCTGACTTATTCGCAAAGATGTGTATCTCTAAACAAAGCTGCGTGTTTAACTAAAAACGTTGCTGAAATGTAAGTCCATTTTACATGGCTTGTGTCACTGGAAAAGTTTAAGAAATCTTAAAATTTGGAGTGAACATATATGTACACAGAAAATTGTGTCCTGTTCGTCTCTTTAAACGCATGCAGCAACGCATTCGCACAATTTATTGAGAAAGCACATTCGTTTCATTAGCTACTGTGTAAACTGTAAACCGGCTTCAACACATTAACAATGATGGACAGCAGTCTATTCAGCTAGCAACTCGTTAAAACGAGATAGTGCACGGACGGTCATTGTTTTCGAAAATAGGTCAACATGTAGGATACCATGTTTAACCCTTCAGGTCCCTCTTCTGTATCAGTTGTAACTTCTAGCTCAATGAACGGCCGTTTTATGCCATCATAGTTCAATGCACATGTACGTGCAGAGCCCAACGTCGGAAGACGTGTGTACGTGTATCGCATACATACGTGACCTTGAAACCGTTGTTGCGTTCAAGTCAGCTTTCTGGCTCATAAGTGGATTCAGCGCGGCGCAGGTTTTGCCTCTCAGATTTTACCTGCGACGTGAACGCTCGTAGCTTGGTGTGATGTCATAGAAAGCCGTTAACAATATGCCCGAATAGAGTTGCCAAGCAAACTTACACTTTATTACTCTGGCGATCTCGTGTTCACAACTTGATGGTAGGTAGTTTCAAAGGACAAGCTTATTGTATGGTTTGAAAACCTAAGTTAACCTCCCAAACGTACATAGCTTCATTGTAACTAATGATGAAAACTATTTACATTGACTACATCTTATGTTTGAATTCTCTGTTGCCAACTTCTCCCACGAACCTCTGCCACATTAACACGATATGCCTATTTGCAATATGCTAAATGACTCAAGCTCAGTACCAAGTGACTTCTCGAGTATATTTGAGTAAATACATATACGGTAATGGTATTACAAAAAATGACGTGTGGCAACGCGCCGGTCGGCGGTTTGAATCTAGCGCCACCTGGATATCAGAGTAATGCCCTTTAACTCCTTATCACACTAATCCGAGAAATCTGTCTTTTTCTTATTGACGTTTTTTGACATTGCACTTCCCGCTTGATAATTTGTACTATAACTACCGTACATTTGATAATTGGGAATGCTGCCATAGCTGCTTCGGTAACATGTAAAACGATGCATAGTTTAATTTCTATTACATAATAAAATCTCGACCTTGATGATTACTTAATTTACGAGTAGAAACAAAAATATATCAGTGACTTTCTGCCTTGTTTTCAGCTTAACGTTTCTCTTAACGGAAGATAGCGTCTCCATCATCTACTTTTAAGGCCTTAATTAGTATTTAATATTTTGCTAATGTTGGTATTAAGGATGAAAACCTCAGGGTGCTGTGCTCTAACCTTGTTGGACACAGCATCCATATGAGAAATAAATGTTATTTGATTAAACAGTCTCTTCAGTGGCACTTCGAAGATTCAGTGTCGGTGCAACGCTCGTGCACTGTACATATGACTTCAGGGTTATGTGTGTGCCTATAAGCAATGGCGTAGCTAGCCAGGAGAAGCTTGGGGGCGCATGCCCTCCCAGTAAAACCTCCTTCCCCAATGGAAATGAGGCCCCTTGAAAAAAATTGTAGATTTATATTGCTGAGGGCCTAGTTTTTCACGTCCCCCATGAATTTTGCTAGCAACCATCTCCCCATGCAAACTTCCCTGGCTACGTCACTGCCTGTAAGTTAAGTTAAACGCCTATTAGGTATAATAGCTAGCTGCACCGGAGCTACCGAAACTTAATCTAACCTCTTCTCAACGAACCTGACGCACACATACTTTGAGGTAGGCGACATATGCTAAACCAACATAGAAAATTTTATTTAAATGTCCCATTAGAAATGTTTTCTCTTTCATATGTTTGTGAGCTATGTCGTGAGCTATGACTTGGATACTATCATACTTACTTTTACTTTTTCGCTGAATTTTTTCATTTTTTTCTCTCACACATTTCTTTCATTTCGCCCCTTTTGTTACCTTTTTAATTTTTTTTTCATCAATTCCATTGCGCGAATTTTGGTGTGTTCTTGCCTTTTTTTTATGTGAACTTTGGTTTATTTTCCTTGCACTTTTCCTCACGACCCCTCGGGCAAACCCGAGTACCTACCTTCTCCGCAGGAGATGTTGCATCTGGCCGCTGTTCCTGCTGACGAGGTTAGTTTTGTACAGTTTGGTAGGTTCTCTATAGCCTTTTTTGTTCCGCGAGGTGGGCTGTCGATCGAGATAGCGTACCAAGTGTGCGGGACTTCTCTCGTCTCTCTCGTGTGAAAGGCCGTGAAAGTAGTCGACTACTCGAGTGTCTCCTACTACGATTTGCGCCTTGTTTCCTGCCCGTAGTAGCGCACGTTGGCCACGCCTACCCATTATGCGGTATTTGAATACTGCACAAGTAGTTTCTCTGTAGAAACGCCTAAGTTGCAGCTACGGAGATTGAATGAAGTGTATAATAATAAGTTTCCTTACACTTTTTGTGTTCCTTTGCTTCCATCATTCATTTATTTCGCGGTATTTTTTGTGCTCTATTTGTATCATCATCTACTTTATTAAGTTTTTGTGTTCTCTTGTATGTATCTTTCGTTTATTTCATTGCACTTTTGTCCTTACATATTTTTATTGTAGGATTTTTTTCGTTGTATTTCCTCCTAACTTAATTTCCTTTAAGCTACTTTCCGTTATATATTGCAAATTCCCAGTTTCCTACAAGTACCTACCCAGTTCCTTAATAGGCTAGGGGGACGACAATGCACGGTACTGATGCGGGTCGCGGAGTCGGAGATCTAAACCGACTCCACGGTCCAGCCAGTTTCCGATGCCTACCGACTCCGACTCCAGCTTGTGTCCGATTCCTACTCGTGGACCTCAAAAATACCCGACTCCAAGTCTACAATCATCTCTTTCGAGCAGAGACGCCTCGGGGGCAACTAATAAAAACATTTACGTACTTGAATGGCTTCAAGCATTCAGCGGCCTGCCTGCGATTTTTACAGAGAAGTTGACAATCTCTTCCGAAACAACGGACATCAACTATGGTATCAAGATCGAAGAACTATTCTAAGATAGCAGTTTTTCCCATTCTTCATAGTGAATATTTGGACTGGACTCCCCTTCGCATCGAGAGTCAATGCGTTAAAAAATCGTCTTGATAAACATTGGGAGAAACACCCTCCACAACTACGAGCACCTACTCCAAGAGTCACAAACCTTGAATGGCTAAAGCTTCCGAGGCAACCCGAATCCATCTTCTCTTATGCCCGACTAACTTGACGCTTCTGAGCTCCGCGGATCTGCAGCTGTTAATCGTGCTTGTACAGTACGATCAACTTTATGGCCGCGTTTCTTCTTTTCTTCTTCTTCTTCGTTCCTTGCTCAGGTATCTCAATGATTCTGGCACAGTGGCAACGCTCATAGTGAGCCGGAGCGTAAGTCCCGGTTGCTCTCTGAGAATGGGCTTGCTGGTCTTTCTACTGCCAGCTATCTAATGCCGTCCACAGCCCTGGTCGGAAAAACCTAGGTAGTCACCAGGGAGTAATAATAACAACGGGAGAACCAGACAGACATGTGAAGAAAAACAACGCGCGTGAAATAACTTACTTTTTTTTACCAAGCTGCTGCAGCGCATTATGAGCATAAACTTATTGTATCATCAATATTGAAGTGCTCTATCTATGCTTATCTTATAGTACGTAGTACTAGTATCTACTTCCTGGCTGCGTCTTATAGGCAACATATAAATGCTAAAAAAATTATATGCAGGAAAACGAGCAGCGGGCGCTGCGGCTGCTTGGTCCGAAAATTGTAATTTCACGCGCGTTCTTTTTCTTCGTATGTCTGTCTGGTTCTCCCGTTATTATTACTTCCTGGTAGTCACTGTGTATAGCCCAAGTGCTCTATCTCTTTTAGTTTATAACCATTTCAACTTTTTGTAAAGTTTATAGGTGAACAAAGTCGTTTAGTACCCCTGATGGTAGATATTTATGTTCTGATTTTATCAGGTATCCATTTCTATATTCCATTTTCTTTTTTACATTTTTGTTAAACCAGATCTACGTTTGGCACCTTCTGGGACGGCTTTTGGTACCCTCCCCCTCCCCCCTCCTCTCCCATGGGGTGCCTGGATCCCAGATTTTTAGGAGCCAATGCTCTACTTCGACGAATCGTTAGCCTGTCCTACGATCAAGCTAACGACCTCTGCTTTACCCTGTTCCGCCCTCTCTCCACACTAAGTGGAACCAAAGCGTTTTAATTTGTTGTATGCGTTAGATTTAAACTAAAGGCCATGCCTGAGACTCAGGCTGCTCGCCCACTGAAGCGATGCGATAGACGAGACATCGCACGAAAACACAACTCACCACGTCGCATGCGACGCTTGCATAATTGCATTAGTGCCGCCAACTGAAGCAATGCGTATCGCACGAAAACTCAATAGACATCTTGCATCTGGCAACAACTCGCGACCTGCTTTGCAGAGCCCAATTGCTGATGAGCTGCATGACGGGAAATTTATGAATATGCGCTGTGATATATGTTTCATCCCAATTATTGCTTATATATGGGAAAAGCAACGTTATGCCATATTGTAAGCAAGATTGTCAACCTCAAGTTGCCGGGTGAGCATGCATCTCTTTTAAGTGCAAAATTTATTACATTCTCATTAATATTTTCCTGTTCATTATTGCTATATTCATCCATATGAAACTAAAATGACGTTATGACAAACTGCATGAAAGCTAGTGACGATCATCTCGTTGCATGAAAAATGCAACATGCTGCATTTTGGTGCGACAATCAAATAAGAAAGAATGAAGGCAGGAGTCGCATCGCCTCA
>LQNS02278131.1:213848-225294 GCA_001587735.2 Parhyale hawaiensis
CCCACTTCATTTCTTTGGAAATACTATATAAAATGAAACTTCGAATAATGAAGCTGGTGTTAGAAACAACCTGATTATGTTCATCTGACTGAAAGCTACATTTCAAGGAGTAATATTGAGCTCTTGTAAGTCAATCAGGTAATCGGTTCAGGGTCAACGCAGGATGAAACTTGAAACACTGGGTCGAAGCTAAGGCACCTTCTGGGGTTTTGGACAAGTCAAATTGAGTAAGCTTGAATTAATTTCGTTGACCCAACCGAACACTTCTCAAATCGTGTTATTCGTATACACGTAGCCTCAGTATTATCAATTGCGTCTTTTTTCTTCTCATTCATCACGTCTCGTAGTTTGTACTAACCTAATGTATTAAAAATACGACTGGATTAAAAAAGTAAACTATGTAGGTACGGTCAGAGCTTTATTATGTATAATACTGCAGAAAATATTGTAAACGTACATGCAATGGTGTAATTGGCGCACATTAATATGTACAGTTATACAGCTAAGGGTTTGCTATTAAATGATCTTAAATGATAACTTTGTAATTGTATACAAATGAGCTATGCGTTCGTCCAAAAGCTTCATTGACGCAGTAATTATTACACAAAAGTTTTATGATGGTATACGACGACGACGACTCAAACACAACACGTGGGTCAGGAATGGCTGTAGCAGACATGAACGTTTTACTGGGAATTGTAGAAATCATGCAACGCCTTCTTCCATTTCTACAGACTTACTCGTTTAGCAAAAATCCTATATACAAGTGGACAAAAAATGTTTGCTGAATTGCATTCATTCCGTACCTACGTTTTTTCCAAAAGTCAACGCGCCATCCATCGGCCTGTGATTTAGAGAACAAAGTATTTTCCTTTCTACAAAGCATCTAGGGAGCACTGTACGTGCAGAAGCACATTTGTAAATTGCACGTCTCACACACTCGTATTCATTCCATCATTAATGTGTCTTGTTTCGCCCTTCCAAGCGTATAGGGATGCACCGCGCAATTCGCCATGAAGCCACGCACCATCTGCATGTATTCTCTGTGTTACAAAATATACGTTGTGCCTAGGCCGCACTTTACAGTCGCACGCTCAGCTTAATGAACGGGCGTTCAGCTCGCACGTCGTCCCTGTATGTCATGAGTGTTGAGTGTCTGTAGTACGAGCGACGGACTTGCTGAATATCCACTCATCAGCAAAGCGTACGATTGTACAATGTGGTCTCACGCCCATCCTGATGATCGTACACACCACATCATAACCTAAAGTAAACAAACTCATCATTTAATTCAATAAGAACAATACACCATACTACGTTAATCACTTTGGGAAGAATGCCCTACTTTCGTTGATAGTTGAAACAACGTAAAATCTACCAAACAAAGATGGCATGCAGTGACAGCAGCAGTCAGGTAGTGAACAACGCTCGTTTTAACTGAAGTGTGACGCACTGTACGCAACCTGAAACATATTAATAGCAGCCGCTGTCAGGTACTGAACAACAGTGTCTATATTCGAAGTGCGACACACTATATACAACGTGACATTTACCGGGTATGATTGAATCACAACGGCTGTCAGCTTGTGAACAAAACCCAGCTCATTGTAAATATAAGGGAGAAAAAACTCCACATTGTTCAGAAAAAGTACCTATGAAACGTGGTTGCTTTTAGAAAGCAGCGCTCGTTGTGTCGGGGTCGACAAGTGGTTTCGAAATGCTGACACTGCATAATTGCACTGGTATTTACTCTACAGTTGAAGAAAAAATCGTTTTTGTTACGTTGTCCCTATTGCATCAATGGAACATGCTTTCAGATAGGACACACTACACGAGGATCTATAGCATCCATCGTAGAAAATGATGTTATAACAACATTAATACCACCACAGTGCTGTTTCATAAGCACTTCCTAATAGAAATGGACAGAAAATATTTCAGTGATTTCTTGTGGCCGCCATTACCTACTGTAACATTAATTATGAAAGTGTGCGTTTTTTACAACTGACACGAAGTGTAAGAGCTTAACGTAGCTAATCAACAAACTTTGGCTTATAAAATAATGTACATTCTGTGGTACCTGAACAAACCTCTTTGCTAAGTACATTCCCATTTACATCCATCGCGCTATGTACAGTACAGTAGAGTAGCTATGGCATCCTATGATATTTTCTACAAACCAACTGTGTGCGTCAATGCTTAGAATATCCTATTTGTACACATTGTGTGGGCACAAAGATTCTGCGTCGCGGAGACCTTTGACGAGATTCTGGGTGTTGGATGAAGAGCTACCAGTTGACGAGGAACTTTTTCCGCCGGTCGCACCTTGCTGCGTCGTGCCCTTCTTCTGAGCCTTCTCCGCCTCTTGATTTCGCTGGCTCTCGATTCTTCTGTGCTCCTCCTCTTCTGCAGTCCATTTCCGGAAAAGAGCTGCTCTTCCAAAAACCATATTCGCGAGTTTTTTATTATGACTTTCGCGCACAAATACAGTTGCAGTGACTCGCTGAAGATATCGACCGTTGATGGTTGTTTCCACGGGACAGTGTCTTGCTATGTCCGTTTGAAGTTGTTTCCACTTCTTCACAGCGTCTGATTTAGAGAATATTTCCACAAGTTTTCGTTTTTCTTCTTGTTCACGAGCAATTCTAGACTGAACTTTTATTTCACACCGAATAGCAGCTTCTGCTTGTAGGTTCTTCCAGTGGGTACTGCCTAGATCAGACTGATTCGGAGTCCCGCTGGAGCTCCTTTTATATCCCCAGTCGCATTAGACATGGTTTGTTTTTTGTTCGGTTCATTTTTTTTGTAAGGGGTGGGACGGAACCAGATCGTGTTTCGAGATGGTAAAGTGTGCTTTGTTTTTTGCCTGCGATGGTCGTGGGAAAGCAGCTTTGCCTTCTTAGTTGTTATGTCGACAACATATTTTTTCTATACAAAACATGCTTCGTTACAAAATTTGACCGTGTATATTAATAATAATAATAATAATAACTTTTATTAAGAGCACAATAGGTGCACAAATACTATTACTATTTCCTAATTAGGTTTTCGAATTTCTGGAAAAACGTAATTCACAATAAATAAATATATAATATACGGTACATGTATGAGGCACGTGCTATATAGGATACCTATACTGTATGAAGCATACTAGTACTTACATTTTTTTTTTTTATCTATGACAAGGTATGAATATAATCCGACATAATTATGATGGTCAGAATTATTATAAGTCAGAAGATTTTTTCAGTAGTTTAATTTTTTCTTATACTGACTTTGATTTTGATTATGTCTACCCGGAGCTTGTACCTACATCGTAATAGTCCGAGATGAATTTTCTCACAGCAGATTACTTGAGCGTAATTCTTTATAAATTGCTACAGTGCGATAAGAGTGAAGTTATGCATGCGAGATCGAGCAGCATTCGGTGCTTGACATCCGTGTCGCTGGAAGGTTGTTATAGTTACGAATTTTTCTTATGTATATATATATATATAGCTTGCTCTCCATGCTGTATGTAAGCCCCTGTCACAATGTATTTGGGCCTCACAACCCCAAGGGTTCCTTGTGCCTTTTCCGCAGGGGTTGTTGCAGCTTGCCGCAGTTCCTGCTGACGAGGTTAGTTTTGTAAAGTTAGGTAGGCTCTCAATACTTCCCCTTCTGTTTCGGAAAGTGACCGACATATTCCCGCTAGACTTCTACCTTCTTGTTTTTCATTTCCTTCCCCTGCGCGGCGTAGCTGAGCGAAAGCGTTCAGCCGTGCCCGGGTGTTGGAGATGTCCAACTTGCGTCTTTTTCCTGTCAGTAGCGCCCTGACCACTCTGAGACCTCCCGGCAGAAAAGCCAAGACAAAAATCACTGATAATTTAAAACGAGACACTTTGCACCCTATTGGCGCGCGAGCTTGTGTTAAACCACAGGAATAGTTCGGCGCGATATAGACACAGTGTCCCTCATGCGCTAGTAAAGTTTATGCTATTACTACTACTACTATTACTTAGTGCATTATATATGCATTGGAGAGCAAACGCATTTTCATTCGTTCCCTAATAAAATTCGAAGGCATTGAATATTTTGTATAGGCCTACGTAGGTTCCTATTGATTTTATTCAGTAGGTACTTCATTATATATAGTGATATTTTTTGTTGTCCTATATATATATATATATATATATATATACATACATTGCAAAAATAGGCTTGCTGTCACATAAGTTATCATTAGAAATTATCTCCGCCAAGAGGTTATGTTTTGTCATGTTTGTCCCCAAAATTGATCGAAAAGTTAAGGAACGGATTTTTATAAAATTTACAGGAAGTTTTAGGCATGTTCACATTAACAGGTGATTAATCGTTGGTAAAAATCCGTTCGTCGGTTTGTTTGTTTGTTCATCTACCTATTTTGTCTTAGGTACCATAACCCAAAAATTATAGACGGATTTTCATGAAATATACGTCAGCTGTTGGGTATCTTACGAAAATTAAATGAACAAATTTTTCTTATATTTGTTTGTTCTTTCATTTGTTTGTCGCTGTGTTTAATTTTATGCTTGTTACCCCAATAACTCAAAAAAATTTTCGATGTATCATTACGAAATTTACAGGATTTGTTAGTAATGCTAAAAGACATAGCCTCAATGAATAAATTTTAATGATGTTTGGTTGGTCCGTTTGTGCGTTTGATTTATGTTTGTAATAATGTTTGTTTACAGCATAACTCAAAAAGTTCTGAACAGATCTTAAAAAAAAATTATAGAAACTGATGATACTATCAAAAGGCGCAAATGATAAGATTTTGGTTTAATACAAAGAAAATCGTGGTTTCAGAACCAATCTAAAGTGTTCGTAACCGTTGCCTTGCTTGGCGGAAGTATGCGCTCTCAGAGTGCTGTNGAACAGATTTTCAAGAAAATTATAGAAACTGATGATACTATCAAAAGGCGCAAATGATAAGATTTTGGTTTAATACAAAGAAAATCGTGGTTTCAGAACCAATCTAAAGTGTTCGTAACCGTTGCCTTGCTTGGCGGAAGTATGCTCTCTCAGAGTGCTGTCTAAATGCAAAGTGTATACAGCGTGCTAAAAGTGCTAAAATCAAGTGAAAGGTGCTAAAAAAAGATACATTTTGCCTGTGTCATGAGTCATTTGTAGCCATTTCTGTAATCATTCAGTCAGAATAATTGCTCTAACGTGATCGATTAAATTGAGAAAGAAATACATGTAGCTATATGTATCGAATTATAGCTACCTACGTGGGATGGTAGTAACTACGTAGCAGTATTTGGCATAGATACATATTTTTAGCCATGAAAAGCCTTGAATTGTGTACTTATTTCCTAAATTAAAATAAAAGAGGTGCTAAATTTTTTTCTCTAGGGGTGCTTAAGTGCTAAGATAGGAAATAGACAGTCTAATAGACACCTTGTAAGTTGTAATTGCTTATAGTATGGTACGTTCGGCGGTATTTTGTACTAACTGTTTGCATTTGATTTCTATGTATATGAGTGAAAAAGTGCCTCATCGTTGTTCCCCTAATTTTTTTTTATACGTACAAATCCGCTGTTATCAGAAATATACTTTACTAGTGGCCCGAGCCGTCGTTATAAATGACAACGGAATATTAGTATGGTAGTTCAGGAAAACCCCCGTTGTCGCATGTGCTTTTTACTCTTCAGAGGACTTCTCTAAAAATTTCAGAATTCTGTCTGAAAAAATGGATGTATTTTATATGGTGCAGTCAGTGGCATGTCCCGTAGCACCTATGAAGTTTGAACAAGTCCAAACACGGTCATGCAGTCGAGCTCAGGTTTCGCACCCAAGTGCGAGCCCCTTAGGAGTGTATTCCCCTGGATGGATTGTATTCATGCAATACCGTCATCAGCACTTGAATTTCTTCCTATCTTATTCCCACAGAGCGTGACAGGAAGAGCTCCGTAGGATGAGCTCAATTTCTTCCTATCTTATTCCCATAGAGTTTGACAATAAGTCACGCCTCTGACAATGCGCCACGTGATTTTCTTCCTATATCATTAGCGTAGAGCGTGACAGGAAAGATATAAAATACGTTCATAAATAAATATATAAATAAATGAAAACACGATGCGAATTATATAGTACTGATTGCTCTTTTTTATGGCTATTTATCGCTTATATGTTACCAATTTTGAGTTTTTCTTAGCTATAAATTATCCATTGATTAGTTGCATTTTTGTTTTCCTCAATCTTCATTATCCAATTTTACCTTACATTTTCCTTTTCTTATTTTTATCTTTTTTATTGTATACCGTATGCTGTATTTTTGTATCATACTTGAACGTTTTATTCGCTTCATTTATCTTTTTATTTTTCTCTTTTTCACTGCATTTTCTCCTGATTTATTTTTATCGACTGCATTCGTTTATTGGTATATTTAAGTTAATCGTTTTTATTAATTTTATTCTCTATTCAGTCATATCTTTTTTTTTTTTTTGTTCTTTGCAGTTATCGCCCCATCCCTGCCTGACTACTCGTTCTACATTTTTCTCAATCATAAATTCGAACAAGTTAGGTATTGTAGTGTGTCAGATCTAATGTATTTGTTGGAAATGGTGAATGATCCTCCCTGTGTCCTCAGGGCCTAGCTGGGCCCACCTGCCCAGGTCTACTGTAGATTCCCAAACATTGCTGGCTTCAAAGCGACCGTTCGATGGGCCGACAAAGTTAAGCATTCGACGCTTAACTTGCCCGAACTTCTGACAGGTGCGTTGGTTTCGACCCGTTCATTTGAGTTTCAGGTGTTAACCCATGACTCAAAAACCCGTGACGCTTCCAAGAACTCAACGTTACCTCATAATATGGACTTTTCAGTCTGCACAACATAATCGGGTTGCTTCTAACATACTATGCAAAACGATTCAAAGAAACACCGCCAAAATTCATGTTTGCAGTGCTGGATAAATCTATAGTCGAGGGAGCTTGGCTTACATCGAGCTTGAATCCAATCGAACGACTCAAGTCTATCTAATCGAAGCCATCTCTTCCAAATCGTCGGGCAGGCGCCTTGGCTTCGCCCCGTTAAATAGAAAGATGTTAGCTGGGCGCCTTCGTTCAGGTAGCTAAATTAAGCCTTTGAGACTTGACTTATCCGAAACTTCACTCAGTTGCTCTGGCTTCGACCTATTTAACTTAGTATCTAGTATAGACCGTTAATCGATTGGCTCGGGCTTGTTCCTTAATTGTTCTTCCTTGAATGATGGATGAAGTTTTCGCGGTCATGCAATATTCTCAGCTGTGCCACAAAGAGAGAGTTTTAGTGACACGCAGAAGTTCCGCATAGGCATTGGTTTCTGAGTGAAATATTTGTTGTGCAATACATGAGCATTGGCAGCATATACGCCAGTAACTATCTCAATTGCCACTCTCTTTTACCACTTCACACTTTTCTGCAATGTGCTCTGCTCTATAAATATTTATAGCTACTCCATACATACATAAATTTTCTTCATAACATCATGATTTTTCAAATGATACTGTAAATATATGTATAAATAAAGTAAATAAAACTAAAATATTCTCTCCAAAATTATACTATCGCGTCACACAAATATGGCTCCTTTGAGTACGCACGTAATGGGCCAGATATGCACCACAGGTGCGTGGTAAACAGATTTGTCCTAATACGTGTACAAACAATGAGTTGCTCTGTGTGTGACGATTTGTACCACATTTGTCCCACGGATTTCATCGCATGTAGGCCTACATGTTGCTTAGAGGTACATTATCGTACTCCTTCTTACTCACGCTTAATTCTGTTCTTCGTCTTCTTTCCCGACTAGCTGTTCCCATGCGCGTTGATCATGTGCGGGACCACCTTCGTGCATGGGTTCCCCATGTCTATCGACATACTATATGTCCCTTGCTCTTTCCTTTGTGATATCGTTCCGCTCTGGAACGGAGGTTTAAACTTTCTGACTGTAACTAACTAGAGGTACATTACTACATATAGCGCACCATCTCATAACGTGACTACGGCGTGCGCACAACTAACGGAATGGCAGGATTGTTGCAGTCGTCTGTCAGCAAAAACCTTCAAAGTAGCAACCGTAGTCAACGTGTTAAAATGGAGTTCTTAACCGGCTCAACGTTATCGGGTTGCTTCTAACACTTGCAGCGCGATTCAAAGTTGGCAAACCGATGCAATTCTCTGAAGTTTCAAACAAGTTAAGCCTCGAAGGTTTCATTTCGGCGCCCAATCGTAGAACTTGCGTTTAATTTCTGTTGAAACAGCTTGAAACTGAATCATTCTCAACACGGTGTTTCTAGCCATCTCAAGCGTACAGGGGTTGCGTTTAATACGTGCAGCAGGATTGAAAGGGGAAAAAAATAAGACATAGTTATTGAATTCAACAAGAAAAATACCGTCCCTTAGCCGTTATGGTGCTGCATTTGTGCTCGCAAGAATACATTTAGAGTCCGGCCGTGTTTTAAACTTGCGCCAGACCTTTTCAGCCAGCTGCCCATGAGTGTCGAAACGCGGGAACGTTTCGCGGTCTAGAAACAAAAGTCTCTGTGGCCATGACTGCAGCTTAACAATAATTAATAATTAACTTTTATTAAGAACACAATGGGTTCACAAAATATGCTTACAAGTACAAACAAAGTAGCCTTTTAAGTTGGATCATTAATCCGGGTCAGTGTTTATAACCACCGGTGCATGTTACAGAATAAATAGATACACTCAGCCTACACCTGCAGACACGAATGGCATTGAGCAGCTCAATTTCAGAGAGGAGAGAGAAAGAACTGTACTGTGCTTGAACAACGCTTTAAAATCTGCGTCGTTGCGAAATTAAACTTATTGTTAATTAAGAGATGTGTTTAAAATGTGCAATGGGTGCGTGCCGTTTTGGAACAACTGCCCTGGCAGTGCGGACAGTAATCAACTTTTTGAGTAGCGCAAATGAGGACAGCCGAAGCTGTGCCCGCGGCGATGCAATCGGAAGTGTTAGGAAAAACGTTCCCGTGTTTCGACTCTCGCGTGCAGCGGGCCTGAAGAAAAAGTTTGATCGGTCCTGCTGCTTAAAATGGTTCAAGTAAGCATAAGGCATCCCTGAATTTGTTGATATTTATTTCATTGCACCTATTGCTCTAAAACTTTGCATGCATGATCTAAATTCCGCTATACTTACTACATCTAATCGTTGTTATATTACGTGGTATATCAGGTATAGGTAGTTCGCCTTATAGAATTTAGATTACGGTATGCATGGAAAGTATCAGTGCAATAGCTACAACGAAATATTCGTAAAAAAATATTGGGATCTCGTACCCTTACTTCCTTCAATGCCGAAAGTATGTGCTAGGTTAGGCTTCTTAAGAATAGGTTCGATCCAGCTAGAATAGGTAGGTAACTAACCCAACATATGGGCACGAATGGTATACCTCAATTTCTGGTGGTCCCCATCCTACACCGGCACCCTATGTACCTCGGGAAGCATCTGACAATCCGGCCAAGTATGATCTTATCGCTCTCAGCCTGACCACAGTATACAAAGGAAATACGGCTTAATTACATGACGTCAAGTTACATTCAAACTCGGTCGCTCTATAGGGATCGTTAGCCACCTCGGTTAGGCCTGCGGGACGGCTTTATTTGAGGAACTGCTTTATTTTCTTTTTTTTTATACTTTCGACGATCTTTGTTCTGATGTCCTTGACTTTCCCACGGTTACTGATCCTATGAATGGGTTCCTCATTTGGCTGGACAAACTGCAAGCTGTATGCACACTGTATACAGTATATGCCTACTATAGTAGCTATATTTCTCTACATCGGTGAACTTTGTATATAGATGGTGAGTTGCGGTAAATAATAATATTGTACTATGAGCAAGTTATTTTAAGGTGCTGCTGAAGTTGTCAAACAGTCCACCTACTTAATTAATTTTTTTTATCTTGGCTTTCGCACGTAAGTACAGTTGCTATGTCGATCGTTGATGGTTGTTTCCACGTGACAGTGTCTCGCCCAAGGCGGAAGTCATTCTATGTACTCACAGCGTCTTGATAGGAAACACGTTTCACGGCTATTTGCCTATCCCTTTTTTTCTTACATAGGCTACGAACAATTCCAGACTTCGTTCGTATCGATCGCAGGGCTCTGTTGAAGCTCCTTTTATAACCTTAGTCGCATTAGACATGGATTGTTTTTCCTTCGGTTCATTTTATTTTCATTGGAGATGTTATCAGATCTGTATGGTAGATGGTTAAGTCTGTGTAACTCTGACACAAGGAAGGAAAGTACCTATATCTAGCCAGTCAATTTCTTATAAAGGTGAGAATTAGTTACTTACATGTAAATATTCCTAATATTGTAAATTGTTTTATATTTTATTTTTGTAAGTCCGTTTACTAATTCAAACTGCCAGGTCAAGCATTTTTTATGCTCTCTTTGAAATTGCATCGTGCAACTTAAATAATATGCGCATATATTATCTTCTAACTGTGTATAAAAATTGGCCTACTTTTAGAAAAAGGATCGCCCTTAAGCCCACCCTATGTTAATAGTTTAGAACATCTCAAGACTCCGTTGTAGCCTTGCAAACACATTTGTGTTTGTGGCGCTGCTTGAGCGCCGAACCCCGAAAGTTCGGGTCAGAGACTCGGAGCAAACCCATTCAAGCAACCCACTCGTCAAGATGCAAACACAGCCCTTGCTTGTTATTGCATCGGGGAGCCCCCGTCATCCGCCGGAATATAATGTAGACCACACACAACCTGTTCATGGCCTCTCTCGTAAACTTTGTAGAGAAACAGAGCTGGAGTATAATGACAACAATGTGTGTTAAAATGGTGGACACTTAACATTGAGATAGCGGTTATGAAGCCCCTTTATCTTTGTTTGTCAGTGTCATTCAGGTGCCTCACCTGTCATTCGATATCTTCCCCATCATTTAAATTGTCATAGATAGAATGTCCTTGATATAGAAAGCTGTGCACACAGGTTACCTCTACTCCACTTATCATCATGTGCCCCATTCTGCACCGTTTACTACCGGGAGCAGCAGGTATCTTATACCTACGTTTCTTAAGGCCCGTTCACACGTGTTGCCGAGGCCTAGCCACGGTATTCGCGCGAGCAACTGGAAGTAAAAACGAGCAACTCACTCGTCGTCTTGAAATAGATTTAAACTCTGTAGCATAGATACGGTGGCGTAAACGATATGCGAGCTGTACATTCTTACATTAAGGTGTTCCAATGAAAGTCTAGTGTGGTTTGACCGCATTATTTACATAAGTTAATAGTCTCAATCACTGTTCATTCACAGAAGATAGTTGTGTCAAATTTGAATGTATGCGCTACGCCGCTAAATTTTCAGGTTTGTGACGTCACAATTGCGCCATGCCACTGTTGCAGCGATGGAATCTTTGATATTTCTGATGTGCGCGTTTGGTGGATTTGCGCGATCGAT
>LQNS02278131.1:234548-257718 GCA_001587735.2 Parhyale hawaiensis
ATGGGCTTTCCGATGGTGCATTCAGTTTTCCTCTTTTTTTTCATTTTTGAGGTGAAAAGTCCACTGCGATTATTTACCCCGGCGTACGAAGTGCGTTGAATCACCCCGGTCGACGCTACATTATGTGAGGAGGGCATGGGGGGACAAAATAATCAATTTTGGACTGATTGTTCTGAAATTTGGGTAGTATATGTATTTTTGAAAAAGAAACACATTTTGCTCCCACAATTTCTTTGATTTAAGCCTTTGTTTTTGAGATAATGGAAATATATACATATATATACCTATGCATTTTTTAAATTTCAAAGGAATAGAACTCAATGAGATTTCATGCTACAATAAAAACAATGAAAGTTTTGGAATCCTTGCAACATTCTTAACAAAATTACCAAGCTGGCCTCTCCAATTTCTATTCTGTCCGATCACTACCTAACTAAAATATAGGGGAAAAATCGGTTTTAAGTTGCATTGAAAAAAAATTAATTGGGGCAAAAATGGAAAATCTCACTCAATAGTTTTGTTAGGAATGTTTCAAGGATTCCAAAACTGTCATTGCTTTTTTTATTCTAGCATGAAAACTCATTCAGTTCTATTCCTTTGAAACTTGGAAAAAATGCATATAGCTATATTTATAGATATTTCTCATCATCTCAAAAACTAAAGCCTAAATCAAAAAAATTGTGGAAGCAAAATGTGTTTCTTTTTCAAAAACACTCATACTATGCAAATTTCAGAACAATCTGTCCAAAATTGATTATTTTGTCCCCCCCCTCACATAATGTACCAGGTGCAAAAGTTCAACCCAACATTTTGTCAATGGCCTCATCATATGGAATAGGAAAATGCAATGTAGCTATAGCTATAAAAGAGAAATGTATCTACAAAAAAAATATCAACATTTACAATTTTTTTTTTCAAACCTGTGACTGAAAATTCAGAATTGAATATTTGTTAATAAATGGGATTCCGGAGTCGGGCTAAAAATTCCAAGTCCAACTCCTAGAGCAAGTGAGATTCCGACTCTGCAACCCTGCTAGAAACCACTTTTAAAATTCCTAAAGGGAAAAAAAACGAATGACGTCTTAAAATCGAGAGGACCGGCGACTGTCCGGCGCTACATGTCACATGTAAACAGCACACACACAACTAACGAGAAGTGGCCCTGTCACATGGGTGTAAGGGGAGTCCATTACGTAAGTAAGGGAAGAAGGATGACGCGTTAAGGAATATATATATATAGAGAGAGAAATTTTATCAAACAAAAAATAATATGCAGAAGTAAAGCTTTTAATGTAGTAAATAAGCAATTTTAATTGATTGCAAACATAGCAATAAGCTTGTTAAACTTACCTCACAGTCCTTTTTACAAATCGGCAATTCCAGACAAGTGGCAGTGGGGGAGTCCATTAAGACAGTAGTGGGGAGAGGATGATCTGTTTAAACAGCAAAAGACAAGGAGGTTTAATTGAACCTCCTTGCTGCAAGAGCTGAAGTGCGCGGCGATGGGTTGATTAATAAACTGAAAATACAAACATTTGATAAAAACAAAACAGAATTTCCACAAATCAGCTATTTATGGAGATTGAAAATATAGTAATATAATTTAGAGGTTGAAGTGGGGGATAAGATGAATATTAGTCTAACTCTTTGTTTGGAAATAGTTTGGCAATTATGTAATTCCCCTAGTTTAATTCATTGGAAATTACTGATTCAAAATATATAGTCGACTGGGGCAAATCGTGTGCGTCAGAAACCCGGGCAAATCGTGCGCACCCCCTCCGCCCCCATAAACGAAGTGTCAAAGGGGATTACAAAAATACAGAAAGAAAGCCCCATCCTTCTAGTATTAACCCTGCAAATATGATTGGGATCAATGAAAGGTAAGTGTGATTTTAAAAATTGAACTTTAAAGTGGTCGAAATATGAGCATTTGAAAATCTATTTTCGATCTTGAAGAAAATTGATCAATTTGCTCTAACTCCTTTATTTGTTGCAGCCCATTCCTTAAAGTCAATATGTATCATGTTGAACCCTTCCTCTGCTAGTGTTTAGTGTTTGGTAATGCTGTGATACACATGTCCAGCTTTTTAGTGGTTTATAAATGCACCCGATTTGCCCCACTGGTTTACCACTCCTTACTTATGATTTTTTTCATGTACAAAGCCTTATTGCAGGACCCCAAGACATCCATCTAAGATTTCACAGGTATTAATCTTTCATTCACAAGTAATAGTTTCTTCCCACCATTTATAGCATTTGCTTGGATGTTCATTGTCCAAGTTTTTCCTTAAACTGTCCGAAGTCACCCCGCGTCAGAGGTCGCCCCGTTTTACGGTAGCTAATTGGACGGTGGGGTTGAAACTTCCAATGTTGTAGCTGTGGGAGAGGGAAGTTGTTCAGGGGCAGGGTGGTAGATGGAGAGTCTAGAAGGAGTCTACTGGAAGCAGTGAATGCTCTCAGGAATGTTGAGCAGTTTGAAGGGTGCTACATCCAGAGAGACCTCACTTATAGGCAGCAGCAGGATTTGATTGCCAAGCGTGCACAGAGGAGTGAAGCTCAGGGGGTTGCAGTGTGTAGAGACACCAATGGTTGGAGGGAGAGGCAGTACTACCTAACTCCTGGAGGGTATGCTTTGCTGGTGTTTTGGGTCGTGGTGGAGCTGGAGCCACCAGCTCTGTTGCTGAAGTGGAGGGTGTTGGTCTGGTTGTGGGTGGTGGGGTGGGGAGTGGCGTCATGTCGCATTCATATTCTGGTGCTGTGGGTGGTAATTCAAGGCATGGATTTGCTTAGAGTCGTGGGGCTGGTTTTGTTCGAGGTGGCCGTGGGTCCTTGTTGAGGGGTGCGGCTGGTGGCAGGTAGAGGGGGCGCCAGTGTTGGGCATAATGTATTGAGGTTGGGCCAGGCCCAGGAGAATGTTAATTGTCTCCAAAATAAAATGGACTTTTTGCAAGACTTTGTTGTGGATCAGGGGTTGCATATTGTAGTGGTTTCTGAAACCTGGTTGATGACTGTGGTGTCATCGACATTTGTTTCTCTTCCTGGTTTTGAGATTGTGCGGGGTGACACTGATGGGGTGTTCAAGAAGCATGGTGTATGTATATACGCGAATCTTGTAGGTTTGAAGAAGTTAACTTAGAGACTCCTAGTGTGACTGCAATTCACTTAAAAGAGGGCAATTTGTGGATTATGGCTGTCTATTGCTCCCCTTCCTATGGTGATGCTGACAACATTCTTCTGTTGAGAATCATTCATGATTTTTGTTTGGGGAGGGAAGTGATATTGCTGGGTGATTTCAATTTGCCCAATTTGTATACTGCTAATGGCATGAATATTGGAGCTGGTATTTGGAGATTTGAGGTGGACTTTGGGGAGTGCTTTTTGGAGGTGGGGCTTGTGTAGTGGGTGAGTGAGGGCACTTTTGTGATGTCTGATAATATTCTGGATCTGTTCCTGACCTCGGAGCCTGATAGGGTGGGTGAGGTATGTGTTTGCCCCATTTCTACACTGTGCTCACTGCCCTGTGGTGTGAGTATTGTTTTGTGGGTTGAGCGCCATGAGGATGTCCACTTTGGTAGGTATCTCTGGCATAGGGGAGATTACCAGTCCATTATGCGGTCTCTGTCTGAGGTGAATTGGGCAGCGAAGATGGAGGCATTGTCAGTGCAGGAGTGTTATAGCTTGTTCTTGGGTGTTGTGTGGACTTTAGCTGATTGTTATGTCCCTGTCAGAGATGGTATGGGGAGGGCGCCGTGGAGGGTGCAACCACCGCAGGGGCTTGAGAGGGCGAGGATGCAGGCATGGAGAGATTTCAAGCAGATTCTGTTGTTTTATGGCCGGAATAGTCTAGAGGCAGCAGTTGCTTACCGGAAGTTTGGTGAGAGGAATGCCGAATATCGGAGTTATGTGTCCAGGAATAGCTTGCAGTATGAAGCTGGTTTGGTTGGCAGATTGAGCACAGCTCCTAAGCTCTTCCATGGGTATATACGCCAAATGAAGAGAGGAGGACTTAGAGTGGGCCCGCTTCATACTCTTTATGGTGTGGTGGATGACCCGGAGGCAATGGCTGAAATTTTGGTAGATAGCTTTGCCTCCGTATTTGTTGGTGAGAATCCTGATGTCCCTGCCCCCCATCAGTTGTACGAAGGAGAAATGGATCTCTTTGAGATCAGTGAAGAGCAGGTTCATTCAGTGCTTTTGTCTCTTGACACTAGCTCCAGTGCAGGCTCAAATGGGATTCATCCCCACTTTCTGCAGGTTTGTGCTGATTATTTGGCAGCCCCACTCGCGCTGTTGTTTGGCAGATCTCTGACTGGTGGTCTGTTGCCAGTCAAGTGGTTACAGTCCAGGATTGTGTTTGGAGTCAACCCTGTTCAAGAGTGGCCCGAGATATCAGCCAGTCAATTATAGACCAGTGAGTTTGACCTCGGTGTGCTGCAAGGTGCTGGAGAGGATTGTGGTTTCTGAGTTGGTGCGATATCTTGAGTCTAGGGGTCTTCTTTCACCTCATCAGTTTGGATTNCGAAAGCATTTGATACGGTGTCGCATGCTGTACTGATTGAGAAACTTCGGTCTCTGGGTGTCAACCCTGTAGTGGTTCGGTGGATTGAGGGTTTCCTGACTGGGCGCACTATGCGCGTTTGTGTGAATGGCATTGACAGCGGGGAGAGGGAGGTGTTGAGTGGTGTCCCTCAGGGTTCCGTTTTGGACCTGGTGCTGTTCCTACTACAGTAAAACCCCTCTAATCCGCACCTCAATAATCCGTACCCCTCCCTAATTTGAATATCTGATTATAGTTTAAAAGTGCAATCCAAACAAAAGAGCATTTTTCGAATTAATATGGTAAAGTACTAAGTTCGTAAAAATGCCTCTGTAATCCGTACAAAGCACTACTTATTTTTCGAATTAAGGGGGTGATGAGCAAAAAATCTGCGTGAAGTGCTGCGTGGGAGGTACGAACAATCTCTCTATAATTGGTATTAGTGCGGAATACAGAGGTTATTTTTGGATTAGTAAGTACCCCGGTAATCCAAAATCCCCGCTAATCCGTCACCCCCTTCCCCCCGTGCTGTGTGAATTATAGGTATTTTACTGTACAGTAAAACCCCTCTAATCCGCACCTCAATAATCCGAACATCTCATTGCTGTTCCAAATGCTATCTGAACAAGTGAGCATTTTTCGGATTAATGGCGTAAAGTACGGAGTTCGTACAAATAGGCTACCTCTGTAATCCGTGGAAGGCGGTTCTCATTTTTCGGATAAAAGAGGTGATGAGCGAAAAATCTGCACGAGGTGCTGCGCAGAAGGTACGAACAATCTCTCTATAATCCATATTAGTTCGGAATAAAGAGGTTTTTTTACAGATTTGTAAGTACCCCGGTAATCCGAAATCCCCGCTAATCCGTCACCCCCTTCCCCCCGTGCTGTGCAAATTAGAGGGGTTTTACTGTATATGTTTACATCACACATGGTATAGGGAGCAATCATGCAGCATTTGCTGATGATTACATGTTGTAGCTCCAGTTCAAGCCTAGTGATGTGGGGGATGGAATGGGAATCTTACAGAATGACTTGACTATTATCAAAAAGGTGGGCAAATCATGGAACCTCTCTCTTAATCCTTGCAAGCGTGTTATGATGAGATTTTCTAGGAGATTTGTGGGTCATGAGAAGCTTGGCGGTGGCTTAAAATATTGTCTGTGGACCACAGCTTTGCCATTTGTTGCCTCGCAGTGGGATCTGGGAGTGGTTTTGGACTGTAGGTTGCCTTTCCATGAGCACGTTTGAGTTGTTGTGAGTAAGGCATCAGGCTTGGCTGGTAATCTGCTCCGGTCAACCATAAATTGTAGTAGAAAATTCATGATCAGCTTCTTTGTAATGCACATCCATCCTATCTTGGACTATGCCTCATGTATTTGGAGTGTTGAGTATAGGGCTGATTTTAAGTTGCTGAAGTCTGTGCAGAGGAGTTGGACAAAGCAAATCGAAGGATTGTATGACATGAGTTATGGTGATTGATTGAGAAGGCTGGAAATGTACTCTATTTAGGGCAGTTTGTTGCGGATTGATTTAGTGAAATATTGGACGATATTGTGCTGAGGAAGCGATGTTGGTGACTTGGCTAGGTTTTTTGTCCGTGCTCCTGACTGGCGCTTGAGGAGACATGGCTACCGACTGCTGATTCCCAGGTGTGAGACGGAGTTGAGGGTTAGGTTCTTCCATGTGAGGAATGTGGGTGTGTGGAACTCTTTGCCAGTAAGAGTGGTGGAGTCGGAGAGTTTAGGGGCTTTTAAGAGGGCTTTGGATGCCCACCTGGGCGATCTATTGTATGATTTCGTTGAGTGATTGACTTGATAGCTATAGGCACACTATCCAACCTTGGGTATTGGTTTTGGGAGGGACTTATTTGTTGGTGGTTGGTGTGCTTGGCTGTGGTGGCCCCATGCTGTGCTGGCTATTGGTGTCACAAAGGTGAGTTACCCAGTCAAGACTCAGGCTGAATACCTAACAGCTTAAATTTGTAGCAGTACCGGTAGCCCAAAGGGCCCAAGAAGATCTGAACTATAAGCGATCTTGTGCGCTGGCTAACCTTTCCTCAACTGGCAAGTAAGCTTGAAATCAGCAAGAAGCCTGGTTAGAACAGTTTTGTCCTAACAGGGTTTTGTTCCATAGATTTATTCTGGGACAATCCAGGAAGGCCTGTTTTAGTCTGTATTTTAGCTGAAGGTCAGGAGTACGGCAACTCACTTGAGAGGGTTGCCAGGTACCCTCAAGGCCAAGGCTTGACTTACTGTCACTACCATGCCAATGTTGAAACACCTGGATTGTCTAAAGGAATGATCACCAAGAACAAGAGAATAAATCAGTTTAGATGATCAGATCAGGATCCTTTGCACCAGCAACTCGGGGGAGGCCATGGAACCTCTCTCTCTTCCGCCTTGGGTATGTCGGTGCTACCAACAGAGGTGTTCTGTTGGAGCAAGCCATTGAGAATGGATAGTGTTGCAACGAATTTTTCTGTGGGGAGCAAAGACAGAACATCTCTGGAGGATGTAAATAATCCAAAGCCTCTTCAGTTTCATGGCCTAGGGTGAAGTTGATGTATTGGTGCGCTTGTCATGCCAGAATGAGGAGTGCTGCTGCTGGGCTCCTGAGGTACCTGGTGGGTGGGGCCTGGGAAAAAAAATTATAGAATACCAAAAGCTGTCTATAATGAGGGTTACGCCTCAAATGATTTAAACTAGCATTTAGACGCCCCCAGAGTTGGGCGCTGTCGCGGATCTGGTGCTACCGACAGAGGTGTTCTGTCTTTGCTCACCACTGAGAAAAATTTGTTGCAACACTATCCATTAAAAGCTACTCAAAGGCAAAAAGTCTAATATTAAATAGAAGTCGACAAAATCATAATTTAACGTTTTGGGATGCAAAGCCCATCTTCAGAAAACCTACTAACTAATAATCTATCAATAAAAATCTTTTATTATCAAATCTATTAGGGGAGCATGGGTGTTATAGGGAAGAGGTCTAAAATGTGAATGAGCAGAGCTATGTGGTAGGAGCCGGATGTCAGCTCCCGTACAGTTGGCAGATGTGAGGCTAGGAGTTGACAGTATGCAGTGGTACAGCCAAGATTATAATGTTGAGACTAGGTTTGCTTCTATGGATATGGAGGGACTCTATTGTTGTGAGCTTGAAAGGATTGGAAGAGTCTATGATGGAGAAGTCATTTCTGCTGATGGGATGGTTGTTTTGTTCAGCATGCAAGCGGGGGGCTGAATATGAGGGTTTAGCAAGTGGTAAACCGGTATGGCTGGATACACCTAAATGTTGGTCAATACGGGCTTTGAAGTGTTGTCCAGTGCTACCTATGCATGAGGCACAGCAGGCCTGGCATTGGTAATGGTGAATAACACTGGACACTAGTGGTGTGGGGGGTTTGTCTTTAAATTTGCAGTAGGACCCTATGGTAAATGTGTTTTTGTATGAAAATTTTAAGTTGATATCTCTTGTGGATGTTGCTTTCTAACAGCAAGTAGAGATGAGAAATCATTAGCTACACTTCTACTTGCAAATGTAGAAAAACTGCATTTGTATATGGTCTCTTTATTATGCATAGGGTAGCTCTCTATCTTTCTCTCTCTCTCTCTATATATATATATATATATACCATAGTGTGTCTTAAGCTCATTGATAGAGGAGTTGTTGTAATCAGTTAACTTCTTAGTCTACTACATATTTATGTTTCTGTGGCTCAGTTTTAGCAATCTTTTCTTTTCAGAGACCATAATCATTATACAACTAGTCATATTAGCCCTAAGCTAAAAGCTGGTTTGCAAATGAAGTTTCCCTTCTCCAATGAAAATTTTTTATAATACAAAGAAATCTAGTAAAGTGTAATTGGTATATATATATCTCTTGTTACATATGGTGTAGCACTGAAATAAGCCCAAATAGTATTTGAAAATGGCTCCTCGTAAAGTGAGTCGTGGTGCTGCCTCCAAATCAACCACCACTCCAAAGAAAAGAGTGGCAGCCAATGGCTTCAAGTTACCGGATCCAATACCAGCAGGACAAGTTATTACAGATATTGTCAAGAAAGACTGGGTTCTTGGTAGAAGTATTGGTAAGTAATATGTCATTCTAGTGTACAGTAATACACATTACCCATGGTATCCCAATATGATGATCTTTATGTGGGCTTTATACATGAGTTTTGAGTCTATGATAACTGTGTTTACTGTTGAGTGAGTGCTAGTAAAATATTATAGATTGGGATGGTATTGTTACTATTTAAACAAATTATATATACCAAATTACCCCTGTTTTCTTCTAGAAATTTATCTATTGACTTAGTCTATATTTAGGTATACCAGTTTCTATGTGCAATATGGTGCCAGTTATCCTACAATTCACCTGACTCTTTATAGCTTTATAGAACACTTGTATTGTATCATCCAGATTTCCCTAGCCATGCATGACATTCCGTAGTGCACTATAGTTGAATTTTTATTTAGCATTGCAGTGCTGGTCAATTTTCTGGTATCTTGAACATAGGGCCTCGCTGATGGATGTACGGTCATGTCCCATTGATATTTGACAATTACAGTATATCTATGTATACTGCACCTAATGGAGGCACTTGATACTGTTTATAGCTGTCATTACTTAATTAGAATAAAGAAAAACTACAGCTCATTTTATAACTTTCTTCAACAGGACAAGGTGGGTTCGGTGAAATATATCTGGCATCGGACGACATATCCCGTGCTGTTAATGACACAGACAAGTTTGTGGTGAAGGTGGAGCCCCACAGCAATGGTCCCCTATTCACCGAGATGCACTGCTACATGCGGATTGCCAAGCCTGAGCTTATTGATGCCTGGAAGAAAGAGCACAGACTCAAGAGGTTGGGAATGCCAAAGTACCTAGGCTCAGGATCCTTCATGTTCAAGGCACAAAAATATCGCTTCATGGTCATGGAAAGATTTGGCTCCGACTTGCAGAAGATTTTGGAGCAGCACAACAAGAAATTTTCTTTCAAAACTGTCTACCAAATTGGTCTTGAAATTGTAAGTATTTTATGCCTAATAACCATTGAGCTCCCATTACCTTCTTTAGCTACTTGTAGAATGTGTTGTGGTTGGTAGATACCTACTCAACCTGAAAAATTGAGAAAATGTAAATATAAGTGGCTCATTTCTTGAACATATCTTTGTTACTTGGATGCTGGTTGTGTAGCTAATAAATGCATATTTGTTTAAATTTCATTATAGATATATGTAGCAATTTGTAAAGTTCATTTATTCTTCTAACTATTCCTTAAATGTGAACTGCATTTTGGGGTAAAGTTTGAGTAGTGAGAGAGATTTTATATACATGTATATATATACAGTTTTATTTACCTTTACTAACTGCAGCTTTATCAATTTAAATTTTTATGCCCTTGTAAATTGAAATGATGCTTGTTGCAAAATGCTTCTTCCATCTACTTGCATTAAAATTTTTTTTTCATTGTACAATAGGACAGAGTACTTCCGGTACCTAGCTATATTTAGAGGAGTAGCTACGTGTGAAGTTATAGGGCAGTCTCTGCTACTTGTAGTAGCTAGGTGTGAGATTTTATCATATAGACTTTTTTTAACCGTAGGTATGTGAGATTGTTGATTTTTGTTTGATATGCTAGAGCATTTTCAGAAAATAATGTACTTTTTGCACTAAACTGAATTTAAAATGTGAAAAAATCAGGCCTATGGGTTTACCAGCAATTCAACCATTGCATTATTTCTCTTTTAGATTGATGTGCTCGAGTACATCCATGACAAGGGCTACATCCATGCTGACATCAAGGCCTCCAACCTGCTTGTTGGATTCCAGAGAGGCACAGAGAACCAGGTGTTCTTGGTGGATTATGGGCTTGCCTGCCGCTATGCTGCCAATGGTGTACACAAGGAGTATAAATACGATGGCAGAAAGGCCCATGATGGAACCATTGAGTTTACTTCTCGAGATGCACACATTGGAGGTGAGGACATGACCGGGTCAGATTTAAATGAAGAAAGATCTGTAGTTGTTTTTCTGATGAGGATCATCAAAATTGTCTTCAAAAACAGGGTCTAAAATAGGCCTATGACTGTGATAAATAAGTTTGGAACTTTACCTAGATTCTGAATCTTGAATTATCTCCTGTCAAGTTGCCCTATTCCCTCGAAGAATAATCCCATTAATTAGAACTTATTCGTCAAATAAATTTATATAATTATCTAATTGTTGCCACAGATTCCCAATTTGCACTGCCCAACAAATAATTTGTTGTAGCAATACCATGTCTAAAATACTTGACTCTCTGTACTGTAAGCTTACATGTTTCACATTTCAACAAGTGCTATATATTGACCATTTTATAGGAGTGCCACTATTTGTTCTATCCTCAAATGTGTTGAGTGGCCATTAAATGTGGGGTTGCAACGCCTGTGATGGAGTCATTTGGAGTTGGAAATTTCCAGGAGCCAGAAGTTTGATTTGGATATCAGTTGGTCCCAGGAGTCGAAGTTGGATGACAATGGGATTATTTTGTTACACTATTGGAAGTCAACAACAGGAGTAGGGGTTTGTTAGACAACATTGAGGCTGAGTCGGGTTTGGCCCATCTAACAACGCAACCCAAGTTAGAGGGTTAGTGACCACCAAACATTCTCGGTGAAATGGACTCGTTTATTAATATGTATATATACTTCCATTGCAGCTCACTCTCGTCGTGGTGACTTGGAAATTCTTGGCTACAATATGACCCAGTGGTTGTGCTCTCGCCTGCCCTGGGAGGACAACCTTACCGACTGTGACTACGTTGCCAAGAACAAGCGCTGGTACATGGATAATGTAGACAAGCTTATGGCCAAGTGCTTCCCTGATGGCACTCCTCCAGGTAACACAACTCATTCAATAGGCTATAAATAAAGCTGCATTTCTATTAAATGAACTCAGCATCCTTACAAAACCGTTACCAGTGCATGTGGGTTCCCTAGGTGGGGTACGCAGGCGAAACGACCCTAGCTTTTTTGTTTTATGTACTTGAGGTTTTATAAACAATCAAAGCACATAGCTACCTATTGAATGCTATCAACGGCACTTAGTCACGTTGACGAGCCGCCTCTAGCTGAGCTTGTCAAGAGAAATAAAGTGGCATTGTAACTGGAGTTGTGAACGTCCTTTAGTTACTCCAGCTTCTATGTAGAATTCTCATCGATCCTAAGTGATGTTTTGAAACTATGACTCATAACATTGATGCTACGACGTCCTAATGCAATACATATTTTCCAGGCCTGGAGGAATTTCTGTCGTATGTTGCGAGCCTTACTTTTGATGAGAAGCCTGACTACGAGAAGTGCCGGGAGATATTACGTGCTGGCCTTATTGAGAGGGGCTACAAGGATGACGGAAAGCTGGTCTTCATGTCTGCCACTCCCAAGCCTATCTCAAAGAAGCCCAAGTCTAGACTCAAGGTGAGTACACCAGCCACACCCAAGTCAGGGCGACAAGCTGCCACCGGCAGCCCTGATATATTTGCCGATAGTGAAGACGAGGTCATGTCATCTCCATTGCCGCAAAAGAAGCGGCTCGCTACTGCTCGTTCCACTCGCTCTCCGCTTGTTAGGTCCAGTAGTAGTGAGGCATCTGGTCCCACAAAGCGAAGTGCAAGTGCCAGACCCCGAAATTCTAAACCTAAGAAGCGTGCAGCGGTGGTTGAAAGCTCAGAAGAAGATGATGATGATTATGATTGTGAGTCCCAGTCGCTTGATGGTGATGACGAGATTGAAAAAGAGAACTGTAGTGAACGAGCCAATGCGCGGTCAAGGGTGAAGAAATCTCGAGGTGCAGCCGGTGCCTCTCCTGCTGGTGTTGAGCGCGCAAAGCCGAAACGAGGGGCACAAAAAGCGGCCGCTGCGCGTCCTCGCGCCCCAAGGAAGAAACCGACCAGCACCAAAGAATTGACGTCAAGTCTTGAGAGCTTGGCCAGTCAGTATGACAATCCGACATCAGCTATGTTGGAACTCATTGCGAAAAAGCAAGCACGAGCTTTAGGCAAAAAGTAACACTTGAATGATTTAGCTACCTAGAGTACACTGTTAATCTTGGGCGATGCTTGATCGTGTTTTACATCATCCGATAGCTGCGATGTACAGAATTGCTTAGTTTATTCTTAGTTTACCAATAACATTACTTCATGGTTACTCTTATTTACTAGGACCGTTGCTGTGGTACGCTGCTATCAGCTGTTACATCAATATCTCCAATATTTAGCCAAGTTCTGTTCGCTTGGAAACCACTTGGGATCAAACGTTCACTCGGTTGCTGTCAATGCTGCTGGGAGTCTAAACATTCAATATGTTTTTTGTTTTTGATTGTGTTCAAATAATGGTATTTCTATGCGAAACCTCTTCTCACAGCAACAAAGTGCAAAACTAGCTACTTATCCTCAGTTTTTACGTATCTAATTTCTCGTTCTTGCTTTAGGCTATGAGATAGGATTATTGGTGCGCTCCTAAATATCATCTACGGCTGAAGAACTCCCAGTACCCAAATATTGGTGACGGCATGCATTGTTCCTCTTCATTGTCGACTTCCTGTGCCCATGCACGTTGATCTTGTTCGGGAACCCTCTCGTGCACAAGTTCCACATTTTTCTTAGTATACTATGTATCCCTTTTTTTTCCCTCATGGATCACAGTATACTCTGTGAGTAGGGAGGCTAAGCTAGAATTACAGTAATACCAAGAAAGATAATGTGCATTGTTCGCTGTCAGTAAGGTGGCTTTGTGGTTGCCAATGCATTAGTAACCCTACTATGTTTGATAATACTAATGTATCCACATTTCTACTACATCTTCCCCGTAGTTCTTCTCTTATGATTCATTATCTGCCATTCTTTATGTATTTTCATTTCCGGGGGTTCACTGGCGGGTGAGCAGTGGGATTTGTTGACATCTACCTCTCCACTCAGGCGGGTAGGTATTCTGGCGACCCGGATCCCTGTTCGAATATGTTGTGCCTTACGTCTCCAAGGGCTCAGCCTGAATGACTTCCTTTAGGGGCATGTTTCATCTCGCCGCAGTTCTTGTTGATAGTTTAGTTTGTCAAGTTAGGCAGCCCTGTGATGGCGTTCGCCGATCGTGGTCAGTGACCTATACGGGACTCCTACCTGCTCCCGTGTGAGTGGCCCACAGACGGGACCTCTGCATGAGTGTTTCATTTTTCTGCCCTCTTCTCGCTTCCCTATTCGTTTCTTTGAGATGCAGTGCCTCTGAACCCCCGGCCGGTTTGTAGCGCACTTGGCTAACTAAGACGTTATGGCGTGAATGTCAAGGCTGAAATTTCCCACGAGATACGTGGCAAGACCTAGCCTTCACTGCATGCATCATCTGCCTCTTTTTCTGTGAAAATTTTTACTCCTTTCTAATATTAGTAATGATTATATTAATATTAATACAAGTCTATAAATCTGATGATTGGTTAGTGCTTGTACGTGAGCGATTGCAGTATATACGGTTTTACGCGTGGACCAATTTCTTTGTAGTAAAACTTAATAGTTTCCACCCATGGTACTGTTATCGAGCTTGAAGAAATGAATTTCTCTGCTAGAGCTGCTATATTCAGTAGCTATAATCAATGATGTTGAAGCTACCGATGCTGCTCTGATTATTTATGTTACAGTTGACTTGAGTCACTGAACTGATGATTTTGTTGAAACTATAAAGGATGCTTTCAATATTTATATTACTACGGGGCTAAATTGTCTTAAAAAATGATTATTTCAAGCTGTAAAATGCTTAAAACTGCTGCTGTAGAATTAGCCCACTGGATGCTTCTGTGATTGTTGTCATCTATTACCCTCTTTCTCTTGTAACGTTGTCTGTAAACGTTTCTAAATGTGTTATTTCTTCCAGAAAGGTAGATTACTTCATGAACCAAACAAAGGGTTAGTCATAACTCTGATAATGAAAATCAGCCTTAGAAAGACCTGTTTATTTGGTTCTTTAGCTGACAGAATCAGATATAATTGTTGTCTTAAGCCTTTTTGAGGTTTCTTCCTTTTATTATTATTATATTGGTATTGTCCCGCTATTATTCCTTCCTTTTAGTTCTTAGTTTTGAGCTGGAGGTACACGCGAGGCTATTCTGACGACTTATGCTGCGGGTAGGCAACAAAACGCTTGTATGTTTAGGCCCCCGCCACACCAGTGCAGCAAGCGACGTGTAGCGCAATGAATTTGTTGCATGAAAAAACGTAACGTCGCGTAGAGCAGTCTACTGACCCCACAGACGCAACGCAAATTACTCGACGCAGCGTGCATTGCTGTTGGTCATAGGCAACATGTCTCCCGCATTGCTTGTTGCGCTTGTATAGCTCTGACTCATGGGCAGGGGCGCACCAGTATTTTAATTTGCCATGGATACAGAGCCAGACTGTGTCGTTATTTAGTTTACCATAACACTCGTGTGCCGAAGTGAATCAAATGTGTGGTAAGAATGGTATTTTTAAATTGTGATTGTTTTGCTTCTGGTTCCACCACCCTGAGGGTAACGCTTCTAGTATTCGATAGCTAGGTGAAAAATATCGTGTAACTGTGATATAGGCCCGAGTATAACACTAGTCTGCTTTTCATTAATGAATTACCCCTTAGAAGTCGATGAAAGTGCTCTGGATTTAGAGTGCATTGTATTAACTCATTAATGAAGATGCGAGCGCAGCGTAAGTAAACAAAACGGGTGTTGTATGGAATTTTGACTGGTGGGCGGCATATAACTGTCTATATGTGTGCCACCGCTTGGATGATACTGGCTGCTGTAGTTGTTGGAGAACCAATATTAAGATCTCCGTACCGTTAATAGCAAGAGTGAATTCTATAAGATATAACTGTTTGCTTAAATTAAAAGAACTATTATGAACAACTAGCAAAAAGCTGTAATCCTTTTATCAGCTTGGTTATATTTTTAAGCATTGATGTGTGCTGTTAACAGTACAGGTGCTCTAGCTTCAAGCTTTATTGCTGGTATTAGTACTCTAAAATAATGCATTCATCTCGTATGAAAGGAATTAATAATGTTCAAGGCAATATTTTATAAAGCTCGGTTTCTCTTTGAAATCACGCCTGCCCTCCATTGGGACTTGGGAACTAACCTGAGCGTGGCTCTCTAAACATCGCCACTGCCATTCCCATTTTAATGTCTCCCCTTGTATACTCGCACTTTGGGTTTTACTGTTGCTCCGTTTGTATCCTGACATGCCTTCCAATGAGTGATCCTCGTGCAAATGTTATCTGCTTTGTTCCTCCATCCTCATATTATCTTCCATCCATCCTTCTTCACTTACATCACCATGTCGCCACTGAAAAATGGCGAAACTTGTACTTTTAATATCGTATATAGAAATAATGTACCTAATTGGTCCAGAAGATGCTAATTGTCTTTTTAAGACTTTTAGTATTCTATATGGAATGTGTACTGTGTAGCCTATACGCATATTGCTGTATTTCGTTTTGCTTATCTGAAGGAACTTTTAATATTAATATCGAAAAGTATGCGTAGACCTATATGCTTTTCTTTCCATTACAAGTTGCCAATTTCCATTTTGTACATTCTCGTCTTCTTACATTGTAGCTTGGCTACTGCACTATTTGATTTGGCAAGTTATATTTTCTTTCATTATGATGTCCATTGATCGCACAGCTTCCTTTTTTGGTTGTAAAAAATTTATGTTGTATGTGTGTACTGTAAAGTCTTTATTATTTCCTGAAATTGTCAAATGATATATTGAAATTATGTAAATCTTTATTAAACACCATACCATGAGGCCACTGAGACTCCGTGTCTGCAGACAGAGCTGCACTCACGACAAAACGCTTCTAATGGCCTCTCTTGGTGACGTCACTCCCCGGGGGGTAGCCAAATCATGAGGCTTAGTCACGGGTGTAGTGATGTCACAGAGCGAGTGAGGTCATTAGAGTGTGTGGTCTTGAGGTGTAGTAGTCCGTTAACAGGCCTTACGTCTTGGTGACCTTGGTCTGCTGCCTTCTGTACACTCAAAGAAGGAATCTCTAGTTAATATAACCAAATGGTTCAACACAGCGCATTCGTCGTTGAGAACCAATAACCAATGATCAAATTTCTTCTAAGTTAATGCTAGATCTCTTAACACTGACAATATATATAGATGTCGTGTGCTATTTGAGTGAACAATATTTTTTTTTCTTCAGTTGTCACACCCGAGAGCCTTCGGTTGTACCACATGGTCGCATTAACTAGAGATTTTTATATTTCTTCTGCTACAATGGTTTGCAATTGTTCAAGTTGAAAGAAAGTTATATGCGACTCGGAAAAATAATAAAATTATTTTCATTCTCATTGAAGTTTATTGAAGATGTTGCTGTTTTTCATTCAAAGAGTTTTGGATATCAAAGCTGCTCTTTGGCCTTCACTAATTTTTTTATTGAATAAACACTTGAAGAGGAGCGATCGTATCATTTGAATTACATACTGTTCAACGTTTCGTGACTCTAGAAGCAAGAATTTTCATGGGTTGAATTTCCACTACTTTTCATTTTATTTCATTTCATTAGTTCATTGGTTCTGTATCTCCCTTCCCATCCGCACCCATATATTTCTTTTTTGCACTCTTAGCTTATAAAATTTCCCTTCGTATCTATCGATGCACAATCGTAACGTTCGTGAATCGATGTCAGTTCCTCATCAGCAAATAAGTACTCGATAATTATGCATCACAATTACCTACTTACATAGTTGGTCCCTGTCTTGATGCCATTGTATACTTAGTGCACATACAGAGCGTTGCCTGTACGCGGTCCGTGGTCACATGGTTAACCCGTGAAAATTTTTGCTTTCTAGAAGGGCGTAAAACGCCGGCGGTCGGAGGAGGAAGAGAACATGGGCCTATCTCCTAACAAGATAATCCGCACTTCCCCTCGCTCTCCATGCAAATCTACCACCAACAGGTCAGTGCTTCCCTTCTTGTAGTTTTATAATGAAATAGTATCCTAGATACTCTTCCCTGATTGTTGCACTTGAGCTATGCAATTAAGCGTTCATTTTGTGCGTGGACATTGCTAAGGAGCTTTATTAGAGAGGAGGGAGCCAGGAGCCTCGTCCTTGAAGCTCGAGAGTCTCTTATGGCTGCAGTCAGTCGCCGTATGCACCAATCTCATATCAGTGCATCAGTTTGTCTGCTGCTCCTCCTCCATAAAACTAGCTGCTCCTGTGTTACTTCCACCAATGAGATTCATGAACGAGTGACGGCCACACCTGATCTGGTTTGCTCGCTGGCAAATTTAACTATGGGCCGCGAGGCTCCCTCCTCCCTATTGATGTTTCTTGGAGGTTGCGCTCGTGTCTATGGAAGAGAATTGCTCTTGTGTATTAGGATGACGTGCCAGCTAAAAGGCTGCTTACAAGTTGAGCGTGTTCAGTGTAGAATGTGGCCCCGGCATTAAAGTATGGAATGAATGCATAGGAGCCCAATATATGCATTTTGGATTTGTTTTCAAGTCCAAAAATTAGGCATCTTGGGTTAGGCCTATCGGACAAGGCTAGGTAGATTGGTTTGGGTTAGTTAGGTTGACCACCATATATTCTATGGAGAGTTGCATCTCAAGAGGATTTTCATTCATAACTTTAACCCTGCTAGGCATTTGAACATCTTGGAAACTAACATGGTATCTATTCTAGTGTCGAAAATCAGCATAGATTAACATGTTCTCGCTCTCTTTTGTACAGAATTAACACAAGATTGTGTCCTCGCAAGTCCTATTTAGGGCTGAGCCTAAGTACAGTGGCCCTGCCTAAGGTACACTACACCGACCCTGAAGATGTCCTCATCGAGAAGGAGAACGAGAAGATGCTGGAGAGGCAGAAGCAGCTGCGCCCCAAGCGTCTCGTTATAAAGAAAGATACGTCATTGGACAACCCCACACCTCAGATGCTGGCCCTCATGGCCAAGCGCAGAGAGAAGAGCTTGTCCCCACCCATATGTACTAAGAAGCATAAGCATAAATTGTGAGTTTCCGATAGCTGGATCTAACCCAAAAGTTGCTTTTTAAGTTTTTAACTTTATATATATTACTTTTCATCTCTTGGACTAGCTAACTAAGTTTTGCTAGATTATGGAGGCTTAAACTAATATGTGTAATATTATTACACTTGTAATAGGTATGCAACAAAGGCGGGGCCCGCAGTATTACCATGGAAAATGAACACTTGTGGGAAAATAACACAGCGGGGTGAAAGTAGGAATAAGCGCAGAAAGGTGAGCTCAAAATCTCATTTGACCTGTTAACTGCTTGCGTCGACTTATGTCGATCTCCTGTTTTGTTCCTTAATGGCTTTGAATCACAGTAGTTTTGGGGAGGGACGGCGATTAAACCTCAAATAACTACCTAGTATTCAAATTAGGAAGAAAAAGACCTAATCGAGTTCCAAAATGGCTTTCAGATTTTTAGAGATTTTTGACCATGAACCCATCGCCAGACAGTCAGGCTTACTCTTGACTGTTTACTAACAGGTCAAGTGGTATTTTGTTGATGTTTATTATTGCCTATACCCCCCGAATAGCTTGACCATAATGGGTAATCGCGCACGGACGTCAGCTTCCAAGTCGTTCAACTTAAGTACGTACCACGCATGTCTTTGATGCCGAATCTCACTGCTTATATTGCTGCTGTCGTGGCCCATAACTGCAAGCTCCTTCCGGAGAGGAGCGGGGAAGTGGAGGGAGATAGGTGAAAGAAGGAGAGAAGAGAGAAAGATACAGACGCTGCGGGGGTCCTCCTTAGATACACGGGAGTGAGGGCCATCGGAAATGCGTTGCATATAAATAAGCGGCCGACTGTTTGCTTCACTGTGCATCGGAACAACCTGTATGCTGAACCTCCGCTCATCAGTAGAGCGTGTAGTTGCTTAGTGTGGCCCCAGCGTGAGAAATATTACAGTATTATGAATTATGGTTCTAACCGACAAGTTGTGGTTTAGACGCAGAAATATGGGTCTAATTTGTTTTCTAATTGGTCTTGCATCGATCTTTTTCATTGCTTATGCTTAATAAAAACTATATTCAGTATGACTATCTGAGCTCTAGCCCACAAGTTAGCTATAGGCAGTTCAGGCATGGTAGTGTGAGATCCAAAACTTAGCTCGCCCAATGGATTTTTTCTTTATCCCAATATGTACCCCAGGTCGGCATAGGATGAATGCCACGGATGTGGTTAGTTGGGTTTGGATCATCATGTGTTGTAAAGAGTAGCTTTCACCTTAAGAGGAAATTAGGCCATTAGTTACCTCATCGTAAAGTAGGCCTCCAGAATAACTTTATTCTGTATGTACCTACTCATTGTACATCCTCCTGTTCCTTTGTACTGACGATCTTTTTTTTTCTTCTTATTACTCGATTTATTATTTTCAATGGTGATGGTCCCTCCACGCTTAGGTTCTTCTTTTAGTTTAGCATTCTATACATTCCGTGTTTCTCCCTCTTTAATCGCCATTGTAGTGAAAAAAAAAAAAGAATTAATATTTGAGCATAATTGAGGCCCTCTATCAACTCTGGTAGCATTGTTGCAGTCAATTGTAGAGGTATTATCCTCGTATAATATTTGAGTGCATTGAGATTTTGTGAAATTTATAAAGGTTTACTCAGAGATGAAAGTGGGGAAAGGGTAGGAAAAGCCAGAGTGAGGTACCATATAGGTTCGCCAAGTCGGGAGTCAGATTTCGTCAGTCCGACTCGGCAACCCTGGTCAGGGAGCAACCCTTCAGAGTCCCAACAGTTAATGGTATATTTGCAAAAGCAATCATTGTATTTTCCCACAAGCCTTTATAACAACTTTTCCTAGAAAAATGATCTGTAGTGGCAGAGAAAATAAAAACACCTAACGAATTTCCAACTTTGCAGTTTCTGTGGTGCTGGCGGTAGCGGTAAGACGAGCCCTACATTCGACGACCCCCCCACTGACCTCACACCGGAGATGGAGGCAGTAATCCGGAGGCGGGAGGAGAGAGAGGCGGCTGAGCGGGCTGCCCGGCGTGAGGCGCAGCTGCTCTCACTAACCCAGCGCCAGTTGCACAGTCAGTCCAATGACCTGCCGGCCCACGGCGTACGTGTGCGGAGCCGGTCGTCCGATACTTTTTCTAGTCAGAGTAATGAGGCACATAAGAATAGCATGGATATTCATGGTGGCCTTCGATCATCAGTAGGTGAGTACGGAACTAGACAGATAAACGAGATCAATGTATTTCCAAACTAGTCAATAATTGGTGTACATAATGTCATTTTTTGGTATAAGTTTAAGGGGTCTCAGTGTAGTACATGCGTATGGCATACCAGCGATTATGCAAGGTTCGTTAAGAATAGGTTATGATGGGCTCGGTTCAGCTAGAATAGATGCTTAAGTTAACCTAAAGATACAAATCATACCTGATTCGTAGGTAGGCCACATGCTGTACCGGCGCCGTTTTAGCCGAAGTGTAGCTGTTCGTTGTTTTAGGAACTTCAAATGCTTAATACTTACGTGCTTTTCAGATTAAATACATGCTTGTTAATATGTATAATAGATTGGAGAGTTGGCATTAGATATCAAACAGGCCCAGTCCCAAAGATCAGCCGGGACTTACTCTTCGGTCCTCTACGAGCTGTTGCCGTTAAATAAAAATCAGTTAAACTTCTGAGGAAGAAAAGAAAAAGTGCATAAACTCAGCCAAAGAGTTGGCGGTGCCTGTACGATTAATGGCTGCAGATCCGCGGAGCTCGGAGGGGCTAAATTAGTTGGGACAGGAAAGATAACGGAAGAGCTGTTCGTAGCTGCAGAAGGTGTTGTTCCCAATATTTGTCAAGGCTATTTTTAAGCGCATTGACTGTTTTTATAACAACTTTGGAGGGGAGTCTATTCCTAATGTTCGCTATGGAATATGGGAAAACTATTATTTTTGAGTTTTTGGCTGATATTTTGTAGGCGATCATTAACATCTCTGTGTGTCAAAAAGTCAGGTTCAAGAATGTTTCTGTTAGTTGCCGCCTAAGTCGTCTTTGCTCGAGAGCGATGAGTCCGACTTCCCGTAGGCGACACTCCTGTGGCATGTTGTTCCTTTGCACTGGATTCAGCCCACTGCATCGATATCGCTGCCCTGATGTGGCGACCACAATTGTGCTGCAAGTTCTAAATGTGATCAAACTCGCCCCGTGTACACATGAATGATTATATCCTTGGATTTGCACCAAAAATTTGTGGTGATGAATCCCAGTACTTTGCTTGTAAGTTTGACGCTCTTGACAACTCGCTGACTTCGTTGTAGTTTGTTTATGATAGTTATTTTAGGTAACGTTGATGGGTGACAGCTGCCAATTCTATACCATTCGTTTCTGATTGGGGGCTAAGGAATGTTCCAGTCGTACATTACCGAGCATTTGTGAACATTAAAGCTCAACTGCCACGTTGCGGACCATTCCGTGAGACGGTCAAGTTCTTCTTGGAGATCGATTCCTTCCCTTGCCGATACGGTAGGCTACAGATATCATCGGCTCCTGCTTCTTCAGTAGTCAATACTGCAGCCAAATTATACACTTGCGTGTAAATACTGAAATTATAGGTTTCTTATCCTTGTAGATTATGTGTGAATGTTTGAAAACAATGAATATCACCCTTGCAGATGATATTTCCCTGAACGACTCGGTGGTGTTCATGTCTGAGACGAGTGCCAGAGATCGGCGCTATCAAGCCCGCCTGCAGGAGCCCGACCCTCCTACCATCGCTGTAGAGGACCTTGAAAATTCTAACGATGGCTTCCCCTCCGACACCACCTGCGCCCCTCCTGTTGTTGCTAAGACCAATGCCTCTTATCATCTCACTACTGCTACAACTAATAATAATAACTCCGTAAAATTAGGTAAGTACCACGTTGTTGTTATTTTGTTGGTGATGGTAAGACTACGTGATCTTCTCAATACAATAACATATAGCCTCACTCGAGACTTCTTTGTTTTCTATGATAATACAGTAGGTACGTACACTGCTGCCCGCTCTGATCGTGATTAGCACTCTAGTACTAGGTTGCTGCTAAGTGTTGCATTGCCATGTTTTATCGTGTTCATGCATTGCTTTCATTATAATCATGCTCAGCACTCTTTATCGTGCTCAAATTAACACTGCTAACTCTAGAGCGTCCAGGATCTCCGTATCTAGACGCCTCAAAAAATGCTGGCCCTGCCACAAACTAACTTTCTGCCGTACTGGCACATCAATGGTNTGTTCATGCATTGCTTTCATTGTAATCATGCTCAGCACTCTTTATCGTGCTCAAATTAACACTGCTAACTCTAGAGCGTCCAGGATCTCCGTATCTAGACGCCTCAAAAAATGCTGGCCCTGCCACAAACTAACTTTCTGCCGGACTGGCATATCAATGATTAAATTACCTCAGTGCTGCATCACGTAAAGTCTTTGTTGTGTGCTATTGTGGTTTCACGTGGATGTTAAATACATATATAACTGATTCGTGTATTCAAGTATAGCTCATATAATCCATGCAGCTATAGCTACGTTATTCCCTTCCATCACTAACAACATTTCACATGCTTGCTGCAATGCTTCTCAGAGCTTCGTATTGTTTCCAATT
>LQNS02278131.1:258933-279988 GCA_001587735.2 Parhyale hawaiensis
TAACAGACTCTGTTGTCAAGCGCCGTGACAGGAAATCAGCTATGGGAGAAATTCCTATCGAATCTGAGTCGTCCGGTCATACAAATTCTGCTGTCAAGCGCTTGAGCAGCAGAAAATCTACTTCTCGAGACTCCTCTAATGTATTAGACTCGTCCAAAGTTAATCGTCGCAAAAGTCAGAGAAAATCTACGGCTGCCGATGCGGAAATAACAAGCTCTCCTGAATCTGAAATCCATGTGAAAAATAAGGGTGTTCGGAAGAGAGGCTCTGTTGTTGACAAGTCTGTTAATAATGTCGAAAATACTTTGAACAGCGAAACTGAAAGTCCTATTGTAAATAACCGAGCCAAAAGAAAAAGAGTTCGGAAAAGGAACTTCGTGTTAAGCGACTTGGTTGATGATGCTGAGGACGATATAAACTCTGAACCCGAAAACGAAGCTAAGNCAAGTCTGTTAATAACGTCGAAAATGCTTTGAACAGCGAAACTGAAAGTCCTATTGTAAATAACCGAGCCAAAAGAAAAAGAGTTCGGAAAAGGAACTTCGTGTTAAGCGACTTGGTTGATGATGCTGAGGACGATATAAACTCTGATCCCGAAAACGAAGCTAAGAAAATGAAATTGATGAACTGTGATACTCCTGATACCGCGGAATCAACTACTCCGTTTGACTCGGCTGCTAAGCGAGCAAAACGGAAATCCGCGTTAACTGCTCGTTGCATCATTTCAAAATTTCTTTTTAATCGATGATCATACCTCAGTGATGAAATAGCCGCGCTGTTTGCAACAAGTACCATCTCAAATGTTTGTTTTTTATTGATAACGTTACTTTACTGCATCTCAAATGTTTGTTTTTTATTGATAACGTTACTTTACTGCTGAAAAATCTAGGCTCGCCTCCAAAGTTATTAATTAATAGTATCACCGAATTGCTATAAGCATCATCCCAACGGTTTATATCTTATAGCTTACGTCACCTTATTGAAGGAATATCCGCATCAATGATCGTATTATTATCTTGTTTTATTTTTGATCACCAATGTAACGTTATTGATGGTCTGTTATATACAAGTAAAATTCTGGTTAGCTACTGTCTAAGCTGCCATGTCTACATTCCATTCTAGAGTATTTTTTTTTTTTACTTGCGTACAAAGCTCCTAAAGTTGATGCCATTGTCGAAAACTTGACGCTTATTTTAATCTCTCACGGTACGTACCACTGTCTTTTTATCAGAAGCAGCCTTACGATTCTTTTCTCTGAAATTTTAGAGTTCATCTCCAATGGGCCAATTCAGTGCCTGGAATCACATGCAATCTTTTCGGGCGAAGTGTACGTGGTGTTGTACGCCCCGATGGACCTGTGGCGATGCGCCCAATTGAGATAGTCTCTTATCAAGTGAAGCTTGTAAGCGAAAGAATCTCTGCGAGTGCTCTCCGCAGTACACGCAACTGCTGACTTATCTCGCATTATTTTTAAATGAGAATGCAACGCGTGTTTTATTTCTACGACTTTCTAGTTGCAGTGAAGCTGAAGATTTTGTATATAGTTTTGTTTATTTATTCATTTTTACACAAAAATAAGTCTACATGTTTGCTATGACGAGTGGTTAGTGCACATCGTGTAATATTACACCCACAACTAAAGATACCGTAATATTGTCATGTTTTAAGTATTAGTCGACTCATTGACGAAAATCCCCGACACTGGATGATGCTGCTTGCCTGCTGTGTATAAGATTGTGAAGCTTTAAAGAAACTGTCCTGCCAAATTTACAAAGTATATCTCTACAAACTCAAAATGTGCATTACTAACTCTGCCTCCAGTGATATTGGTACTTCTGGACAGCAAGAAACACCAAACTCATCACACAGTTTATTAAAAAAACAGTCGTTTCGGAGTGTCATAATCCATCATGTGTTCAATAAACACGCAATAAACAGAAATGTTTAAAATTTTATGCATTTCTCTTACCACGTTTTTAATGAACACTTGGATTTCAGCAATCCAAAACGACTGTTTCTAATAACGTTTTCAATCAGTTTGGTGCTTCTTTGAATGCTGAAAAGTATATTCCCTGTGAATGAACCTATTTCTAGAATATTAGTAATTTATTTGTTTATCGAGTTCGTCGCAGAGTAAGCTCTCGTTCCGAATAATGGTCTTGAGTCTTTTTCTCTTTCCATCGTCTGCAAAGTAATGCAGTCATCATGTATCGTTTAAAAGTGAGTGGGATGTTAAAGCGTCATGTGTAGTGGCTAAAGTTGTACTTCTTTACGTCTAGAAGGAGCAGACAGTTTACCAACTTACGGATTTTTTCTATCTTCTAATTTACTTTTACATCTTGGTCATTGTGCTGTAGGTTTTCTCATTTCTGAACCTTTAATGCTCATAATAGAAGTACTTGAATTAGGTTCAACAACAGTGAAACTTTGTATTGTGCCTACATACTAGGATTACTGAATTGCTTTTTCTAGTGTATCAGACGCAATGTCAGACCGCTATACCTACATACAAACACTGCTAAAAGCTTATTTCTGTAATATCAGATGCTAGTCACGAAAAAGTATTCACTTTCTGTAGGTACTTCTACATTAAAGAATTTTGAAGAGCTCGTCTTAGCCTACGTATCCTGTTTGAATCACGAGAAATGATTTGTACTTCGAAGTTTCTATGTTTAACATGTGACAACAGGGAAGAAACTTTTCGTGGGCGCGTCCGCTTCCAGTCATAAAGAAATTACACTGAGCGGCCTGTATGTATTTGTAGATCAAGAGCTTTCTTGGAAAACTAACTTTGGAGTGTCATCTTCCAATCAAAGGAAGTAATGCTTGAAGCAGTCATCAACCTCTGTATTGGAACGTATAGGATCTTGTAAGATGTCTTTGAAACTCCATAGAAATTTATTTGTCAGAGCAGATAAAACATACATGGTTATAATTAAGACTTACAATGGGTGACAAATTGGGTCGCTATAGGTATATTTTCTTCTTGGACCTAACAAAAAGGGGTAACAAAATATCAAGGGACTAAGGCGAGGAAACAAATGTTCCAATATAAAAAAAAGACAATATAGAATCCCGAGGAAAAGTAGAAAAAGCAATTGGAAACACAAGATCTAACCAATACTATTCATAATGTAAAAGCGCTGGGTTGAGACAACAGTAACATTAAGTGACGTACCGTATGTACGCCTACACAATTCACCAGCAGGAATCACAAGTGGAAACAACAAGAATAAGAAGTGAAGAACGATGCTAACAGCACTGAAGCGGTCAAGAGGAACAGGTGAGAGAGTAGCATCACTGGGGTTCCAGCTGCCCACCCTTTAAGGTGACCGAGCACCGAACCCGCGCTGGAACGCCAGTCAGGTGGCCGTGCGGCGCGCTCGGCCACCTCAAGTTCCGCAAAGTCATCTAGGAAACATCTGCTGAGATCGAGAAGCTAGAAAAAGGGTTAGAAAATTGAGACGCACGATTTGACATTATCAGTTTCCAGCTACCTATGAAAAATTATTACGCCGTTTGTATCCTTGCATACAACTTCTAAGATGCTTGTCTTTGGGAGTTCAGTTTCCAGCAATGCTAAATGAATTGAACTTCGTTGTCACCATCGGTTGAAAGAACTCCCACGAACCTCTCTTTGAAAACATTAGTTCAAGGGACATGAATTACATCTTCAAGCTCACTTGCTGTATTTTGAAACCGGAGATACTCAGCCCTTGTAGCGATCGTAAAAGAAGTTACCGCACCTTAAGTTCGATTATCTTCAGTTATGCAATGAAGAACGTTTTTGTAATGAAGACACTAATGTGAGTACTGCATGCTATATCTTGTCTGTTTATGTGCACGAGGCATTATGACCGGCTTCTACTGATATGCCACACTTTCCAAAAGAGCATTTTTACCATCGAAAGTTTCGTAAGTGGCATGTTGTACTGCGATTTTTGTACGCATGAAAACAGACAGGAATTGCCAATCGATCGTTCTTGTGAGAAGAGCTACAAAAGATGCGCTCTACACAATTATCTGTACTGTTTTTCTGTTCTTTTGTTTGCACGTGATAACTTTATAGTATTTAAGACTTTTCTCATTCCGTGAAGATAGTGAAGCAACATTGCCTATAATTGGGATTTGTGTATGTTGTAGACCTCATGTTAATCGGAAATACGGGTACACGTGGTGATCCATATGTATACCAATTTGTAGGTGACGTGCTTAAGAAAGAACTCTCTTCACATATATTTGACTTGCTACCTGTATTGTGCATGCTTAGTACCTCCGCCAATGAGCTTATGTTTTCGTCGGGTTTGTCTGTCATCAAGATAACTCAAAAAGTTATGGACCGATTTTGACGAAATTTACAGGGATTGTTAGGTATGTTATGAGGAACAGATGGTTAACTTTTGGTGAAGATCCGTCTATCCCTTTGTTTTGTCTGCCTCATTTTTCTCAATGCTATAACTCAAAAAGTTATTGACGGATTTTATGAAATTTACACGAGTTGTTAGGTAGCTATATTATGAAGAGTAAATGACCAAATTTTTGTAACGATCCGTTTGTTTGTTCGTTTGTCCCTGTTTTTAATAATTTTATGCTTGTTAGCACAATGACTCAAAAAATAATGAATGGATATTTATGAAATTTGGAGGAGTTGTTAGTAATGTCTATAGGCATAAATGACCAAATTTTTGTGCAGATCGGTTTGTTCGTTTGTATGTTTAACTCATGTTTGTCTAAATGCTTGTTAGCAGCATAACTCGAAAAGGTATGACCGGATCTTCAAAAAATTTACTGAAGCTGTTAACACTTTTGAAGGCACAAATGATTAGATTTTGGTGTTGATACAAAGAAAATCATAGTCTCAGGACCAATTTTAATTTTCGTAACCGTTGCTCTGCTTAGCTGAGATATGCGCTCTCAGAGTGCTCTAGTTTTATTTCTTTTCAGCTGCTTTGTTTTATGTATGGGAATTTCTGCTTGGGGAACCTACTGTAACTAAGGGGTTTCTTTGACTTTATGGAACTAACACTGGCGTTTGTTTTCCCCCCAAAAATGATCGTCTATAGCGGTACCCAGTTCCTCAATTTTTAGGAAATATAAAAATTAATAAGTTTGACATCTGTATTTTTCCGGAACTTCCTAGACAGCTACCCCCTCGGTGGGCTTACGAATAGGATTGGCCATTAGGTCGGGTTGTGCTTGGTACGTCCGTCCAAATCTTGGCTTGGAAAGTAGCCCCTCTCCAGACAATTCCTTTAGGTCACCTTAGCCTTAGCTAGTAGGCGTTTGGGACGTCATTTCTTCGTGTTCACTTTGCTAACTTCCCGTTTCATACTCCTCAATTTCACTACGGTACCGTTAGAATTTATCACGGATTAGTAAAATGATCATCATCACTCTATGTAAAAATTTTGATATCCCATTTGCAGTACTTATCTATTAGTAGGAGCGTGTTGAGAGAGAAAAAAAAACGCAAAGAAACAGTTGCNCGTTTCATACTCCTCAATTTAACTACGGTACCGTTAGAATTTATCACGGATTAGTAAAATGATCATCATCACTCTATGTAAAAATTTTGATATCCCATTTGCAGTACTTATCTATTAGTAGGAGCGTGTTGAGAGAGAAAAAAAAAGCAAAGAAACAGTTGCAAACGAAACGGTTATATTCAAGTATTTTACTAATCACACTAACATATACTTTTGTGCATGTCCCTACTAACTGCATTATAATCATATAGGTAATGAATCCTAAGGCTGCTTGTGTTAAACTCTGTACAATATATTTTCTTCAGAGAGCATATAGGTATTAATTAATGAAATATGCAGTTAGTTGAGTTACTATGATTTTGTGTTCGCCCTTAGAACTTCATGGCTTAGGTTAACATGTCTAGCACCCGTCCACCATGCTAGTAGCCATCCACCTGGCTTTAAAAACTTCCTGTGTGAAAACTAGCAGTGCTAAAGAACCGTACATAGGCTTAAGCTGTAGCCTAAGTAGTACCCTACAGTTTAAGCCTATGTACGGCTCTCTAGCACAGCTAGTTTTCACACAGGAAGTTTTCAAAGCCAAGTGGACGACTACTAGTATGGTAGACGGGTACCTACTAGACATGTTACCCTACCTTAGCCCTGTTTTATTTGACCTTCCAACGCCTCCCTTGTATACATACATTTATTTTTTCAGTTGCCTATCTTACATTCGCTAATAGTTTTTGTTCTGTTAATCTTCTTCATTTCTGATTTGTTGTGCCCTGTACAGTGTTTCTAATTGGATTCTCTGCTACATAAAGTCCAATTAGAAATTAATTGGGCTTTCATATAATCCTCTGCGTTGCTGTGTTTAAACCCATATATGCTCTCATTTCTTTCTTCTTCTTCGCTCGTAGTGACGCGCAATTTGTGCCATGTTGAGAGCATTTCTACTCAGGCTGTAGACGATGAACACAAAGCACACCAACATGTTTAGGTTCGTATGCCGAAAATACAGCCTGGTCTGACAGTAATGCAGCCAAGTACACGCTGACATGACCGTACTTTAAGGTTGCAAACTCGAAAACCTCAGTTTTGAAGAACAACTTCTGTTGGATCATAGAAGCAGAGTTTCGAAAATTTGCTTGGGTATACTACTCGATGTGTGTGTTGGGAGCTAAGGAGAGAGAAGGGTGGAGTTGTTTCTGTAATTTTCATATGCTTCTGGAACTGAGGGAGCTTGTGCTGCAAGCTTCATTTCATATCAGGCTCAGATGTAGAGCTGTTTTTTTTTTCAAGCATTAAAATTCTGTGGCAATTTACTTCAATTTTTATGCTCTGTAATTTGTAACCGTTCAGAGTTAATTCTGCAGTACCTACGTCACTGAAGCTATTGATTAATTTTACTGTATATTTCCATATATATACAGCCACTCAAACTAGTGAATAACATTACTGCTAATTTCTTCTATCAACCCTGAAGCTCTTCAATAATTTTACAGCTGTTGTCATGTATAGTCACTGGAACTCTTATTCAATTTTACTGCAATTTTAATCTCCTGTATCATGTGTACTTGTGTGTTCTCTCGCTGGCGCCGGCACGTGGGGCTGTGTCTGCCTGGTCTAGGGCTGCCGAAGCGAGCGGACCACTCAGATTTGGAGACACACACAGTTTCCATTCCTGCTCACCTGTAGTTCGGACACCCGTGCCTGTAACGTCACTCATAATTTCAGGTCCTCGGACGGTGAGCCGCAGAGAGGTGACGGAACTGCTGGACTCGGTGCACCGGTGTAACGCGTCCAAAAGACAGGCTGCGGCTAACAAGAAGTCCCTAAGTAACCAATCGTCTCCGTCCAAACAAGATCCCTACGAGTTCATCGATGAAATATTTTCCGAAGCTAGTCCCAAGTCGTATAGGGAATATTCTATTAAGAATTCACCTGCTAAAGGCAATAGGAAAATGATGCATTTCAGGGCCGCTAAATGGAAGAACAAACAACCTGTGCGTAAGTCTGCACGGATTTGTTCGCAGTTGTCCCTCGATGTAATGGAAACAGCTGCTGTATATTAATTCATTTCGTACATTCTTTCCAAATGCTGTAAATGACTTCATCTCTCACTTCTTTTTAAGTGCAATTGTATATCTTGAAACTGTAGATTCTCCATTACTGAGCGTGCTCCTAGCATCAACTGTTATATTATTAACGAACTGAAATAGCCGTAGACGACAAAGGTCCGTTTTTTAATTGTGATATGGTGAAATCAATGTTCCAACCTAGTCCTCTTGTGGTGCCCTCTCTTCTCATAAATAAGCCTGCAGTTTGTGCATTTCCCTGTGTAAAGAAACTGTTCTCTTCAGCTTGTTGTTTTGATATGGGCGCCTGTTCTGCCTTTTCAGTTTCCTCGCTGATTAATGCCAGTGTTTTACAACGAAAAACTTTGCATAAGCTGTGATCTATACTCTGATGAAACATCAACAGATCTTAGATTTGAAGACATGAGACTGGTCCTTCCTAAGCGCGTGGGTGTTATAGCTTTTTCAGTAAGACATCTATAGCGATAAAACATTGAGACTTGCTAGAGCTAATGAATATAATACTGATGACTCCTAGAAATATTCCGCAACTTCATTACCACTCTCTGTCCTTTAAAAGTCTTTGACAATGGCGTCCGATAATCATAATGTACTTTTCTGTGTCCACTGTAAAGGCACGGAAGTCACCCAATATATTTTCATGCGCGTATACTTGCACAGATTTGTTTTCCTTGACTAATGTTGACTCGTATCTGCCACTGTGTTAATTGCGAGCGTGGTAAAGCTCAAGGAAGTAGTTTCCCATCCCGAGTTCTTTTTTCGGCCGCCTCCAAATTTTTCAATAAACGAATGAATATCCGATTAAAGTCTTTAACTCTGTTCATACAGATCCAGCGTTCAGAATTGATGCTCTGAATAGTTCGATCAACATGATAAATAGTTCAAGGATCCGTGCTGATTTGATTGAATTCTTGCATGCGTAAAAATTATCATTTCGACTCTGTGGTCATCCTTTGCAAGCTGATATTATTGGCGATTATTCTTTGCCCTAATATACATAGATCTTGAAGCTATGCAAAGCAGTTCAACCTAATACAATTAAAATAACTAAATCTGATTAATTTCACATACTGGAACCAAGGAGGGATTTGCGTATGCCCTCATTGGGCATTACTGCCTTCAGGCCATGAGGCGCGAAACCAACGGAGTCAATTGAATTGAATGTATTAACTTATTTGCGAATTTTACCAAGGAAGCAGGTATTGTGTTTTTTATTGTTTTAACGATTTCTTTGTTTTAACGCATTATATATCTTATCTTAGTCTGTTTTCTGTGACTATTATCGTGATGCAGTTAGTTTTCGTCTTACTTCAGCTATTATAAACACAATTTTTTTTTTTTTGTTGACAAGTAAATGCTATCTTCAACTTGAATAACTTTTTCATATCAAGAAGCATTGGTGCGCTGTCTAATCGTGTTATTATTGTGGTTCTTAGCAATGTTTTCTTTTGGTACTATTATCGGGTACCGTCGAGTGGCGTTACGTTGAACAACATGGGGGTAAATTCAACGAGCTGGTTTCACAAATCTAAAGAGCCAAGAGTGCCTGCTAGATATCATTCTAGTATTATAAGAAGTGTACTACTTGTGCGCTAACTCGCGCATCTCCATTTCATATAAATTGGAAAAAGCGACTGCTCAAAGTTTCCCTATGTTGCCCAAAGTAACTCCACTTTACAATAACAAACAAGTTCTTCTGTCTTCTTCTCTTTTGATTTCTTGCCCGATGCCGCGCGGCTGAGCGAATTCGTTCAGCTGAGCCATGTCGGGTTGGAGATGAAAGTGCTATATAAATTTGAGTCACAGAACTCACTGATGTGAGCTCGCAGTCACTCACGACCTTCCGGCAGAAATGCAGAGATGAAATATATGACCTTCAGCTCTATACAGTTTGGAATCGCTGCGCCAGCAATCCTGATCACTAACCTTGAACCTTGCAGCCGCCCTGTGACTGGTAAATGTCTTATGGTTGTAGGACTAGCACTGTTGGAAATGCTGCCCCTCTCCTCCCTTATGGGCGCTAACCTATTCGTGCTATATGCCTCCGTATGCAGACACAGAAAATAGTTCTTTTTTGTACGTGAATAATCTTTTATTTGTTCATGAAAGGTTACGAGAATAATGATTATTTCGCGTACTGTGGGAACGCCTAAAAAAACTATCTTTTTACTTTTATCCTAGAATTTTGAAAATCTGGTCTAGTGTGAAGAGCAAAAAGAAAAGTAAGCGCCAAGAGTCAATTTCCGAAACCCTTATTGTATTACTTTCGCTTCTGTGCCGAAGTGCTCTACGCAAAGTAAATGCGTTACCAGAGCTTCGAGTCCGAGACTGGAACACAGCACCTCATCACTCGCTGCAAAGAGTCGCTATCACTCAGCCAATGAGAGGTCCAGATTGGGAGTAGAAAGTTTCTTGAGACAGACTCTTCATAGTCGTCGCAGCTAAGTGTTGCTGTTTCAACTATTTAACAGAGCTCATCAAGAATCGGCCCACCACAATGCCAAATAGCGTGTACATATTGATTTCTAGTGTAAATATGCGTACTGTTGTTGATATTGCCTGGAGAATACTGGGCGCAGATGTATCTAAGGTGCTGACTTCACTGATATTTGCTCTTTTTTACTCACATTGACACTTTCTTTAATTCTATGTTTTATGTCAGCAACACCAACATTTAGTAGCGTACCGCATTTAATTCCCATTGTAAATGTTAAGACGAGGGAACTGGTGTAAATTGTGTATTTTGTCATCCAAACTAATTGTATGGACTAGATTTTCATTCTGGGTGAATACACTTACGGAGATGATACAAATTCCATAAAATAACAAAATACGTATCTACGAATGAAAAATAACAAGTTGTGTATAGATTGTTGACAATCCCTCATATTAGGTTCGCCAATCCTATTTCAGGGGGGAGTTGCAGTCCCAGGGGACCTCACATAGAGTACTCTAGCTTTAGTTCAGCCTTCACCACTTTTTTTTTATCCACTTTACTTCTTTATTTTTTCACCCACTTAATAATGTTTTGCTTTGTGCTTCTTTCCCGATTCGCTATTTTCGTGCGCGTTCGTCTAGTGTGGGAACGCCTCCGTGCATTGGTTCCCCATCTCTTTTAGTACTAAAGGTTTCTTCCTTTTCTTCTCTTGGAGTTTTTTTTATAGTTGCTCCGGTGATTATATAGTTATGGAAACAATTATAGCTATCTTTATATTTTCGGGATGCTTTTACCTTTTCCGAAGTGCATTCATTGAGAATGATGCACGTGAAATTTACTGTCCTCCTGATACTTTTTCCTTTTCTTCCTTTTCTTTCTTGATTTAACGTTTCCAAGCTCGGCAGTGGTGCCAGTGTTTCTCTGCTTTCTTCCCATACTTGCTTGTTCCTTTCATTTTCTGTCTCAGGAGTAGTAAAGCTATATATGTAGTCTAATATATCAATTAAATCAATGTACTTGCGAGTTTCAGGAAGAGCCCCTAATACTGGGGACACACTATGCAACCGCACAGTCAGCTTGTGATCGGACGTCCAGCTCGCACGTTGTCTGGTTATGCGGTGAACTTTTGCAGCTGAGCGTCAGCTCCTAAGTTGAGCGTGCGATCGTCTAGTGTGGTCCCGTCATTGGGCTACCTTATCCATAAACAAGCTCGTGGGATATCTTTCTGACCTTAGCGCTTTTTCTACTACAGACAGTCCGTCTTGTTCTTCCCCATCTTTTTCGACTTGCTACTGTCACCCAAGGGCTGTCCAAGTGCCTCTTCCGTAGAAGGTGTTGCAGCAGGTGTCAGGGCCTCCTGACAAGGTTTGTTTGTTGAGTTAAGTAGGTCTCTATACTTATTCTCTCAGGGACTTATTTTCTGCCAGTAGTAGCGCGCTGGGCACTGAGACCAATTCAGTTCATTTGTGTCCGTATTGAACTTTTGAGACCCGACAGAAAACCAGAGATAAAAGTAACCGAGAATGAGTTGCTACGTTAGCAATCCTTTTACTACTATTTTACTTTGCCCACGTGCGCTGCTGTTACGTGATGTTCTTTATTTAGGCTTTTCCCATTTTGTCATTCATATCGCTCCACATTTTTCTCTTGTAACCCTGTATCTTGACCTTGACAGGTAGCGTGAAAGTAACTTAGTACTGTATAATCTATTCGTATCAGGCTCTGCCATGTTGCTGCAAAGGTTCTTTGCGCTGTTGTATTTCTACAAGAAAAAAAAAAAACCTTAAAGAGAGGTTGCACTGTCTTTGACCAGCGGGGTTAAATTTGGTATGAATTGGGATATACCAAACAATTACTGATTTTTGCCGCATCCATTTGCTTTTATTTGAACTTACGTATGTTGTGTTGCCGGTGGCAGAACAAGTGCGACCGATAGTCTTGCGTTAATGAGATCGCTCGTCCTATTTTGACGTTCCGATAGCTGGCCTCGACTTCTTAGTCTTGTTTTTCGTAGAATGTTGTCCTCTGTAGTGTTAGATTCTATGCGCAGGATAGGGTGATAACTTGGCTACCAACCCATTAAAAGTGACTAATAAAAATACGAAGCATTTTAAAATCCCAAACGGTAGAAGGGAAGCAATGTAATATGACAAAGTAAATTGCGGTTTCCCCTCGTAAAATGTTGAATTCCCTCCCTAACTTGCAGCTATGCCAGATAAACGGGGCTTCCCCCGTTATTTTGTTGTGAAGTTTAGTAGATAACTTTATACTGGAAAATAATGAACGTATGCAGCGTTTATATGTATTCGTCCTACAGATTACCTGGTAGTGTTTCTCGTGTGTAGATACGTCTTAAGAGCTTAGGTAGTTCAGAATCTAAAAAATCAAATGAAAAATATCGAAAATTAGTTGTTTTGGGGTGGGTTTATGTTGTAAACTTTAATCGACCTGTTCAAAAGTTTTTGTTCTTCTATATCAATGACTCCTGTGGCTTCTGACTTAAGTGAACATTCCTGTAAAAAAAAATTTAGATAGGTACCTATATGCGGGTGACGTGGAGTAACAGGTGGTAACAGTGTCTCGTGCGGATTAACTAATGAATGATTAGACTTGTGCAGTTATGAACGGAGATACGCTAGAGTGATTCAGGCATCGGAATCTGACTTGGCAAACAACGGCACGTCCTTCATGGAGACCAGTTACTTAAACCCTATATTTACCAGACTAGGTATGTGGCCCCTCTGCAGCGGTTTCTTCCCCGCAAGAAAACAATAGGCCAAATAATCAGTGTAGCAAACTAACACAGACCGGTATGACTAAGTTTAAAAGAGATCTGTCCTTCTATCGGATTTTGCTATTCGCATTAACCAAAATTTGGCGAGAAGAAATCTATCATCATGCGAAGCTGATGAAGCATATTTGTGGAGGACACAAATAGTGTTATTGTTATAAAAAGTTGCGTTTTAGTCGGGCTGGAAAGGGATCAAAGAATACTGGTGCAAGTTGAATATTGTCTCGTACTACCAATAGTAATTGATATCGAAGTTGCACCATACTTGGATTGTGCTTTACTTGTGACCAATTTACTAAGTGCATAATCACCAGTGCTTTCCTGTAGGTCCCCTTACGTCTTATTGCGGACTGCATTGTCCTATTTGTTTGTGTTGCTTGGCGGCAGCTCTCTCGGTGGTAAAATGGATTTTTTTCTCCAGATGCTGTTCTTGCGCCATGTGCAAACTAAGTTACACAGGCAATTTTGTTATCTCTTTTACCGTAATCTTTAATTATATACATAGCGAGGTTTTATCTCGCATTCGTTGTAAAATAATTTCTTCACCTGCATTGTCTTCTGTGGTCGAGCTAGACTTTGCGTAATACATGTAATGGTCTCTGTTCATAGCTTGGTTGGTTTTTTGATAGCGTTCTTTCAGCTGTATGCGTATAAACATTTGTCTATCAGACGATGTCGATGTGCTAAAATGTAAGCAGTCAAGTCAATTGGTTTAAGTAAGTTTCACTAGTTAAGCTTACGACATTTTAAATTTACTACGCATTAGTATTAGAGCTTGGTAAGCTGCACGCTTTCCTGCTACCTAAACGCCACTGCAATGGATTCGGGCGTATAGCCGAGAGTCAAAAAACTAGTTTGGTGAACCGGCCTTAAGTTATGGTAATGGAGCGCACACTCGTAGTCAGACACAGCGTTACTGCTTCATCCTTCATCAAACTGTAAAACTTTCACTTTGAAATACTTTAATTACCCAGCTCGTCGGTTTATTACGGTACCATACCTCTTCCTTCCTATACGGTGTTCACGCACCCAAGGTTCCGAGTGCCTTATCCGCAGGAGATGTGTTGCAGTTTGCCGCAGTTACTGCTGACGAGGTTAGTATTGTAAAGTCAGGTAGGTTCTCTACTTTCCTCTTTCTGCCCCGTGAGGTGGGCTGTCGATCGAGATAGCCGACCTGGTACGCGGGACAACTCTAGTCTCTCGNNTTTTTTCCCGCCAGTAGTAGCGCACTGAGCCAACCGAGATTTTCGGGCAGGAATGCCGAAATAAATTATTCCTACCGAGCTGCGGAGAACGACCGAGTTTGCACTGTGCGGATCACTCATCGAGTGGATACGGTGATAAAACTATGACTATGATAATAATAATAAAATAATCCTATACGGTGTCTGTTTTTAGAAGACATTTTAAACAATTATTTTTGAGCTCCACAGTACTAATTTCTATGCTTCTGTGACCCAAGGGTCCCTAGTGCCTTTTCCGAAGATGATGCAGCTTGCCGCAGTTCTTGCTGACGAGGTTAGTTTTGTATTAGTTAGGCTCTCAATACTTCCCCTTCTGTTTCGGGAGGTGGGCTGTCGATCGAGGTGGCCGACCTATTCCTGCTAGACGTCTACATTCATGTTATTAGCTAACTTCCTCTGTGCGGCGTAGCTGAGCAACAGAACAGCGTTCAGCTGTGCCCGGGGGTTGGAGATGCACAACTTGCGCCTTTATCCTGTGTGTAGCGTACTGACCACTCTGAGACCTATCGGCAGAAAAGCAGAGACATATTTTAAAACGAGACATACCTTGCATCCTAGTGGCGCACGAGCCTGTGTTAAACCACAGGAATAGTTCGGCGCGATATAGACATAGTGTCCCTGATGCGCTAGTAAAGTTTATACTACTACTTGATACTATTAGTATGCTTCTGTGGTTCCTGTCTTCTTGTGGTGAATCGTTGGCAACCTGCAACATAAAGTTCATTGGATTTCACAGTAAATGAGATATAAGCGAATGCTTAACAATGCGGCTGCATTTTATAGGTGTGCGAAGATTTTATGAAATGACGATAAAAGGTGTAGGTATCATTTTTGTGTACTGTGCAGTTTCTAAGTGTCTGTGTTACGCATTTTCACTTAACATCTACACATCTACGGTACGAGACAGAAGCATATAAAACTGTATATTCAGTACCTACCGTACTTGGGCTTTTGCCTGATAAAATTGAGCAGCAGGTACTTTCGACTCTGTAGCTTCTGACTGCATCTTCGGATGCTCTTATCAAATTTTTTAAGACAAGAAATGGCTGTCTTTCGTCGAATATCTTTCACTTTATCCGCAAATTCCAGTCCTGTAATTTTTGCCGTTTTATGCAATTTTGGAACCTAGTTCACAAATTAGGAGGGCTTGTAAAAGTTCTATGAAGAAAGGGCTTTTTAAAAAATTCAGCAAAAGCTGGGTCAAAGTAATTTAAAGGAAAAAAATCTATTTACAAATCCTATGATGTGTTCCGAAACAACGCTGCAGGGAAAATACTAGGCTAAACTGGACGTATGTTAAATAATCCCGTAAACTGTGCTAATCTTTAGCAATAACGTTCCTGTGTTTGTGCCCATTTTTCACTCTTGTTTATAGTATTTATTACAAGCGTATATATGCTGCGTCGTCACCGATGGAAACATGGCGTAGGGGTCCAAGCGGCAGTGAGTGTCTAGTTCTGTTCGGGAAATTCTGGGCAAACATATCCTGAGTTTTTCAAGGTAGACACTCAGCGCTCAACTGTAGCGTAGCTGCTTCTATTGTAAACTCGTTTTCTTAATAAACTGCGATACTTGTGCTTTTGTCTCATTTAATCCTGTCTTTTATAGTGCATCCCCTCAGGGAGCATAGGATGGACCCATAGTGCCAAGTTAGCCCATCCATGTTATGGGGAGTCGCGTCCCCAGGGGTTACCTTAGCCTCAGCTAGGCCTTCGGGACAACTGTGAGTCGCGCCCACTTTGCGTCTATCCATTATCTTGATGCTGCGCTGGGTTTTGCCTTTTCTTTCCCGAGTTGATGTTCTTATGCGCGTTAATCCTGTGTGGGGATACTCTAGTGCATGGGTTCCACGTATCTGTCGACATATCTGATGACTCCAACGCTCTTAAGAAACTTTTGTTGTAGTTAGGAAGCTCAAACTAGCTTAAATAATAATATCGTTGTGTATTATATACTCAGCATTTCAAACTAGTTCTTTCAATGAAACTATTAATTCAACACGTAAAGAAATTATTTTCTTGTCAAAATGCTTAAAGATGAAGCAGTACTAGTAGTATTTAGGTAACATATTAGAACATCATATTAATATATGATGTCGTTTATTGCTAGTAGGAATAGGGTACAGCTAATGACGCTCCCCTGCGGAACCCCCTCATTCTGCGTCATCACAGGGGAGAAGGCCTGGCCACTCTGACCCTGAAACGTCTCACGCTCAAGAACTGCTGCAAGTAACAGGCCATGTTATCTCTTATGCCTATTTTATGAAGTTGTAAGAGTATTCCGTGTCGCCAGGCTGTATCGTATGCCTTTTTGCGCTAGAAAAAGACACAGATGTGTGTCTCTTAGGTGTCTTGTGCTCTATCATGTAATTTTGTACACGCACGATGGCATCGGTGGTGCTACGGGACTGTCGAAAACCGTGTTGCGCGTTGCAGAGGAGCTTGTTGGCTTCTAGATATTTCACCAGACGGGTGTTCACGATTTTTCCGGGGCAGCTGGTCAGCGCAATAGGACGGTAGCTACTTTGTTCCGTGGGGGTTTATCTGGTTTTATAAAAGCTAGTACAGTGGCGAGGCGCCACTGTTCCTGATAGTCGTGCGTTGTCCAAATTTTGTTGTATATTGTTAGGAGCGCTCGAACCGCTGAATGGTGCATGCGTTTCAGCATCTTATAGTGTATACCATCAGGGCCGGGACTTGTATTTTTGCATTGTGTGAGGGCGTTATTGACTTCCAATACTGTGATTGGATCGTTGTATGGCATCTCGTCTTCGCGACGGGTTGCAAAGTTCAGGGGGTCTCGTTCCAATCTTCTCTTTTTCATTGGAAAAGCTCGCGGGTAAGTAGCGCCACTGCCGACCTCGCTGAAAGGTCGAGCTTGCCAAGCGGTCGGCGACTTGGTCAGGCTCCACAATCACCTCGCCATTCTCCTTTATACAAGGAGGGCCGTGGCGTGGTTTNTCATCTTCTTAACACGTTGCCAGACCTTGCTCATTGGAGTATTAACGTTTAGCGTACTTGTGTATTCCTTCCAAGAGGCTTTCCGGGCCTGGTGCAGGGTAAACTGTGCCGGTGCACGTGCGCGGCAATATGCTATTTCATTGACCAGACATCTGTTTCGTTGGTTACGTCGGAGTAGTTTCTTTCTTTCGGCACATACTCGTCTGCACTCGTCGTTCCACCATGGAACTCTATGAGGAGCGGCTCCACCTCTGGATATGGGGATGGCCCCTGATGCAGCCCTCATCAGGGCTCCCGTGAAGTGATCCACCATCTGGTCGACGGGTAGGTGATCATCTAAATCCTCCATCTGGCTCAATGCCTCGAAGGTAGAACAATCGACTCGCCGGAGGATATATCGTGGTGCTGCATCATGATTTTCGAGGTCCGGGAAACTGGTGCGCACACACAGTAGTGGTCGCTGCCGTGGGTGTCCTCAGTCACAGTCCACTGGGCGTCAGGAAGGAGGTCAGGCGTGCAGAGGGTAAGGTCTATCGTGGAAGTAGTTCCTGTATGTATGTGAAAATGAGTTTGTGCTCCTGTATTGAGGAGGCATAAATCGGTAGTTCTGAGCAAGTGCTCGACAACCAAGCCTCGCGCGTTATTTGAATTATTACCCCATGTTGGGTGTTTTGCATTGAAATCGCCCAACAATAGGAAAGGGCGCGGCAACTGCGCCACTAGTCCAGTGATATCTGCCATGTGGATTACTTGGTTCGGTGAAATATACAGATTGCAGATAGTGGTGGCCGTGTTTCGTAACTTGATTTGCACGGCCATGGCCTGTAAGGGTGTGTTAGTGGCACCCTCAGGCACAGAGACTCTGTTTCGGTGAGGATAGCGAGTCCTGTTCCAGGGACGGAATCCTGAGTAGGGGAAAGATATTCAGCAGTATAGTTCCGAGGCGAAGGAGGCTTGGTATAACCAAGCATAGTCTCGTGTAAATATACGTTTATAGGTTGGTGCAGTAGGTACCATCAAACTGCTCAGGTTATCTTTGTTGGTCATGTGGCGTCTTATATTCTTTTGTAATATTTTACTCATTTGCTCATTTCCCGTTCGAGCTTTTCCTGCCGTGTTATGGAAGGAGAAGAGGCTGTCGCGTGCGGTAATCACTGTTCGGATTGGGGAGGTGTTGTCCTTCTTCGTGTTTCCATCATTCCACACCCTCAGGGTCACTGCTGATGGCGAGGACCCCGGGCGGTGTCCGGAGGACATGCCGTGGCCCGCGGGCAACGGGGCCCGTCCCCCGCCCGCACCCCGGTCCCTTGAGGACGTACGCCGCTCGCTTGAACGATGCTGTCGGTCGGAGTCTCGTCGCGCTCCAGCTACATGTGACGTTGCTCGTCCCGTGTGGGCCCAAGACGTTCCACGGAAATCCTGGTGTTTCTTCGGAATATTAAAAGGTACGAAACTTGTCGTAGGTGATGAATCGCTGCTCGGAACGCATTTCCTCGGGAGCACTTCATCGGCTTTTACCAGCTGTAAAAGTCTTCGGTCGTACTGATTGTGTTTGTTCCGTTGTAGTTTTCTTTGCCAATTTTTGTGTAGGTCTATCAGGTTTATGTCCGTCCGATCCTCTCCTCCCCGAGGAATAGCCACTTGGGCTGCGACGCAGCCGGAAGCAACAGACGCAGCAGATCCGGGAACAGCCCCAGCAAACCCGGAAGCAACAGGCGCAGCAGAGGCAGAATCAGCTCCAGTGGGGCCGGAAGTAGCATGCGCGGCAGAGGCAGAAGCAGCCCCAGCAGAAGCATAGACAACAGGCGCAGCAAGGGCAGAAACAGCCCCAGCAGAGCCAGAAGCAACAGACACAGCAGTCAGAGGCAGCAGTAGCAGAGCCGGAAGCCGCAGCAGAGGTAGAAATAGCACCAGCAGAGCCACAAGCATCAAGCGCAACCGGGGCAGACACGGCCCAGGAGCCAGCGCGGGCCGCGCCAGCACCAACGATGGGAGCATCAGCCTCAGCGGCGACCGGTACTGCAGGGGTAAAAACCCCGTCGGGAGGAGAAGTAGGTCCCACAAGAACGATGGGGGTTTCCCTGTTCGCGGCACACTTACTCAAGACATAGTCCACCGCAGTCAAGGCCTCAACGATAGAGGAGTCGACAGGGGACGCGCCAGTAGGCGCAGCAATGTCACCAGAGGGTATAGCGGGCGCCACCACAGCTGTAGCCACAGTCGCGGCGGGAGAATCGGCAGAAACATAAACAGGTGCCGAAGGAGAAACCGGGAGCGCAGGGTGGACGTCAGTGGAGTACGTGGTCACGGGCAGAGAGGGAGGACCGGCAGCACTCGTCGCAGGGACCGCCGGCGTAGTTATCGCGCTATCTACCTCGTCCTGGAACAGAGAGATCCTCAGTCCCCGGAACAGCAGCGCAAGGTTCTTCCAGGTTTGGTCCTTCAGTCTGTGTTGCCCCGTCAGCCAGAGACGCTCGAAGCGGCGGCCTTCGTCGTACCGGTGGGTCCGGGGCACCGCTCGCACTCTCGCTAGAATTGGCACATCTTCCCCATATTCACCCAGAACAGAGGCATTACCATCGAGGTAATTGTGCAAGGAAATTCTTTTTCAATCATACAAAGGGAAATTCACTGTTCCTGAAATAGATTTTCACCCATGAAGGGTCAGAAATTTGCGTTTCTTTTACAGGCTGTAACTTTTTCCCTAAACATGATAGCCCAATCGGATAAAGACTTCCTACTAACTACATAATGGACTATAACTGCAATAATTATCAGTGAAATCAAAGGTAGTCAGAAATTTTGTAAAAATCGTCAAGGGGTTACCTTGGATTTATTTTCAGAAAAATTTCAGAAAATCAAAGTTGGCAGGGGTTCAACATATTCACTGCCAACTCTTATTTTTGGAAATTTTTCTGGAAAAATTTCGAAGGTAACCCCTTAGCGATTTTACAGAATTTCTGGCTACTTTCGAGTTCATTGATATTAATTGCAGTTATAGTCCATTAAATTGTTAGTATAAATTCACTATCCGATTGGGCTAATCATGTTTAGGTAAAACGTTACAGCCTGTAATAGAAATTCAAAATTCTGACCCTTCATGGGTGAATAACTTTTTAATGAATCGTGCCTTCACCTTTGTATGTTTGAACAGGAATTTTCTTGCACAATTACCTCGATGATAGTGCCTTTCTACTGGGTGAATATGGGGAAGAACTACCAACTTTGATTTTGGAGATTTTTCTGAAAAAAATTGCAAGGTTACCCCTTAGCGATTTTTCAAAATTTCCGACCACATTCGATTTGACTGATATTGATTGCAGTTATAGTCCATTATATAGTTGTTATAAATTCACTGTCCGTTTGGGTTAATCTTGTTTAGGTAAAAAGTTACAGCCTGTGAAAAAAATGCAAAATTCTGACCCTTCATGGGTGAATAACTTTTTCATGTATTGTGCATTTCCCTTTGTATGTTTGAACAGGAATTTTCTATCACAATTACCTCGATGGTGGTGCCTTTCTACTGGGTGAATGTATGGGAGATCTACCAACTTTGATTTTTTGAGATTTTTCTCAAAATTTTTTTAAAATTTCTGACCTCATTCGATTTGACTGATATTGATTGATGTTATAGTCCATTATATAGTTGTTATAAATTCACTGTCCGTTTGGGTTAATCATGTTTTGGTAAAAAGTTACAGCCCGTAAAAGAAATGCAAAATTTTGAACTTTCATGGGTGAATAACTTTTTAATGAATCGTGCCTTCACCATTGTATGTTTGAACAGGAATTTTCTTGCACAATTACCTCGATGGTAGTGTTTTTCTACTGGGTGAATATGGGGAATATCTACCAACTTTGATTTTTTTAGATTTTTCTGAAAAAAATTGCAAGGTAACCCCTTAGCCATTTTTGAAAATTTCTGACCACATTCGATTTGACTGATATTGATTGCAGTTATAGTCCATTATATAGTTATAAATTCACTGTCCGTTTGGGGTAATCATGTTTAGGTAAAAAGTTACAGCCTGTAAAAGAAATGCAAGTTCTGATCTTTCA